>JAWNPB010000148.1:7992500-8385000 GCA_035045355.1 Drosophila lacicola | reverse complement strand
ACTAAAGAAAAAAAAAAACAGTGCTAGCTTCGACAAGCCGAAGATTAAATACTCTTGTAGACATGTGGCTTGGCAATGCTTTCCATACGAGAGCTTTATTTATAGTATAGTAGTAGGATTTGTTCAACCTATACCTTACCGTACGTACTTTATGATATAGTAGTCCAAAGCTCAGAAGATATGTTCTTTGTCTAAGGGTGAATTTCTTCAATGCCCTTGTAAAACATATATTATATGATACGCAGGTCTGATCGAAAGGGAAGTCGAACCTATGAAAAGTTTTATGAGTTTAGTCGTAGAATTGAGTGAGAAATAGACAGACAGGAATGTTAGGTTGGTAGCAGGGTATCACTTAGCCGGATACTCCCGACTAGAACCTTTGCTTTGTTTTGTTAGTTTTATTTTATACGCACAATATTGGATAACTTAAGAGGTTTATCTAGAAACCACCGCCGTGAACGACTGTGAATCATTCTGGTTCATTTAGTTCCATGCGTGAACTGGTTACTTTGTAAAGGTAATTCAAATAGCAAAGCAATTTTAAAAAGAAAGTTTATAAGGTTAGGGTTAATTCTGGTTAATTTAGTTCCAGGCGTGAACTAGTTTGTAAGATATATAGCGAAGCAATTTTAAAAAGAAAGTTCTTAAGGCTTAGAGATTCATTCTGGTTCATTTAGTTCCAGGCGTGAACAAGTTACTTTGTTAAGAAAATTCAAATAGTAAAGCAATTTGAAATCGAAAGCAAAGCAATTTTAAAAAGAAAGTTTATAAGGTTAGTGTTCATTCTGGTTAATTTAGTTCCAGGCGTGAACTAGATACTGTTAAATAGAAAGAAAGAGTTGCGATTATTGAGTGTTGTTCAGCACTAGCAACAGTTCGTGTCGTGTCACGCGCCCATCTCTAGCAGCAACAAACTTAACGCTTTTTTTTTATTCGCCTGCATCCACAGAAATCATTCAGTGCAATGTGACGCAGACGCCGACCAAGGCGCGCGCTCAGCTGGACGCGCTGGCGCCGAAGCAACAGACGCAACAACAGGCGAATGCACAGCAGCAACAGCAGCAGCAGCAGCAACAACAGGCGCAGCAGCAGCAGCAGCAGGCGGTGGCGGTGGCAACCGCGCAGCTGCAGCAGCAGCAACAACAGCTGACGGCACAGCTGCAGCGTACAGGTGCTCCCATCTTGCCGCACAATGGGGCCCAGGTGCGGCCCGCCAGCTCCGTGTCCACACAAACGGCGCAGAACCAGAGCCTGCTCAAGGCGAAGATGCGCAACAAACAGCAGCCGGTGCGTCCGGCGCTGCCAACGCTCAAAATGGAGAACGGACAGGCGGGCGGTGGCAAGGCCACGGGCAATGCGGCAACGACGCTCAGTCAACATATCGCCGTGCAGCAGCAGCAGCAGCAGCAACAGCAACAGCAGGCGGCAGCAGCAGCGGCTGCGGCCAATCTGCACCAGGTGGTCACCACGGCGGGCAACAAGTAGGTGGTGAAATTGTGCGTGTGGCTCCAGATACTTACAATTGCTTCTCTCCCTCTCTCTCTCTCGCTTGCAGAATGGTGGTCATGAGCACCTCGGGCACGCCGATAACGCTGCAGAACGGGCAAACGTTGCAGACGGGCGGCGTGGATAAGCAGCAGCAGCAACAGCAACAGCAACAGCAGCAGCAGCAGCAACAGTTGCAGCTAATGAAGAGCCAACAATTGCTGCAACAGCAAATGCTGCAGCATCATTTACTGCAATTGCAACAGCAACAACAGCAGCAGCAGCAACAGCAACAGCCGCAGCAAGCGCAGCAGCAGCAGACGCTGACAAATGCGACCGCTCAGCAAATATTGCAGGTAGCACCGAATACGTTTATAGCCTCGCAGCAGCAGCAACAAGCGCAGCAGCAGCAGATGCACAATCAATTGCTGCAGCATCAGTTGCAGCAACAGCAGCAACAGGCACAGCAGCAACAGCAGCGCGAACAACAAAATATTATACAGCAAATTGTGGTGCAACAAACGGCCACGCAACAGCACCAGCAGCAGCAGCACCATCAGCAGCAGCAACAGCAGCAGCAACAGCAACAACAGCAGCAGCAACAACAACAGCAGCAACAACAACAGGCACAGCAGCAGCAGCAGCAAGCGCAACAGCAACAATTGCAGCTGAGCAGCGTGCCCTTCTCAGTTAGCTCGACAACAACGCCCGCTGGCATTGCCACCTCCAGCGCACTGCAGGCCGCATTGTCCGCCTCTGGTGCTGTCTTCCAGACAACCACCAAGACGAGCACCTCGCTGCCCAGCAGCAGCGTGGTGACCATCAGCAATCAAAGCGCCGGGCCGCTGGTCACGAGCAGCACTGTAGCCAGTCTGCAGCAGCAGGCGCAACAATTGCAGCAGCAGCAGCAGCAACAGCAGCTTATAACGGCCAGCATAGCGGCTGCCACACAGCAGCACCAGCAGCAGCAGCAACAGCAACAGCAACAACAGCAGCAGCAGCAGGCGCAGCAACAGGCACAGCAACAGGCACAGCAACAGGCACAGCAACAGGCACAGCAACAGGCGCAGCAGCAGGCACAGCAGCAGCACGCACAGCAGCAACAGCAACAGGCGCAACAGCAGTTGTCCAGCAGCACGTTAACTGCTGCGTCGCCCACACAGAATCCCATATTGGCCATGACGTCCATGATGAATGCGACGGTTGGCTTGCCGGCAACAACGCCGCCCGTGAGCAGCGCTGTGGTTAGCACGGCGCTTGTGACGCTCAGCAATAGCATAAGCTCGCTGCCAGCCACGCCTACCAAGGCAATTACCATGAGCACGGCCAGCAGCCAGGAGACGCCCAAACAGCAGCAGCATCAGCAGCAGCAGACGGCGACGGCGACGACAACGACGACGACAACAGCATCTTTAGTGACAATTGAGTCGGCCGCCTTGCAGGATGCCAGCAAGGCTAACGCGGAGGCAAGCAGCTCCACGGCAGGCGCAGCAGAGACGCTGCACAACGGTGATGTGGGCGAGGCAACGCCCACAAAGCTGACAGCAACGGCAACACCAACAGTGGCAGCTGCTGCAGTCAAGCAAAGCAATGCTGTGTTGCCCAGCAGCAGCGGCGGCAGCGGCAGCAAAGATGACAACAGCAATGTGAAGAACAGCAGCAGCAGCGTTAGCAGCACAGCGTCCACCAATGGCATTGCGAGCAGCGCGTTGCGTAACAGCAGCAGCAGCAGTGCAACAACGACTACAACAACAACAACCACCAGCAGCGGCAATAACAGCAGCAACAACAACAACAACAGCAGCAGCAACAACAGCAGCAGCAATGGCAAGGATCTGCCCAAGGCCATGATCAAGCCAAATGTGCTGACCCATGTCATCGATGGCTTCATTATACAGGAGGCCAACGAACCATTTCCGGTGACACGGCAACGCTATGCGGACAAGGACGCCAACGATGAGCCGCCCAGTAAGTGCACAGAGCCAAAAGAAGGCAAATCCAAAACTTATGCTAAATCATATTTTGCAGAGAAAAAAGCAGCCATGCAGGAGTCGGATCTCAAGGCGAGCGCAACAGCAGCGAGCGCAAGCACATCGACAACAACAACAACAACAGCGAGCACCGCAACAGCAACTGCTGCTGGCATGGCTGGCGGGGCGCTGGTCAGCGTGGCCACACTGCCGGCGGATATGGTTGCCTGCGAGCAGTGCGGCAAGCCGGAGCATCGCAGCAAACTGAAGCGCAAGCGTTATTGTTCGCCGGGCTGTGCGCGTCTGGCCAAGATGGGCGGCAGCAACAGCAGCAACGGCAGCGCCGTGGGCATGGTCGCCGCTGATGCATTGGCACTGGCGGACAAGCTGGACGAATCGCTGGCCGAGGAGAAAATGCAAACGGACGCCCTGAGCCCCGAGCCGGCCATGATTATAGCTGAGCTGCCGACGGCCGTGCTGGCAGCGGCAACAGCCACGGCAACAATAGCAGCTGCAGTGACAGCAGTGCCAGCAGCCACGCCCACCAGTAGCAGCAACAGCAACAGCAGCAATATCAGCGCCGCTGTCGTTGCTGTGGAGCGTCCCTCGATCTGCAGCTGGAGCGTGGATGAGGTCAGCGAGTTTATACGCAAGCTGCCCGGCTGTCAGGATTATGTGGATGATTTTGTGCAGCAGGAGATCGATGGACAGGCGCTGCTGCTGCTCAAGGAGAATCATTTGGTGAATGCGATGGGCATGAAGCTGGGACCGGCGCTCAAAATTGTCGCCAAAGTCGAGTCCATGAAGGAGGTGAATGTGGCCCCGGCGGCAGTTAACGATGGTGCCAAGGAAACGGCCAATGCCGCGCAATAGTGCATAACCAGAGCAAGGAATAGTTGCGGTAGCCGCCCCCGCCGCCGCCGCAGCAGCAGCAGAAGTAGCAGCAGCAGCAGCAGCAGCTCCTCTGGCAGCCGTAGCGCGCCTCTGTCGCCCGCCTATTCGATAACCCCGCCGCTGTACTCGCCCGTGCTGCGCAGCAAATAGGCGCCACAAAATGCTGGTCTAACCAGCTTCGAGTGGAGTGGCGTTCATTGTGAATGTGATTCACAGCAGCTAATGTTAACCTCCCGCTACAACACCTAGGAGCACCGCAACCTGCCCCAACACTCACACACACATGCACACATGCACACACACACACACACCACCCAACCCCTTGCTAGCCATTCCCAAAACCCAACCCCAAGCTCGCAGCTGTAGTTGTAGTCTGTACGTAATTTTAATGTAGCTTAAAATTTGTAAGGCCAATTGTATGATAATGATTGAAAACTCCAACTAATGTTAGCAGCCCCTAAGCCTAAGACGACACCCGCTTAACTCTCGAAACCTCCAGCCCCTGACCCGTGCCCCTGCCCCTGTCCCCTCTAGTGTTAGGTCTATATAAACCTTATATAGTATATTTGTAAGGCCTCCATCAATTGTACAATTTGAAGCATAAACTTTCTAAACGTTTACAGTGCTCTACATATACATATATTCACTCATATTTAAATATTAAACGAAACGGCCCTTCCCCGCCCTTCCAAGGAAAAAGGACAGCAAAATACTAATTGAATAATGCTACTATTAAATACTAAGGCAAATTTTAGCGTCTAAGTCTTAACTGAATTGAAAATAACGAAATACAATTAGTTTTTGCATATAGTATTTTTTTTTTTCAATCAACAGCAATATGCAAATGCACTATGCAAATTTTAAAGAAGTGAAAAAGAACTAGTTAATATCTAAATATAACTATTATATACATACTTACATTAATATATATATATACATTAACTATGATTATATCCAAATTTTTTTTTTTTGCTATGCGTAATTTTTATATATTACACATATAAAATGCGAATTGGTTCTTGAGCCATGCTATTTTCCATCACGCTAGAGAGAGTCAAACCGGTTGAAATCTGTCGAACCAACTACTGAAACTATATATATATATATATAGATATATATGCTATATATAACTGATTTATGTAGCTGATTACAACAACTACCACACACACACAATCTTTTTGCTAACGAAATGATTAATGAAAATAATTGATTATTATTATATAGTATAGCATATATACATATTTTTTTTTATAATGCTTAGTTTTAAGCGTCGAACATATATATATTATATATTTTTTTTTTCGAAATTGATTTTTTTTTTATCGCTATGGCTGAACAAAATACAAAACTTCACTGTATAGTGTTTAATAAATGTGAAAATGGAAATTTTTTGCTGTATCTTTGTTTCTTCTAGTTGGATGAAATTAAAAACAAATAGATATACTTTATGGCAGACGCGAGAAGCGCAGAGAAAGGCGACCAGCTAGACCGAAAGTCGGCAGTGTAATATATATAATGCATGTTTAGTAAGAACAAGTGTAGAGAAAACGGAGAAGCGATTTGCTGCGGGCAATGCTACGTGGTAGTCGCAAGAAGTTAAGTGAGAAGCTGCTATTGGTACTATTGGATATCAGAGTGGATGTGAGAAGCGAAGAGAGAAGCAATGCTACAATTTTACGTGAGATTGAAAACGAGAACTGTAAGCTATCAATATGAGAGACAATGAGAGCAAAGAGAGAGATAGAGAAAGAGAGAGAGAGAGAGAGAGCGAAAGAGAGAGAGAGAGAGAAAAGAGAGAGAGAGAAAAGAGAGAGAGAGAGAAAAGAGAGAGAGAGAGAAAAGAGAGAGAGAGAGGGGGAGAAAGAGGGAGAGGGGAAGAGTGAGAGCGAAAGAGTGCGATAGTGAGCGCGAGAAGAAGTTCCCTAAGGACAGGCATTTCTGTTAATATATATGAATATATATGTATGTTAATATTCCGGTTAATATATTATTCACCGGGCAGCTGATAAATAAAGGAAACAGCTGATGAATAAGGATAATACACTTAAATATTTGGAACATTCACTACATTTGTAACGCCCTCTCATAATTAATGAGCTTTTCCCGTTTTCTGCTTCTCGCACACGCGAACAGGGTTGCCACCGTGCAAATAAAAGCCAGTGTTGTTTAAGCTATTGTGAAAATATTGTTTTATTTTTATGTTAAAATTCTCTGGTACTTTATATATTTTTGAAATATGCATACATGTTTTGAAATCCCCTTTTGATACATAATGAGATTGTAATTATAATAAATTCAATGAGGGATTCTTTGAACTTTAATGACATTTTTAATAGATTTTTATATGGTCTTTTTTTCTTTTCTTTTTGTATTTATATCTTTTTGTTTTGTTTTAAGGAAGTTCAAGAACTTTAAAGAGTTTATCAAGTGCGGCTGTTGAAACAAAATACATTATATCGTTCATTTTTGAAATGTACTAATTTCATACAGAATAAGTAATAGTAGGTAATGCCCATGGCATCATGCCCTAAGTGGGCTAACGGTTCATCCAGATACACGGTATACTCTGGATCTACGGCTTATATAAAAACTTTTATCGAGGTTTCTAGTGGCAAAGCTTTTTCGACTGGCTCTGGATTATATTGTTGACAATGTTTACCATTCAAATATATGTCGGTCTCTTTACATTTTCAAGGGATCTATCTAAGAACTGAAACAGTTAAATACCGACACGCATCATTTAACAAATGAGCGCGTCGTAACGTCCTCAAGGTAAATCATTTGCAAATGTTTTTATTTACTTTTTATTAATAAGTTTTTAAAGCCAATTTTGCGTTTTCTTATTTAGAGTGTATAAATGGAAATTGGTATTTGTTTGGTATTTTATTTGTTGGTATTTAGTAGTATCTTTAAAGCGCTTTATCTTTGGATAGTATTTATTAGTTTTCTGGATTCTATTTAAATTTTTCGATTTATCATCTTAAAAATACACATTATTTAGATTCATGAATTCCTATGAATTCTTCTCTTTTTTTTTATTTTGTTTATATTTAATGCATAAATATACTATATATGTTTGCATATTGGTCAGATATTGTGGCATTCGAATTGTACATTCAGTTAAGATCATTGTTTATTGTTTCTACTTCATTTCATACCCCTGCAATAGATAGATAGTTTGTTGGGGAGCCGAGGAACTGGGAAGGATCCATTTCAAAGGGGTTTAAGCACATTAAATACTAAAAAGAAGTTATATTTTAAAGGGAAGACCATTTTAAAAGACTTTAAATACATTAAGTACTAGAAGGCTTTAGTAAGAAAAAGTTTTATCATATAAGAAACCAGAAAGCAATCATTTAAAACGATTTTAAAGACATTTAACACCAAACATATGGGTATAATAGTAATTAAGAAAATATGGTCATATTTTAAGGAGTATATATCATATAAGGGACCAGTAAGGAACCATTTTAAAAGGCTTTAAATACATTAAATACTGAATAGAAGACTTTAATTGGAAGGGGTTGTATTATGTGGGAAACCAGGAAGAACCATTTTTAAAATATTTTAAATACTTTAAATACTAAATTGAAGGCTATGAGGAACCAGGAAGAACCCATTGTAAAATATTTTAAATACTATAATTACTAAATATGTGGGTATAATTTGAAGAAGTTTTATTATAAAAGGAGCCAGGAAGGAACCAATTAAAAGGCTTTTAAGACATGAAATAAGTAGTAAAAAGAAGGCAATAATTTCAAATAAGGAACCAGGAAGAACTAATTTTCAAAGACTTCAAATACATTAAATGCTAAATACACGACTTTAATTTAAAGAATTTACATCATATAAGGAAACAGACAGAAAGTATTTTTAAAGATTTTATGCACAATATATGGTTATAATTTAAAAAATGTTGTATTTCGGACTAAATCTAAGATAAGCAAGGGAAATAAACATTAGCATTTTTTTTCAATTCTTCGTAAATCGGAATGCTTGGAAATTATTGAAATTTGAATATTGATTTTTCTCGGGAAATATCATCTATATATATATAAATATATATATATATAGAGAGAGCTTGTTCTCTTCAGATCCATATACCCTATACGAACTGCAGGGGCATTTTATACGACAGAGCCGTAAATGAGTTTTATCCTTCATTTTTTAAAATACTTTTCTTGGTTATTCATATACTAGAGAATGCTTGTTTACGCTTGAGCCTCATTCTCGAGGCCTTTATCCCTCTTCTTTTTTTTGTTGGTTGTTGTCATTTTTATTATTACATATTGCACTTTATATTGTTTTGTTGTGTTTTCACATCGTATATATTATTTACAGTTGTGTGAGGCAAACAAAAAAATTGTCACAGCCGTACTCCTTAGCATATCGTATATGTATACACAATGCAGGCATTGCCCTTAGTTGTGGCGTTTACTGTAGCTATTCGATAATTTCTTGAATCTTATCATTTTGTTAATAACACTTTTTGCTTTGAATTTGTTTGATTATTAATTATTTGGTTTGTTTATTGGATGCTTGTTTAGTTTTGACGTTTGCCTTAGCTGGTCCTGCAATATGCCTAGAAATCAAATAAAGTTTACCTATTTATATCGAAAGAGACGCTTCAAATGCTTAGGTTCTACAATTCGGAGAAAATGAAACGAAACTCAACCCTAGGTAGAGGTTTTGTTTTTTTTTTTTTTTTTTTAGAAGTTTTAAAATTGTTATTAAGGATTTAAGTTATAGTTTCTTGTTTATTTAAATACTTTTACTGAGTTTTATTAAAGATTTTGATTAGTTGTTCAAGTTTGTTATTGGCTGGCAAACGAAATAAAAAGTTCTTTATTTTTGACGTTAGTTTTTCGTTTTTAAGGTTAGGGTTTCTTAAAGGTGTTAACTGTGTATAATATTTGAGAGTTCCTTTGATGCTTGCTAAGCCAGTTGATATGGCCTTTGATTTCGAATCAATAGAATGATGTGTGCGATTGTGTGTGTGTGTGTGTGTGTGTGTGTGTGTTTGGATCGTGTTTAACCTACAATAAAATTAGCACCAATGCAAAATATATACGATTTCGGGCATATATACTATAATTATATAAGTGTATGTGTGTGTGTGTGTGTGTGTCTTATGATATGTGTAATTTACTACAGTTATTAAATTGCAATTACAAGATCTTAAGCTCTAAATAAAGATTGAAAAAAAAAGAAGAGCTTGGAAAAACAAATTGTCACTAGGTGTTTGAACTGGGGGCGAGCTTTGTTGGGCTATATATATATATATATATATATATATATATATATACATATATATATTAAAAAGTGCGTGTACATTGGCTGAATGCACATTTTAGTTCATACTATATCATTAATTATCTATTATCGTACTTGATTCATTTAGCTAAACACTAATTAACAAGTTTTTGATCCGAATTATATAAAGCTAGGCAGCTATACGCGTATGTACAAGTTGAGTATAAACTCGTATATATATATATATTTGTTTTTTTTTTTTAATATCTGCTATATTCTATATAGACTTAGGAGCTAGTTAAAGACTGTCTTTACGTTCGCTTCATGAGTGTGATTTGGTTTTTTGTTTTTCTTTTTTTTTTGGTTTTTTAAAGTATCTTTCTAGTATTTTTATGTGTGCCGACTCTACCAAATCTGAAGTCGGTTGGCTTGGACTGTATTAAATATATATGTTTTATATGCTTGCTTTATTGTACCTACATAAGACTAGGGACATACATATATAAGTTGAGAACCTATGTTTTGTTCTGTATTACTCCAAATCATATAGTTTATATAAATATATATATATGTATATATATCTATACATATATACATGCATCTTTTTTATTTGAAATCTTTTGAATGCACCTATATAAATCTTGTTAGTTGCAGCTATTACATTGTAATAAGTATCCATTTGGGGTTTAGCTTTTTGGGTGCTGGACTCCGGGGTATAGTTAACAAAAACGAACCTTCCCACTATCTACTTCAGATCTGGGTGGCGAGCTGGGAGTTAGGGGGGAGGGACTGACTTATTGCTAAACGCCGTTACTCAAGCGATTTCTGCTCAAGTTATAAATTGAGAAAACTGTTGCCCAGAAAGCTGAACATTATGGTGGACACGGCCAAGGGTGCGACCTGCACTTGGCAGGCGGTGCTATTCCCGGCCAGAATCTCGGCACGTTTACGCATACGTTCCTGAAAGTATAAGAATTATATTATCTATAATAACTATAGAAACTGATGGGTGTATAATAGTATAGCTAGTGTATCTAGTATCTATATTTACAATTTTTATGGCATCTTAAGTATCTAGAGTATTCGAAGTACTAAAGTACTAATTGTATCTATTAAAGCTGTGGTATGTATTGTATAGTATCTGAAGTCTCTGTCATTTCTATAGTATCCGTAGTATCTACTTTGTTCATAGCTTCCACAGTATCTAACGTTTTTATACTATTTATAGAATTTATCTTTCCCATAGTATTTTATCAATTGTATCTACAATATTTCAATTGTCTATTGTATCTACAGCGTCTATTGTATCTATAGTATTTATTGTGCCTGCTGTAATTATAGTTGCTAAGTTATCCTTAGTTTTTATAACTATATTAACTGCTCCTCTAATACCTATAGTATCTGTCGCATCAATATACAAGGTCTAAAAGTATCCTAAGTATCTATAGTATGTATCTATAGAATACAATGGATATTGCATTGTATCTATAACAGAAGTATCTAAAGTACCTCTAAGATCTACAGTATGAATAGTTTCTATTGTATCTATAACATAGTTATCTAAAGTATCTACAGTATCAATATCATCTGTAGCATAAGCATCTAAAGTATCTACAATATCAATAATATCTTTTGTATCTGTAGGATAAGTTTCTAAAGTATCTACAGTAACAATAATATCTATTGTATCTACAAAATATGTATCTAAAGTATTTACATGATCAATCCTATCTATTGTATCCATAACATAAGTATCTAAAGCAACTACAGTATCAAAATTGTGGCCTTAGATAAATATCTAAAGTATCTACGGTATAAATACTATCTATTGTATGTATAAGATAAGTATCTAAAGTACCTGCTGTATGAATACTACCTATTGTATTTATAACAAGAGTTTCTACAGTTACAATATTATCTATTGTATCTATAACACAAGTATCTCAGGTATCTTTATTATGTATTGTATCTAAAGCATCTTTGGCATCTATATTCTCTGTATTTTCTATATTACATATAGGATTAAATACCACTTGAGTTACCTGATAAAGCTTGTCCTCGCCAGGCGGATCCAAGCACTCGAATTCGCAGCAACGTTCGCCTACTCTGAAGTTTTTACAGAACTGAAAACGAAATTTAAGATAATATTTGGATCTGGTTAATATAACATTTCGAATAACTTACGTAGGGTGGATCACAGTAAATGGCCTTGCACCACAGCGGCTCGGAATGATAGCAAACGCATAGACTACAAACACCAGGTCCGGGCACATAGAGCATGCCATGGTTCACCTTGTTACCCTGAAAGTCCACGCAGTCCTCCTCCAGCGCAACTGTTGAGGCAGACAGACAGGGAGAGAGAATGTGAGAGAAAAAGAGAGAGAGAGGGAGAGAGAGAGAGGGAAAATGAGAGAGGCGAGACAGACAGGGAGAGAGAATGTGAGAGTGAGAGAGAAAGAGAGAGAGAGAGAGAGAGAGAAAGAGAGAAAAAGAGAGTGGTCTTTAATTCATATGTGATATTGATATTTCATAGCCTTAAACGTAAGATGTGGAAAAAGTTAAACGCTAGTTTTGAGAATTCCATTACCAAGTGTGGAATATGGGGGAAAAGTGTAATAAATGATTTTAGTAATTCAATAATTTAATAATCAATCAACACGGTTTTTTTCGCCTCAAACGTTAGATATTGCAAATGTTTCACACTTGTTTCGAGAATTCAGATAGAATGTGTGAAATATGGGTGAAATCACTGTTATGGGTATTTTTATACCCTTGTGGAGGGTATTATAGCTTTGTCATGAAATGTGTAACGCATTGAAGGAGACCTCTCCGACCCCATAAAGTATATATATATTCTATATGAGCATAAACAGCCGAGCTGAGATAGCAATGTTCATGTCTGTCCATTCGTCTGTCCGTCTATCCATTTGACCGTCTGTTTATCTGTCCGCCTGTTTCTATGCGCCTGTTTCTAGTCTCCCAACTAAAAATCTATCGTCTTGAAACTTTACATAGTTCCGTTTTTCTGTTGCAGTCAGTACATATGTCGGAACGGGCCGGATCGGACTTCTATATCATATAGCTGCCATAGGGACGATCGGCCGATTAATATTCTGTGTTCCAAGATATTTGTATCAAGCTTAGCATAACGAGCTTCAATATACTCACATATCTGCGAAAGAGGAAATGTGTACAAGGGCACTCCGAAGATAACCTCAGTTTCTCGTTTTTGTTTTTTTTGCTTTCAATTTGTTGAAACTGTTTTCAGTAGGCGTCGAAATACGCATCACTCAAAATATGAGGAAGCAGAAAGCATCGAAAATTCTATTTAGTTTGTTCAAGTGCCTAAACCGAAGCACTTCCTTTTGAAATTAAATTAAGTAAAAAGTTGCGAAAAAAAAATTGAAGTGAAATCAAATAACTAAATCACACTCTTTGGACTGGTAAAGTTATTATGCAAAATGAATATTCGTTCATTTTCGTCTCTGATATACGATATTAAGGACAAATGAAATATGAAAGACAGTCCAATCTCTGCGTATATAACTGCCAGGCTACACTTCTTGAAGCTGTAAGTTAGTTTTGCGGGAAATGATATCATAGATAAGATTTTTCTTTTGATTTTCTAATTTTCTTTTTTTTTTGCGTTGATAAAGCTTTGTTGACTCCCGCTGAGCGGGACTTAAGCCGAGCACATATTTAATAGTTAAAACAGATAAAAAGGATTAAGTATGTTATTTAAATATTTAGCATAAGAAACTAAATATAGAAAAATTGTAAACAGAGCACGTTTTGGCCGAGTGAAGCTTGTTTTTGAATATTTTAAATAACATTTGAAAATAAGAAATAATTCTAATATGAAATGACAAATTGGGTAAAGCCTTTTGACAAGGTGATCATATTCAATATTCAAGACTAACTATATTTAATCTACTCAGCAGCCAAAATTTGGAATTAATTGTAAAACTAAGGCCATGCGCCGAAAGAAAATGAAGAATAATTGTTTTCAAACCTAGAACTTATGTAAGTCGTATTAATAAAGAAATGGGACCTTTTATTGGAACAGCAATTGCAGGAGACGTGTCGTAGGGCAGCTATTCGGTCAGCAGCTTTCAACATTGTGGTCAAAGGTCGTGAAGGTTGGGACAGGCGAGCAGCAGTCATGGCACAGCGTTGCCGCCGACCATTCTCCATCACCAAAAGCTGGGTAAGCGTGGGAAGGGAGGTGAGAGGTAGGGCACTGGCGGCCAGCTCCTGGCATCTGGCGATCGATGATCGCATCGTAGAATTGCAGCTGCAATTCTAGTGTGCGCACTCTGCAGATCCATCTGTGCACTGAGAGAAACGCATGCTTGCACCTCAAAATGCTGCAGTTGTTGCGACTTGTGCTCGACCAACCATGTGAGCGTTGCCTTTTCACAGCTGCCCAGGGCATGTTTTTATATATACATCTTCATACTTAAAGGTTCTTGTGGATACACGCGCTCCGGGAGCTCGAACTAGCAACAGTTTGTCGCGTGAAGTGAAAAGAAACCTTCGCGACAAATTGAATCCTCAGCTTCAAGATGCGACAGCGCTTTACACTATTTCGGCCAGTAAATGGCATCAGCAGGTATATACTGAACAAGCATATATAAGTATATACATATATTTATATATATATCTTAATCTGAACCACTTCATTTAGCAATTGAGGAGCAATGCTAAGGCCCAGTAACTTGCACGGGGTGCAAGCGCCTTGGACGTTAAAGCATGTTTATTTCCAAGTAGTTGCCTACAAGGTAAGTTTCTTTCAGCTAGATAAGTTAAGCCTAGGTTTCAATTAATTAAAATATATAAATAAAAGCTAAAATATTCGGCGAGTCGAAGATTAAATACTCTTACTTTTATGCGAAAGTTATATGTCCGACCGATTGTTCCTATATAGCCATAAATAGTCCGATTTGATACGGCTTTGCAGCTTGATTGGAAAAATAATAAAATAATAAACGACAACCGATGCATACTACGGGATATGAAATTAGTATAAAAAGAGCTACTTATACTTCCTATAGAATATGAAAGTATTATAAGAAAAAGCAACCGATATTTCCTATAGAATACTAAAATAACATATAAAATAAAATGTATTGATAAGATTTTGTCCGTATGTAGGAATAGGAATGTAGGAATAGGAAGACGAAAAAACTCGACTATTTTTTTGGTAAAGTATCTAAAAAAAACAAACTTATCTTTCGACTGATTGATATAGACGGATATAGAGAGGGATATGTAAGGGGTCATCGATTTTTCCTAGTTATACCTTTCCTAGTAGAATTATAAAGCACTTCCCAAGGCTTAATAAAATTGAGAAGATGGAAAAAGATTACTTTAGCCCTATTTTCAGCTTGGCAGCGACTTATAAGTAGTATACTTTTCCTGATATAGTCTATAAAACTAATAATTTTCTGATTAACTCCATAATAGACTTATCTGATATAATCTATAAAAGACTCATTTTGTGATTTAATCTATATTAGACTTGTCTTAACATAATTTCCTGATATAATCTATAATAAACCTATCTAAAAATAATATAATTTTCTGATTATAATCTATGAAAAACATGTCTAAAAGTAAAAACAATTTCTTACAGAGACTACAAACGACCGCACAGACTGCTGCTGCTGTTTCCACTTGCTGACCCAAATGTGAAAAGCGCTGTTGCATCTTGAAGGGCTAAGAAAAAATATATAGATAGTTGAAGCCATTCCCCCTACCTTCCACCACCCCATCAGGCGCACACCTCGACAATCAGCCAAAACCCAATCGTATTCACAGTATAAGCCAGGACGAACATTTGATATTTGTGAAGCGCCACAATTTGGGCATTTTGAGCGCATGCCTCGTCGAGCACATGTGGCAATGAGTGCAGCATTTTGAGGGCCAACCATACGATTCTCTCAATGTTCAGATGGTTCGGCAGATTGCGCACACTGGCGTCGCCGCTGCAGTTCGACGACGCTATCCGATCGGCCGATCGGGCGATGGACGAGTCTGAAGGGGTAAATGTTTTAAAATGGATCGATTCAATCTGTCATGTTGATCCGTGCAGAAATGCCACCGGAAATGCTGTGCCTCGACTGCTGCTCGTCTGTCCAGACCGACACGTCCTATGACTGGAATGTTGCAGGCTGCTTACCGAACAGCTGCTCCACGACGCTTTCTGCAGGCCTAGTACGTCATGCCCTGTTCTCCAGTGGAGGGGGAAAATTCGAGACAAAATACTGTTCAGCCTGCTTAAATTGCGCTCCAATAAAATTCGATGCAGCTTAATATATATTTGACTTTTTTTTTATCCCATATTCTCGCTTGACTTCTCTTCGCGCTTAGGTTCTTACTCTTATACTCGCTCATGAGTTTTGTATTGGCCTTCAGTGGGTCTTGACCTTTACTCGCTTTTCACATTTACCCTAAACTGACTACTCGCTGTAGACTTTTGCTCGCTATTTAAATGTACTCTTTGTTGACAATCATTTTTTCAATGCCAGTCGATAGTACTGATTCTTAAGAGTCCAAGCTGAAATAAAATTTCAAAATCGGACATTATTTGGCCGAGATATTCCAAAAAATCTATAAAACAGGTTGACTTTAGAAACAAATCGTTTTTTGGTCAACAACTTTTTTTAACCCATCGATTTTTTATTTATTTGAATGCCCATTTATAGTAGGGATCCGTACGAATTCAAAAAGGTATAACATTTCAAAATCAGACGATATTTACCCGAGATATTCAAAGAAAATCATCAAAAAAGTTGTGAAAAATAGATAATTCAATTCAAAACCTGGCGGTAAGTGCAGGTTCTTTAAATTTCTAAAATTATTTATCTCCCATTAAAGAGCGAATTCTTAACTTATGGCTAAATTTGTTGTATAGAAAATGCAGACAAATATCAACAAACATTTGCAAGAACTATTTTTCCAGAGCAAAAACTGTGATGGAAATGAAAATTTGTAAAATTTTGGTCTACAATTTTTGTTTACAATTAAAAATAAAATATTTGTAAATATTTACGATTATTCAATTTGATTAAACGATGCGCAATAGATCAAAATGAGGTTGGGCTGTGTTCGATCGAGTTTCGTGCAGGCTCTAGTGCAGCAGCAGCAGCAGCAGCAGCAGCAGACATGTTGCATGCTTGTCGCAGGTTCGTTGCAATGAGCTTTTTGCCAAAGAGCTTTTAGCATAGAACTTGGCGCACGTTTGAGACGCGATTGAAGCTATGAAGCTCATGTCGCTGGCATTACGAATGGGTCGCGACCTTACCCCACCAACTAGCACTGCTCGCCCGTTCCCGTTTGACCGCTGCCACTTACCACTTTTACCGCCAGGTGCATAGCTAAGTGCGATTACAGTTACAGTAGCAGTAGCAGTCGCAGTCGCAGTCGCTGCACACTTGAAACGCGGTTCGAAGTTGTAAGCAACTTCCGGGCGACTGAACGGACTTTGGCAACCACCGATGCGTCAGGCGTCGACGGCAGCAGCGACGGCGACGGCGACCGCGACGGAGACGGCGACAGCGATGGCGGCAAAAGTGCCGCAAACTTTTTGCTATTCAACTTTTTGCATGCTTTTCGTGTTTTGTTGTTTTTTTTTTTTCTTTTTCTTGCTACGCTTTCGCTCTCTTTCTGCTGGCCAGCGGGCTTTGGCAAACGAATAAAGGGCGATTGGTGGGGAGGGGGGGGGGGGGGGGATGTCGACATTTGGTCGGCTGCTGCATTTCGCTGCAGTTGTTTGTGCGTTTGTTTTGTCTGTGCTTTTGTTTGGTTAGCCTGCCTATGTTTGAGTGCTACCTCTGCCGCTGCCGCTGCCGCTGCCGACGCTGCTGTCAACGTCTTGAGTGTGTGTGTGTTGGGTGGCCCTTATGAGATCGCTGAATAATTAAAAGCGAGCGCTCGACTTTTGCGCCAGCTGTCGGCCAAGCAATTTAGCTGCTCTGGGTCAAAGTTGGGCCAATGTGTCGTATACGTCACGCGCCTTTACATTCAATTCCCCTCTCAGCCAGCCTCCCTCTCACAGCCTCCATCCATTCTGCCACTGTCTGTCTTTCTCTGTTTGCATTTCATGAATGCTATTCGCTCCCTCTCCCTCTCTCTCTCTCTCGCTCTCTCTCTCTCTCTTTTGCTGTCTCTGTGTTTCTATGGCGACATTCCACAATTATGCTTATTACTTTTTAATGTCCGTTGGCTTGCGTGAGCCGTCGCCTGGCTGCCTTTCACAGCCACCTGACCCGCTTGTCACCCCGCCTGTAACTTGCACCCGGATCCGTACTCGGACTCGGACTTGCTATCTCAGGCGGTGGGCAATTGGGCAGGTGGGCAGATGCCGTTTATGCGCAACCATGCGGCTCACTTATAAATAGCTTTTGTTATGACATTTAGCTGGTGACCTCCTCGAGGCTTAAACACCAGCTGCAGCACCCCCCAGCACCCTCTTCGTGTAAGGGCGCAGCGTAAATCCTATTAAATGTAAAGTCCAGTGTTCTATTTTCATAGAAAATCAATTTCGCTGCTCATCTCATTTGACATGGACAATAAAAATGGATGATTACAAATTTGTAGCAAACTTTTTATCAATTTTTACCATTTTTTTTTAAGCTCTTCGAGGTTTTAGGACCCATAAATATTGTGCTCATTAAAAGGCGACTTTATGTTCGCTCAGCTCGCTTAAAGCTTAAGAGCTAGAATCGTAAGAAATAGGGAAGTTTTGCTGCACTATATATACTATAGACTATTTAAGTTTGAAGCTTAGGAGCATTTACTTAAAAACAAAATAAAAACTTTTCTCGAATAACTTATGTATATATATATATATTATAGAAAATTCAAGTTGGTTTAAAGCTTAAACAACTTTTATCGTTTAATAAGCTTGAGAAATTATAATATAGTTGTGTGTGGACAAGGCCAATTAGTTAGGCACAGGAATTTGTTTATCAATGCATGTCAATGCCATTTCAATAACAATATCACAATGATTGTTGGCTAAATTGAAATTGTAATTAAATACTTGCGTCAAATGAATTGCGTTTATTCAAAGTCAATCAATCAATAATACAATGCTCATGTGATTACAGTATAACTCTGATATGCAAATTGAAGCTGCACTCAAATCAAATTAATTTAAAATATGCTTCGTTATTTATGCTAACTTGCATACAAATTGTGCACATTAATTACAAATTTCGAACCGATAAAAGGCTTAAAGTCAATTGATTATTTATTTAAATGTTGGGGAGGGATGACTGCGGATTGGCCCAAAAACTTGGCATGAATTTCCACTTGTGTTCTGTTTAAATTTGTAATTCAATTACAATTTTAATTTCAACTAAGTTACTTCAATATAATCTTCAATTTCTATTTACTTGTATGCAAATATTGATTGAATTGATTTTAACTTTAACTTTGTTCAAGTTGATTTGTTTTCATTGCCTTCGGTTTTTTTTCTTTTCGTGTTCGAATTAGTTTCAATATTAGTTCGATAGTCTTTTCAATTTAATTGCTGCCACAATGTCTTTCAACTCAATTTTCAACTTAACTTTAAACTTGAATTTTCAATTTCGATTTCAATTCAATCGCTGTTTCAATTTCATCTTCAACCAGTTTCAGGTTGTTTCAATTTCAACATTAATTTGATTTCCCTTTTCTTTCCCGTTTTGAATTTCAATTTTAGTTCAGCTGCTCTTTTAATATCAATTTCAATAAAAATTGTTGTTTCAATTTCAACTTCAGCCTGGTTGATGTTGTTTCAATTTTGAACTTTCATATAATTTCCTTGTTCTTTCTCCTTTTTAGTTTAATTTCAATTTTAGTGCAGCTGCTCTTTCAATATCAATTTTAATATGAATTGCTGTTTCGATTTGAACTTCAACTTCAATTCGCTTGCCGCTGTTTCAATGTCAGCTTCAATTTCAACAGTAATTTGCGCAATGGCCCATTAAACTGGTCGCCAGCCAACTTATGTATTCCGAAACAGTTCATAAATGATTAGAATTGTGGTAAGCACATACAACAATACAAAACAAAACACAGCACAGCACAGCACAGCATGACAAAACACACACGCAATGGCAAAGGCAAGTGCAAAAAGTTGGGCGTTGGGCGGCATGGGTCAGGGGGCGTGTCAGGCAGTGTCACGGCGCCGACGTTGAGTGAGTGCAGCCATCAACTTTTCAACTTGTGCCTTTCGCCGAGGACCACAGCGAGTGTGTGTGCGTTAGTGTACGTGTGTGTGTGTGTGTGTGCTGGTAATCATCGGTCGACACTAATGAGATTTTGTGGGTGTGCGGGAAAATGGCTTGGGCCAAGCAGAAGGAAACCTTCTTGTTGTAGTTGTTGCCGGTGGTGAATTGTTAACGGAAGCAAAGATTATAAAACCATTTTGAATACTATGTGCAATGCAATTAGTGGAACGCGAAACGTGCCCCCTGCCACATGCAATGCAATTTTTGTACGCTTTACATCCTTGCTGTCAACGTGTCGTATGCGCGTTGAGGCATGCGAGTTGAGCTGTCGTCAGACTGGCCGCAACTACCAATAATATTGCGTGAGAAAAGTCAAGCCCAAATATGCCAAAGCGACAAGAAGAGGCGTTCGCTACATTTACATTTGTTCTACATTATAAGCTTCTGTTTATGTGCCCCATAGTGCCAGAACTAGTTACGGATACTCACTTGGATCACTTGATTTGATATGTCAACTCGCAGATGCTGGTTGGGGCACTCACTATTTCTTCTCGTTGAGTCTACTCACTATGACTAATTGCTGCTGTTATGGCTACTCGCTTCGGCCTCTCGCTAGGACGATTTGCTCTGGCTACTCGCTCTGGCTACTCGCTTCGGCCTCTCGCTATGGATACTCGCTATTTCCAATTGCTATGGCTACTCGTTATTGCTATTCGCTATAGCTATGGCGATGGTTACACGCTTTCTTCTCGCTATAGCGACTCTCTATGGTTACTAGCTATAGCTACTCGTTATGGTTACTCGCTTCGCTCTCTTGCTAGGACTATTTGCTATGGCTACTTCTTATGGCTATTCGCTCGTTTTAGCTTCCCGTTATGGCTACTAGTTATGTCTACTCTCTCTCGGTCTCTCGCTAGAACGACTACTCGCTGTAGCTACTCGCTATGGTTATTCTTGGTATGGCTACTCGTTACGGCTACTCGCTATGACTTCTCGTTATGGCTACTTCCTTAAGTCTCTTGATAGGACTACTCGCATGGGCTACTAACTTCAGCTTCTCGCTTGGACTATTTGCAATAGCTACTTGCCATGGCTACTCTTTGGCGTACGTTGAACGAGAATTTTGCGGGTGTCGCGGTGCAAACTCGCCAACTCAGTGATTAACAACGAACAAATAACTGTAAGCGGATCGCCCTCGTCAACAGCAAACACTTGCATTATGCATGCGTTTGAGCACAGGCTGGCTGTGAAAAGGTTTTGATTGCCCGTCCATCAACGCAATTATCGTTGTCAATTGCTATTTGGAATTGTTGTGAGAGTGTGCGTTGGTGTGTCTGTCGTTTGCCCGTTTGACAGTTTGGCTGTGTAATTTGCTGTTGCTGTAAGCCCAACTATCGATCCAAATTGACTTGACGCCGCATCGTCTCTTCGTCGTCCGCCCTCGAATGCTTGATGTGCGGCTATTGTGTCGCCTTTGGGGCCAGATGGGCATAGCTATATGTAGGCTGTAGTTAAATGTTGGCCAAAATCCAACTAATTAGTAAGTCATAAGCGGACGTAAGTGTCTAAATGGCTAAGCATAAGCCAGCGGCGACAGCGGCGAGAACTTCTCGACCTTTGCGCCTTGACATCCTCGCCTAATGAATCTATCGCCCAATAACTCAATAACTAGGCAATAATACTTGGCATTGTGCAACTGGAGCTGTGACAGTGAAGAATTCTGAAGAGCTGCAAAAGAATTTGCGCTGCCTCGTGGGAGCGACGACAACTCGTTATGCCACACCACAGAAGAGTTTGCCAAAAAACTTTGCCATGTGCGTCAATAACAACAGGAGGCACACAAAAGTTGTTGATATTTGCACGAGTCGACAGCTATATACTCTTTTAACGAGTATATGTTAAATTTAAAAGTCATAATATTTTCAAGTTCTTGCATTTCTAGCTAATCAATAAAGTTTCTTTAAAATTGATTGACTTGATTTGTGAGTGTATAAAGAGTGTGTTAAGAGCTTTGATATATGCTCAAAAATTTCAGAGCTATGCGAGTTTTGAGAGTCAATTAATGAGCTTTAAAGTTGTGGCAGGAGCTTTAAACGCTTTAAAAGCTTTAAGAAGATGCTTTCAAAATAATTAATAAATATTTTATTTTGTACAAGTAATTACCTTTCAAATTGTTAATTTTAATCAAGCAAGTTTTGTACAAAACTTAAAGCTTTTAAGATTTTGAAATGTTTCTTAAGCTGTAGACCTAAAGAAAAAAATACTGTTTTGCCATTTAAGTTTGTTTAAGAATATGCGAAACGTTTTATTTGTTTATATAGATTCTAAAACTTTTGCATCTATATCTGGAATGAAACGATTGAGATATATCTAATAAAATGTGGAATATGTACTCGAAAAATCGGAAAAGTGAAGCGCAGAAATTGGTCTATCTAATTGCCAAGTAAAACGAAAACTTAATATAAGACAAGAATATCTGATTCTTGTAAGCTTTCTATGGAAGTGCACTATTTGATCCCTCAATAGATGAACTCTAAAAAGAAGAGTATAAATAAGGTATTTTATTATTTAATTCCATTGGGTTTCTGTTCTCTAGAAGTTTTCATATATGTATGTGCATTCGATTCTCTAATAAAAAGTTTCTTATTGTTTTTTGTTTTTATACCGCCTGCAAAACATGGTCGCAGTTTTGCTGCACAGCCAGCTTGCAACTTTAATGTCGTTCGCTGCTGTTGCACAAGTGCTTGGATTTAAGTGTGGCACCTTGTGCCACGCCTCCAGCTAACGCTGTCAGGTACTTTAGGGCGGCGACATGGCAACCAAACGGGCACTAAAAAAAAAAAAAAAAAAAAAAAAAAACCCAACGAGCCAACGAGTCGACTTTGCATGTGCAATGTCAAGGCTAAAGTCTATAGTGCTTTTTCCGGGCCCAAGCACATTTCCCCTTCGACCCCAACCGCTTTGCATTCTAATGGCATTTTCATATTTTTCGATCAATTGTTTTCGTCGTTGTTTATTATTCGGCCTGTGCCCCTTGGAAGCGAACTATCAAGGCTGAGTCCTTAATCTCAGCTGACAATCGGTGCGATAACGATAAAAGCCCCTTGGCAATATAAATACTTGGCCATTGAATTTATCGGCCCTGCTAAGTTGCAGTTGCCTTCATTCAGTCTTTCGGCTTGAAGAGGCAATTTGTTGGCAAGCAAATATTTATAGCCCATTCTCTGTGCCCTGCACCCATTGGCTTTGTCCGGCTTTGTAAGGTATATACATATATATATTCTTGATCAGCACGACGAGCAAGAACTGTCGATCTGTATGAGCTCCGATCTCGGAAACTACAAAAGATACTTTCATTCTGTTTATATGTAGATACTGGGAGTAACATTTTATAATTAGTTATCGATATCTCGTTCCATTTCTAAAATATCGATCAAATTTGATATTTGACGAACACATGTTATGCAACTTTAGGTCTTATATTCACTGAGGGTTACTAGGTATTTTGAAGTCGAGCAGACTCGCTTGCTTTTGGCTTTCTGCAATCAACCGATTAAACCTCTTTAAATATATCGATAGCTACACTTAAGGGCAACGCATGCTGATCGGCAATGTGAGCATAATATATCGATTGCTTTACCATGGAGGGGTGGGGCGGTGGGTATTGATACTGGTACTGAGTGGGCGGGGCAGTGGCATGCTAAACAAGTGTTAAGCGGCTGGCGTGTTGATAATTACCTGTGTAACAGCAGAGGCAGCTGAGCAGACACAGGACGAACAGCAGCCAGGATATGCCGCAGGCCGGCAGCGAGGCGTACAACGAGGCGCGGCTCATTCGCATTGTTGTTGTTGCCGCAGTTGTTGTTGTTGTTGTTGTGCAGCGTCGACGCCAGCTCGTGCTGCGCCCATTGATTGTTGTAATTGCTAGCGTTGCTGTTGTTGCTGATGTTGCTTTGATTGCTGCTGCTGCTGCTGGCGGGTGCCACGTTTCTGCTGTTGGCTGCCCAGTGGAGCCCTTTGTCATTGTCAGGCGTTAATTTTGAACTTGGCGAGTGCTGCTGCTGCTGCTGGTGCCGCTACTGCAGCGCCTCCTTTTAGCGGGCTGGTCCTACTCGTCCTTGCAGCTGTTGTTGTTGTTGTTGTTGTTTCGTCACACTGTGCGAGTAGCTGCAGAAAGTTAAACATAGTTAAGTTGATTGGCATAGAGACAGGCTGCGCTCAGCCATCGTTTGGCCCTCACATTGTTTACACTGAACGAAAAAATCAGGGCACTCGTCAAAAAGAACATTTACAAAAAAAGTGAATAGAATAATGATTCATATGCAGCCAGAGCCTCTCTTGTGTAAACCAAACTATTTTTAGCTACTTTTCGATTTATACATTCAGCTCAGCGTTTTCCCAGAATTAACCGCAATTACGTTTTCCGCTGAGTGTAATAAGCGGCTCACAGTGACTGCACTAAGTATCTCAAAGATGCTTAAATGGAGTGCATGCCAAAGAAATATGTTTGCTCCAAATGGCAGACAGCATGGCGTGTACGTAATATGCCAGCTGAATTGAAGCTTAGCATGTAAGTGAGTTTATTCATGAGCGTGAAGTATGCTTGATATATTCAAAGTACGTGGTTGTTAGTCAGTTATATCACAAAAGGTTCAAGCTATGCTCGCAGACAGCGGTCGCTGCTGGACATTTAACTGCCCAGCTGTGAGTGAGTGTATGAGTATGTATGAGTCTGATTGAAATGTTTATTAGTTTTACTTGCTAGAACATTTCTAATTCAAACTAAAATCAAAAGTTACCAAACACTATTTTTGGTTTAATAGGTAGACGTGAATCAATCGCTGCTAAAATATGAGTGTATTCATGAGTCCGCATGTAGCTTTCAATTTTTATGGACCAGTATATGCTGAATAAGGATTATATATACTATACACACTCAAATAACCAATTCATTCAAGGACACTCGCTCGTCAATTTTTGACTGTCAATATGTATATGCAGGAGCGTGAAAAATATTTGGCATCCTGAAATATTTAAAGACTCTCGTTGTTAGTCAATTTTTTGACAAATAATAAGCTACACATATAGAAATAAGGCCCGAAGGACACTCGCTATTGACTGAGTGCAAGTGAGTGCAGTTGAATTCGTCAGTCAGCTAGTTGATGAATAAGAATCAGAGCATAATGAATGTAGTATTAAATACGTATGCATTCATTCAAGCATTCGTTGGCACACTCGTTATTTCGCTTAAGTCAAAATCTCTCGTTACAAAGTAAACATTTTCTTTGGTAATAATTCAGCGTACAAATTTTAAGAGATACAATTCAATTGAATTCGATTGTTTATTTACTCGCTGGAGTGGCACTCGCTACTTGTTTACTCGTTGCTTTCTGCATTTTGCCGCAGTGTGTCGACAGTTGACAGAAGAGTATTGCCGATTCTCACACTCTTTGGCTTTCGCTCTCGCTCTCGCCTTAGGCCTCTTGTGTGACTGTGCTTGTGTGTGTGTCTGTGTGTGTGTTACATGCATTTTGCAGCGCGTGCCAATGTGGCCCAAAGGCGAATCAGCTGTTCCGTGTGCTGCTGCTGCTGCTGCTGCTGCCAGCGCCTTTGGCAGCGGCGTCCGCGTCAGCATCGGCCTCGCATGTTTACAACATTTTTGCATCGCCCCAAAGGGGTGCCTGTGAAAGGGGCGGCAAGTGTTGTGGATGGGAAATGGGGATGGGTGCGAAATGCGGGTGCGGGTGCGGGTGCGGCTGTGGCTGCCGGCCAAGCATTTCGGCATTTCGCTTGTCCCATGCAGTCGGCAGTTGGGGCAGCTGCCAAGAAATTGTTTGCGTTGTCTTCTTTTTGGCTCTTGCGGTTGCTTTCTAGGCATGCGAGACACACACACACACACCCACTCACACACACAGACAGGCATACGGTTACACGTACATACATACACATAGAAAGCGCTTTTTGGTGTCTTTAATTTCAATCTTATAAATTATTCGCATAGCTCGACTGCGACGAGTTTCACAGCGCGCTTTATGGATTTTCTTTGGCTCTGGTCACACACACACACACACAGACACACACATACACGCACACACGCACACACACACACACACACATACACTCGGCACGCGCATTGATTTTCTCTTATTTCCTATTTTTTATTTGTTGTTGTTGTTTTCTTGGCCTGTTTTAGGACATTTCAAGGCCTCTCTTCTACTTACATCTCACATATGTAAATGTTTTTCACTTTGACACCAAATTTCGCACGCGAGTACTAAAAATACTTTAAGCAACAAAAACAACAGCAATAATAACAACATGAACTAACAGCGACAGCAACATCAATAACAACAACAACAAGGATACAAAAACAACAAAAAAAAATGCCGAAAAACATACATATATATATGTATATATATAGATGTTTACACACACGCACACACACACACACACACACACACACAGACACGCACACATGAAAACAAAACAAAAAGCACACAACACAAATTTCGCTTCCACCTTCCACACACGCGCCCCACAACGCACGTTGCCGACAAAATGGCGAGTGGAACGGAATGAAGCGAATGGAGCGAGAATGTGAGCGCGGCCAACGCAGCAGCAACAATAGCAGCAACTGGCGTTAAATGACAACAACAACAGTGACTAGCACAGCAACTGTTGTAAACACAACAACAACAACAACAACAACAACAACAACAACAGCAGCAGCAGCAGCAACAACAAGCCTTGGCGCCTCACACTGCAGCGCGTCCTTTTTAACGACTTTTGTTGCTTTTGTTTGGCGTATTGCTTTCGATTTTATTGTTGCTGCCGCTACAAATAATGTTACTGCTACTGCCACTGCCACTACTACTGCTACTGCTACTGCGAAATGTAAACTTAGCGTCCACAACGAACCGAGCTGAGTGCCGAGTCGAGCGTCGCCAGCAACTGCAGCGTCGCGTTTGCAAATGTCAACTGAAATGGCGTTTGCGGCTGCGATGCCAACGCCAACTTGTGCGTTGCGACTGTCGAACATGTTCGCCTGCGACATGCTGCAATGGCGCGTGAGCGAATGCATTTGCCATATACAAAATGGTATCAATTTGAACATATTACTCATCGATCGAATATTTTGTTACCTTTTCTTATTTTCTTTTAGATATTTGGCCACATATTTATTTGAATTTAGTTATTTTTTAGCAATGTATCAAATGTCGTGTCACGCACGCGGTTCGAACACACAAATTCTTCAAATCGGAAGTGCAGCATGTTGCAAGAGCTTGACGAACAAAGCCTAGAAAGCTATGGCTGATGGGTTGTGGAGCTGGCAAAGCTGCTGCCGCTTTCGGCTTTAAGAAATAGCTAAGAACCTAGGAGGTTTCATAGAATAGCAATTGTAAGCTTCCAAGTCATAAGGGATTTGGGTAAAAGTGTTGAAAGCTTTTAGCTTGTGCTACGACAAAAAGCTTTCGTTTGTCCTGGTTTTGTTTCGTGTTGCTTAAGATGGAAACCTTTGAAAAGCTCTGAAATAGCATAGATTGTCATAGATTGAAGGAAAGAAGAAATTATCAAGCTTACAAAAAAATGCGTTCTCTTACGTCTTAACAGGGGCTCGAACCCAAACTTTACGCATGGAAGTTGAAATTCAAATTTAAGTTTAAAATTATCTTTGTTTTTTATTTTTGGTAAAAGGGAAAAGAAAGTTAAATAAACTAATCTTAAAATTGATAATTGCTGCTGGGTTTTAACTGGCGACGTTACATTTGTTAGTTCGACGCTCAGATAAATCAGATAAAAATTGTTTTATAAATATTGTGATGTAATGAAGCTGATCCCAACAAGTTTGTAAATTAAAGGGCCTGAGTCCATACGCTTGAGTTAATCAACCTTTTGGCCACGTTAAAACCTGTAAAGCAAATATACATTTATAAAAAAGAACTATAGATATAGCCATAGCTTTTGGAATTAGTTTGGAAATTATTTTATTTCAATATATTTCATATTAATCAGTAGTTCATATTTTCTGCTCTTCATGTTTTAAACTTTTACACAAAAATACGTGTATGTGTTTGTGAGTGTGTCTGTGCCTGTCTCTGTGTGTGTGTGTGCGTGTGTGTGTGTGCGTGTGTGTGTGTGTGTGTGTGTGTGTGTGTGTGTGTGTGTGTGTGTGTGTGTGTGTGTGTGTGTGTGTGTGTGTGTGTGTGTGTGTGTGTGTGTGTGTGTGTGTGTGTGTGTGTGTGTGTGTGTGTGTGTGTGTGTGTGTGTGTCAATGTGTTCTGTCTGTGTAAGTGAAAGAGTGCTGCGAGTACTCGTTTGCAATTTGAGTATACCATGGAGTGTGCACAGTTTGTACTCGTACTCGAACTCGTACTCGCTTGCACTTGCCCAAATATCTGTGTTGGACATAACTTAAATGTAAAATACAATTTTTCATTTTGAATATTTTCATTTAAATGCATTTCAGAAAAGTTTCAGTATTATTTTAGTATGTTTTTTGTTGTTGTTGCTTTGTTTTTTGTTTGTTTTTTCTTCTTCTCAATATTCATTTGTTTGGTTGTTAGTTTTTCACTCTTGTGTGTTTTTTATTTTTGCTGCTTGTTGGGAGGAGTTGTTGTTATTTGTATGGGATATCAAGTAAATATTTTGTATACTATGATCATTTTGAGCTCTTCTTCTTTTTGCTGGTATATACCAGCGTTTGCGAATCGCTCTCAAAATGGTGGGCACAACTTGTCCACCCCACAGTGTGTCTCGTTCGAACTCGTACATACATATATATATATATATATTTAATGGTTGCGCAAATTACTTAAACATTTTTGTGAATGCATTTAACTTTATTCATTGTACACATAGATTTCATTTTTATCTTTGGTTTTTGATCGTCATAATAATATATACTTGTGTTCATTTTGAATGATTCTTTGGGTTCGATTTTGTAACAAGTCATACTTGTTGTGTGTGTGTGTGTGTGAGTTTCTTTCTTTTCAAAGGTTTCTTTTATGTTGCTTATCTCCGTCTTCCACTTCCTCTTATACTTCTTCTTCGCCTTCTTCTTTTCTTTCTATCTTTGTGGGTGCCGCTTGTAAATAGTTTCCAACTGCATTTATGTTCTTAGTATTTTTTCTTTGCTTAGTAAATGTATTTTTTGTATTTTTCTTTATGGTAAATTGGGGAAAAAAAAGATGCATGCATATACATATACATATACACATATAGATATTTGTATTATATTGGTATTTTTTCTGTTTTGGTTTTTTTTTCTGTTGATATTTTACACTTAATCTTTGCTGCTGCTAATATATTTGCCACTTATACAACACATTGTGCACAAAGAGTTTTAGTATTTTTCTTGTATATATGCTGAATTTAGTATTTATATATTTGTAAGTATGTGTGTGTCTGTCTGTCTGTCTGTGTGTGTGTGTGTGTGTGTGTGTGTGTGTGTGTGTGTGTGTGTGTGTGTGTGTGTGTGTTTGTATGTGTGTGTGTGTTTTGAATAGTCGTTTATATTTTATGTAGTAATAGTAGTTTTCCTACCAGTCGCGCTAGTTGCTGCCACTTTTGTATAAGTATTCCATATAATTGATTCCATATCATTTTCTTTTAAATATTTTATATATATATATATATCTATATACATATATATAATTTTTTTTTTTCAACAATTTCTTAAGTTTTGCTTAGCGAATCTCAATGTATTTTTTTGGTTTGCTTTCATAAATTTTGCTTAAAAATAATAACTATTTTTCTTTTAGTATATATATATTTATTTACTTTTCTCTTTTATTTAATATATGGTATATAGATTTGTTTCATTGACATCAATTTTTGAAAATACTTAGAGCATTCGAGTTCTTCTGACACTCTTTTGAAAAGAACATTTAGCTTTTGAGTTTGGTTTCTGCCAAGTAGTTCGTTATCCATTGAAGAATGCGGCTTGCAGTACTCCGATTTCAATATTTTTAGTTATAGTCCTAGATAATGTTTAAGGACTCATAATTTATTTAATTTGTTTTCATTTTGTTCGAACTTCTGGTTATGTGTTTGTGTGTGGGTCTTGAAAGTGAGAGAGATAGACAGAGAGAGAGAGAGAGAGAGAGAGAGAGTGAGGGAGAGAGAGGGGGAGAGAGAGCAGCTAAGCTTCGGCCTGCCGAAGAATGCTTTTGCTAACATGAATACTTATGAGTAGTACTCACTTTAGTACTCATACTCATACTCTATTTAAAATTTGCATTAAAGTTTCGGTTCATCCTTTGTCCCCATTGTATAATAAAATGTAGTCTTCGTTTTTGTTTTTGAATTAAAGGCTTTTGGTTTTAAAGTTCAGGAGGGTCTCTAGTATTTAGTATATATGTACATATATGTATGTAAATATATGGTATAGTATGTATGTATAGTATGTATATAGTACTTAGTATATAGTCTATGCACTTAAATGTACTTCGCTAAGAGCTCTTAAGCCGTTGAGTGTGTGCGAGATAGAGAGAGAGATAGAGGGAGATAAATCAAAGAAAGGGCATTTTTAATTCGGCATATCGAATGTAAGTATTCGATTGTGTCTCAGGCAATAATTGCTACAATTCTCTAGCTGAATTTCTATGTCTCGATAACAATGAATAAGCTTGGAAAAAGCGTTCTGATGCACTACTGTGGTCCGTTATCGGTGGTTGTTGAGACGCCTTGAGGTTTTTCTTTGAGAGGGGGGGATTATATTTTGTCAATCTGCCCGATATTTGAACTGGTGTGTAGTATCTTTAGGGAGAGCGGGGCCTGTTGGAGCTGTGTTTGTGGCATGGAAACCGTTTTGAAAGTTCTTTATGCTACCGCTTCTGTTGTAAGATACGTAGAAAAGTATAAAGTAGGTGCCTGGGCCTTCAGCTCGATACACGATAAACGATATATACGATAACGATAAACGATATACGCTCGTTAGCATTGGGCTTCAGCTAGCTGTGCTGTAAATAGTCGACAGGTAGTTGTGGTTCAGAGTTTATCGTGTTCAACTTTCTCATAGGATTTTTTTTTTTTTTATGATGTTTTGTTTTTTTTTTTCCATTTCCTTTGTAGGTAACATTTAACTATTTTATTTATCGTATAAGTATCGGAAACAATTAATATATCTATTTATATATGATGCATGCTGCTATTTCGGTTTATTTTCTGTGTGTGTGTGTGAGTGTGGTTTTCAGAGAATTTGTGTTTGGTCCAAATCGCTAATGCTTTAACATCTTGCTGCTAAACTCGTCGTAACCGTCTATTAACAAACATTTGTCTGCACTGGAATCTTTAACGCAAAGTCTGAACCCACGTATAATATTAAAATTTCTTTTCTACTCTTTTTCCACTGATATTTAAAACATTTTTGCACTTTTTGTTGGGGTTTGCCTGTTAAATAACAATCGTATTTTTTAGTTCTTTTGTTTTTTTTTTTTGCTGAGGGATAGCTTCTAAAGGGGAAGCGTGTTGTTCTTTAATTGACTGCCAAACTGTAGACTAATATTTAAATTGTACATCGAAAAGAATTTTTTTTGTTTGTTTTTCATAGTTTTTAGTCGTCTAGACTAATTAAATTATGCTTAAAATTGTTTCAATTAGTTTGTTTGTTTTTGTTTTTTCTCTTTAAATTTTTATACATTTGTAAAACACCTAGAACTTTTGTTATTTCGTTTACTTTTAAATACATAGTTTTAGCTTTAGCTTTAGTTTTTCATTTTGTTTCTTTTTTTTAGTTGGTTTTGTTGGAAAGGTTTGTAAATTCAAGTATTAGTCTTTATGTTATTCATTAAACAAGGGAAGTTGTGGCATTTGCAATGGGCATGAACAAAATACACATATACATACATAACTATATACACATGGCGAGAGTTTTCACACGCACACGCCTCACGTACGAACAAGCGCGTGCTGCAACGCATTTGCCGCCCGAGGGCTGCACCAATACATATGCAAGCTACATATGTGCTGTGATAGTCGTTAGGCAACAGCTGCAAAATATTCCATGTGCTGGCTAATGTAAGCGATTTGAATAATTATTTATCTTTTAGATTTTACTTATTTAACTAAATACACCTAAGAGTTAGGACATTATAGTATTTATAATTGTGTCTCTTTGCACGTAGTTTCAATTGTATGCACATACAACTACACACATATAGATATATAAATTATATGTGTGTGGGCGTAACTTTGGTTAGAATCCTAGTCTAACTACAAAAAAATAGACATCGACATCGAGCAAACTTTTTGTTTTTTTGGTTTTTTTTTTTAGATAATGTTGTTGTGTAGTTATTTAACAGACATATTTGTGTTAGCCCAATTGAGTTTTGGTTTCAGTTTTTGTTTTTGCTGTTTTTAGAGTTGTTTAAGCCAATTTTTAAATTTGTGTTTTTTTTTTTTTTTTTTTTTTTTTTTTTTTGGTTTTCGTCTTTCAACAACAAAAACAACAGCAACAACGACAACGATGACGACACTTAACTAACTTTAATTTAAAAAAAAAAGACTATTTCAATTACATTTAACATACACAAATACATACATATGGTTTATTTCTGATTAGATATATTTGCATATTCTCTTAGACATTTAAAACTTTAAAATTTTTGCACAGTTTTCCACACAATTTTCCAGCGCATTTCTTTAAACTGCTTTTTTCTTATTTTGCTTTCGCATATATTTCATTTGGTAGTACTTTATTCATATTTGGTTTGTTTAATATTTAACTATGGAAAAGGAAAAGTTTCAAGTTGAAAAAAAAAAAATGAAGTAGGATATTTCTATAGTTACACTTTTACGGTTATTTTTACTTTCGGTATGTATGTATGTATGTGTGTGTGTGTGGGCCAAGTACCAGCTTGGTTTTAAAAACATTCCCTTCATTTTTTTCAATATGTTTTTTATTTTTAGTTTGACTTTTTAATCTTTCTACAATCCCCTGGCCGTTAGCCACTGCGTGACGCAGGCGCTAAAAAGTATGCAACGCTTTTTAATTGTCCTTTACATATGCACACATGCGTGTGTCTGCCTGTGTGTGTGTGTGTGTGTTGGATCGTGTATAGTACATTTAACATAATTACATACAGCAATTTACATTGATATTTGGTTTTTTCTCATCGATTTATATTTAAGTTTTTTTTTTTTTGGACTTGAATGCAACAATTTTATTTTTTTCACGTTTTTCATTTGCTTTTTCATCCTGTTCGGGATATGTTGTCATATTTTCTTTGTCAATTTCCGTTAGTTTTCCTTGCTTTCCATTGAAATGTTTATTTAGCTGCTCTTTTGAGTTGTTTCGCTTGCTTTTCTTATGTCTGGGTTAGTAAGAGCTCGCGGCTTCATTGCCATCGTACCGGAAATGCACATCTCACAGCGCCAAAGCCATGCGAGCGAGTGTGTGCGTGTGTGTGTGTGTGTGTGTGTGTGTGTGCAAGAGGCGTATTTTGCTTTACATTCGATTACTAGGAATGTGGCTGTGCGTCGATATACGGAAAAGTAAGCCTTTAGGTTATATTCTCGGAAGCCATGACTATAAATCGCTTGAAAATGTATTCTTAAATTTCACCGTCTCTTAGAATCAATTCAATCGCATACATGAGTGCTCGAAAGATCTTAACTTCATTTGTATAATTATAGACACAAAATGTATTTCCCTATAATATTTTCGAAGAGCATGTGACCATGGAGTAACATATAAATGTGACTATGGAGGAAATGATAAGAGAGGAAAATTGTAAAAAAAAGATCGAAAACGCATAAAAAATAAATAAATATATAAATACTAGTCCATAAAACATACACAAAGAACCTGTTTGTTGTCCAATTGGTTGTCCCAAGGTCGTTTGATATCCAAGATATCGACCCAAAATCAATATTTATCGATTTCAGAGTTGGATTTATGATTTGAAGTAAGCTGGAACGGAGCATGCAATATCTACAGTCCACATCAAGATCTCTAGTTCTTATAGCTTCTGAGATCGACCTGTCTATATTTACATACATATATGTATATACATACATATACTCCATATCCTTTTAAAGTGTGAAGAGTCGAAGCTTAAATGAAAAAAACATTGTTAAGAGAACAACAACTCGGACTAAGACCCCGCCCCCTTAGGCATTCGGCATAGAATAGCTGAACAAAGTTCCAGGAATGCCATAATCCCAATCAGGGGATATCCGCAACTGATAATTGAGGCACAGCAAGACCTTAACAACATTATTATATAATTGGCCAATGGGCTGCTGGCCATTGCCGTTGCCGTTGCCGTTGCCGTTGCGCTAGCAACCTGTGCGAGCGGCCAGCTGCTATTGGGTTTCCATTTCAAAATTTGCTGATAAACAAACATGTGGCAAATAAGCACAAGAGCCCGGGGCCAGGCACGAGCAGCAGTTGCGGCTATTCGATTGTCGAGCGATTCGCTGAAGTATAATTGCGTGCCACAAGCAGCGGCAGCAGCAACAGCAACAGCAACAGCAGCTGCAGCCAAATCGAATTTTGCCACACGATGACTTTCAATAACGTTGCAGCCAAAATCAGCAGCAATTGCTGGTGCTGCAACTGGAATTGCAGCGGCAACTGCAGTGGCAGTTCAGTGGGGCGCGCGACACAGTGCACCACAATATACCCACATGGTGCGCCCGAAAAACCACGTACAGGCAAATGGAATTGGGCGGACACGGACGATATTTGGCCAAATGGGTGGCATGCAACTTGTGGAATGGAACGAGTCGACATAGATATGCGAACGGACTTAGTTCGTTACGCAGTTGCGTATGCAAAATGCAAAATGAAAAATTTTTGTTTTGTGCAATTGAACGCGAACGCAGCCAACTGGGCCGTGGCATGCAACCTGGCCAAAATGTGCAGCGGACAACGTGTGCAGCCAGGGGTGAGCATGGTCACGGCCATTTGTCGTTGAAGACTTTGCTAATCAGTTTGCCAAATGCCCAGCTGCAGCTGGACACACGCTTGTCGCATATTGCAGTCATGTGGCAAGGGAATGAAAACCCTGAAAACAGGTAGAAAGCAGTATTAGAGCCTCACATTCTCTTATATGAATACACACAACAGACATATATATATATATATTTATATATATGTATATATAAAACTAGAAAAGTAAGAAATATTAATACGCAAGCGTTTAAATAAACATATTGTTTATAATATTACATAATATTTAATAGGTATATTTTTAAAATATAAGCATAATCAAATAATTAATTATAATTATTATATTGTCAAAATAAATTGAGTTGTGCGTGTGTGTGTATGTTTTTGTATAATTGATTTAAAATAGTTGACAGACCAAAAAATAATAATAAAAAAAATCTATTAAACTTGCATTAGAATTGTTGAAATATAAAAAATAGGGCGCGCATCGGATGTGTTTGGAGTTTTGCGATTATTGACGTGTTATCGATAAAAGCTTGGCTGATAGATGATAATTGCTTAACGAATATCGGTATATTGTTATCGATATCGATTGGCATTAGATGGAAGGGTTGTTGACAAACAATTATTGATCGACGATTACTGGTTTACTATCGATACTTAATCAATAAATGATGTATGTTTTTGCGATAGGCAGCTAGCAACCAGCTAACGATGAATGATTGTCGATAAATGATTATTGGCGTGCCATCAAAAGACGATAAATGATTGTTGCTGGATTATCGATGGATGTCAAACGTTAATGTAAATATTCTGACGATAAGCAATAGATGATGCATGTTATCGACCAACGATTACCGATAAACTAAACTCAATAAATTATTACTCATGTGTGTTGTGATGGGCGATAATCGATAGCAATGGCAATGTGTGTGATTCGTTTTCGTGTATGTTTCCGTTTCCGTTTCAGCTAACTATATTTGGCGTCTCCTTCTTACACATTCTCCGGCTCGGGCAACTTCCGCTCACAGCAATGGCAGACGAGCGCATTGAGCCGATGGCCAATGGCCGACCACACGGTCATCGTCATCGACGATACCTCGCAACTGGAGCTGTCCTGGTGCAGTGCATCCGCCTCACTGCTGCCGTCCGCGTCGTCGCTGTCATTGGCAATCGCCTCCGCTTCGGCCGTGTGGAATGCCGCCTGATTGCAGAGCGAATTGTTTGTATTTGTGTTTGTCGTATCGAAGCTCCCCTGTTGTCAAATCTTTGGCACCGCCTCCGACGAGGAGCCACTGGCCAAGCCCAGCTCACAGCTAATGCTAGGCGGCAAAAGTCTTGGCGGCTCGATGACTACGCTACCAGCATCACCAGCACCACCACTAGCAGCACCACCAGCACCACCAGCACCACCACCAGCAGCATCAACAGCACCAGCTGCATACTCAATGCCGCCATCCTCGGCGTCGCCAATCCGAATGCGTATGCCGGACAGTTCACCGATGATGCCGCTGCTGCTGTGGAGCGTGTTGTTGCTGTTGTTGCTGTTGTTGAGCTCGTCGTGACGCGACGATTTGCGGCTGCTGCTGTCAGCGGATGAGTAGCGTGTTGCGGCATGACGGCTGCAGGGCACGTCCAAGCTGTAGGCCCGATGCCTGGCGACGCCAACCGCCATGCCTGGGCCGACAGCCTGGACGCCTGGCGAGGGCAGGCTATTCGAAATGGTGCAACAGGTGGCCGCCACTAGCACTCTGTCGGCGCTGTTGTTGTCGGTGCTGTTGCTGCTGCTGTCGTTGGCCGGCGCATTGTTGTTGCCGCGCACGGCGCAAGGGCTGCTGCGTGTGCTGCCAAAGCGCTTGTTGCCCTTGTCAAAGCTGAAGGTAAAGTAGTCCGAGAATTGACGCAAACGCGACTTCCATGAGCTGCTGCTGTTGCTGCCCCCGGGCTGCTGCTGCTGCTGCTGTTGTTGCTGCTGCAGCTGTTGCTGCTGCTGCTGCTGCTCGTCGGCAACAGTTGCAGTTGCGGCGCTACCATTGCTGGGTAGCGTTTGGTTGAGCGTCGGCGATATGTTGCCATTAGTGGTAGCTGCAGCAACAGTTGCTGCTGTTGCAGCTGCTGTGGCTGGCAACTTATCCTTCTCCTTCTCCTGCTGCTGCTGCTGCTGCTGCTGCAGCTGCTGTGCAGTGGGCAGCAACGACTGCTGCAAGAGCGGCTGCTGCATGACTGGTGCAACTGGCGCCTGGTTGTTGCTAGTGTTCATGTTGAGGTCCTCGCTGGCACGTCCAGCGCCCCGCTGTGCCAGCTGCTGCTCCAGGCTGTTGCGATTGTGGCGTCCATAAAATACATTGCTGTCGGAGATGACCTGGGGCAGGCCATCGGACAGACGACGATTATTGGTGCTGTACTGGTCGAGGCTGACGGCGCGATTGCTGCCAAATTGACAGCGATTGCCATGATAGCCATGGATGTTGCCATAGGAGTTGCGCATGCGCTGGCCACCGCCGCTGCTGCACAGTTCGCCAATCATCGAGGGACGCTTCTCGCGCGAGGATTTGCGCGAGGTGGAGTGCGAGGATTTGCTGCGATTGCTGCAGCCCTCAGTGTCCACTTTAAATTTGGAGGTCTTCTCGGCCACCTGCATAAGGTGAAATGTTTGATTAGACTGAGGCTCGGCCTTCCGCCAGCTCTTTGGCCCACTTACATCCACCTCGGTGGCCGTTTCGGAGTCGCCACTTTCGCTGCCCTCGGGCAGATCGTGCAGCTCGGCGGCCATGCCGCCTGGCTCATCCACAGAAGTGCGCGATGCGGACTTCTGTGAGGGTATGCTGCGACGCGACTTGACGCTGATTCCGGACCCGGATCGTGGCATTTGGGGGGAGCTGCTGCCGCCTCCGCCTCCGCCGCCAGCGGCGCCAGAACCAGCACCACCCACGCCAGCAGCTGGGCCTGTCCCCTGTTTGTCCATCAATAATTTATCGGCCGTGCTGTTGCCCGGCGTGCTGACCATGGCCGCATTCGAGTCCACGTTGCCGCTGTTGCTATCGGATGTGGCCGAGGCGTTGCTGTCTGCCACGGATTTGCGCGTCTTTGTCTGCGCATCGTTGAGTCGCCTGGGTGCGTGTTGGGCGGTCACAGAATAAGGTTTAACTAGCTCTACTCCTATGGAGATCTACCCCAGCTCCAGTCCTAACTCACCTGTAATACTCCAGTGCAATGCGCACGGGTATGATAATCAGCTCTGTGAGCTCCGGCACCAGTTCGCCCAGCGCCTCGAAGAGCGGCAATAGGACGAGCCCTATGAAGCGCACCTGGGAGCCGGGCTTGCTCACCTTATCGGGATCCATGAACGGCGTCACCGGCAGACCCTCGGACTTTTCGGCGGCGCTCTGTGCAAAGAACTCTTGGAGCAAGCGATCCAGCCAGGGCTCAGCCACGTCCATGGGCCGTGCCTCGTTCGAGATGTCCGCCACCTTGATGAGTATCATGCACAGCTGCAAAAGATCAAGAATAAGACGTAAACAAAGCTTACGGGCCTCCTCACCCGCTTACCAGATTGATGTGCGCACGATTGTTGTAGTCGAAGATGGGCGTTATCTCCATAAACTGCGTGAGGATCTCGTTGTGGCGCGCCATATCGGTGGCCAGGATGCAGCGGATGATGCCCTCCCGTATGGTGCTGTAGTTGAAGGCGAAATTTACATTTAAATTGAGATTACGTGGCAATCGAAATTGTTTCCCCATCAACTGGCAAAGACTACCTGGGTGGCGCTTTTACTGAACGCTCCAAAAAAAAAAAAAAGAAAAAAAAGAAGAGCTTGCAATTTGACATTCTGAGTAATTTCTTTCTCTCTTCCGTGCCTGTGCAAAAGTCAAGGAATCGACTAGGAGATATCCGGAACTTCAATTGAAATGCGTTCAGCTTAAACTAAGAAGTTTCCAGATATGCTTATGCCTTGTACAAATATCAACATATATCGATATACAAAAGGTTGGGGAAGAGGTTTAAGTTTTAGTTTTAATTTTATTTTATTTTATCGTAAACTAACAAGCTCCAAGATATCCATAAAACGCCTTGCCACAAAATCGATATTAATCGATACACTAAAAATTACTGACGCAGACAATTTAGTTCCAATTTTAAATATTTATTTAAGTTCATAAAATTGTGATTTTGTATTGAAATACAGACATGTTTTTAAAATCGATATCTATCGATAGACAAATGAAAAAACGGTTGGTGAACAGATTTTGGTTCAAATTTAAATTTTTTTTTCCAATGTTCATAGAATCGTAAAGCTGTATTTAAATACAGTCCAACACCAATTTGGACTTAAAATTGATCACTTTAGTTGAAGCTACCTTGAACCGGTTCACAGGCATTAAACACCGAACTCTGGCAAATTGCGGGGCTTATTGAAAGCAAACACAAGTTGTTTGAGTTGTCTGCAGCAGCGGCCAGCAAAGCACCAAGGAGGCATTCCAAGGGGATGGCGTCTGTTTTCGGGGCGCATTGCGTATACGCCACGTTTTGCATGTTGTTTACGGCTGTTGTTTCTTTTGAATACGCTTGTAGCGGGCATTACAGTTTTATCATGAATAGTGCAACGCATTGAATGGGATTTCTCAGAAACCATAGAAATATATATTCTTGCTCGATAAGCCCAACACCGCTCTCCGTCTCTCTCTCGGCCAGATCTGACAACTATATCATACAGATGTTATAGGTTTGATTGGTTAAAAATTAAGATCTTGCATGAAAGTATAAAAGAGCAAAACCTTTTTACTAATGGATTACTATATCAAATATACATATATGGACAAAATTGGTCGAACAATTGGTTTTGCAGGGTAAACTTAACTCTTTTTTAAGATTTATTAACCAAACTCAGAAATTATGAGTAAAAAGATTTAAAATCTATAAGAAGATAATCAGACTGCTATGATTTCAGGCTTCTCTGTCGCACGTAAAGTTTTTTTCTACGCCATATACCTAAGAGAGTATTTGATCTTCGTCGAGCCGATTTGTTTCTTGTTTATTTTTGATTCTTTTGGCTCACGTGCGATTTGAGACGCGCTGCTTACAAGAAGAAAAAGCGTAACTATATTTTGACATTCAAAGCGAAAATAAGAGAGCGCGAGGATAAGAGGATAGTTACAGACTAAGCAGCATGCGGCGCGTAAATATTAAATTGCATTTCGTTTTATTTTTATTTCAAAGAAAATGAAAAATACGCAAAAGTCGCATCAGATACGAGCAGAAAATTGAATTTTGTCGTGTCAAGTGGCATTGACGCTGCACACAGACCCAGACGCAGACGCGGACCAAGCCAGCCAACAGATCCAACGTACTGGGGCACGCACGGTATGGTGGTGTTAAGAGGGGGGGGGGGGCGGTGTTAAGGAAGGTACGAGTAAGGGCAGGGGGCGTGCCACTTTAGTAACTACATTGGAAATTCACCACCTGCCACGCTTCAACTGCAAATAGAGCGAAGCGAATTTGATGCACTCGACTTGACGCCAAGCTCGTCAAGCTGCAGATTTCACAATATCCAGCGAGCATGTCTTGTTTGTCATTTTCTAGCGATTTTCTTGTGATTTTCCAGTTATAATTATAGTGGCATTTAGAAAATATTGTCACAACATCTCAGCCTCGATGCTGCTCGCAAGTGCAAATCGAAGCAGTCTCTTCAATTTTATTATTTTCCTTTGACATTTTTGAGATATTTCGATGTCGATTATACCCTTTGTTTCAAATGAATGGAGCTGAGGTAATTTTCTTTATCGTTTTTTTCTTAAATTTATTTTGCACAGTGCCGTTCCACTAATGGGACTAAATTGGACTATTGAGCGGTAGAATGACTTGCCATATTTGTGGTTAGCCATATTTTTGGTTCTCATCGGTGCAATTAGAAGCTTTACAGCTACTCCAATTCTCATGCAAAACTTAATTTATTATGCTGCGGTTTCGCAATATGGATTACAAGGACAATGTGTGAATAGCTGGTTTTATATAAACTAAAACTGCATTGGATTTTCATTGTTAAGTCGGTCAAGCAATCGTTAGTCAGCCATTAATCAATATTCAGTCAGCAAATCAGCCAGCAAACTGGTCAATCATTTTGTAAGTCGCTCAAACAATCATTAGTCAGCTATTTATCAATATTCAGTCAGTGATTCTGTCAGTAATTCGGTCAGCTTGCAATCAGTATTCATCCAGTCAATAAGTCAGTCAGTTAATCAGGCAGGAAGCTGGTCAATCAATTTGTAAGTCGGCCAGTCAAGCATCAGTCAGATATCAACCAATATTCAGTCAGTTAGTCACGCAGGCAATCAGTCAGCAAACTGATCAATCATTTTGTAAGTCGGTCAAACAATCATTAGTCAGCTATTTATCAATATTCAGTCAGTTAGTCACTCAGTCAATCAGCCAGTAAATGGTCAATCACTTTGTAAGTCGGCCAGTCAACCATCAGTCAGCTATCAATCAATATTCAGTCAGTTAGTCACTCAGTCAATCAGCCAGTAAATGGTCAATCACTTAGTCATTCAGTTTTTGAATTGTGCAGTCGATCAGCCTGTTAATCTTTAATCTTAAATTTGTGAATCCATTAGACATCTGTCAATCACTTAGTTAGCCCATCAATCAGTCAATCAATATCATCAATAAGTTAATCAGTCTTTTAGTTCAAGAGAAGAATATAGCCTGAAATTGCTGAGTTTACAAGCTTCACTTTTCCCACATAGCTGCAGAACAGTAAGGCGAATGCCTGCAAGGGCATTCAATATTCGGCATTCCGATATGCGAAGATATGCTTACTTTCGCGATTAATATCGTATATAGATTGACAGATTTTCTTAAAACAGCAACAAGTTTTGTGCCTGCTATCGCTGGAGGCAATCAGCGCTTCGGTGTTTCTAACCCAATCGCCAGACTTTGGCATTGCGTAAATCTCAATGTCAGAGCTTATCAGCGGCGCGACAGCTGCTTATCAGCTGCTGGTGGCGTCAGCTGCTGCTCAGCTCAGGCCAGCTTCGCTCAGCTTAGGTTTGGGCAGTCAATTAGTAAACACGGGAGAGAAAGCCACGTTCTTTATGTGTGGCAAACAAGTGAATCAGCTCCACCTGCTGCTGCAGCTGCTGCTAGTCCTGGGCAGCCGTTGCATTTCGAGCCATGTTGTTGGCTGCGCGACTGAGGCAGCGGCGGATGCGATGGACGTGAGCAAATCGCCGTGCGAGAATTTCCATGAGCACGCCTGCGGCAACTGGCACGCCCCCTATGGACTGCGAGCGCTGGGCGCACATGATATGCGGTCGAAGCTGCGCGCGCTGAACAAGCAGCTGCTTGTGCGGCATCTGGAGGCCAGCGGCGGGGACCAGGATCAGCTGTACTCATTCTATGGCAGCTGCATGAGCGGCCGGCAGTCGCTGCACGTCTATATGGATGCAGTGCAGCAGCTGGTGCCGGATTGGCCGCTGCTCAACAATGCGACGCGCTTCGATTGGTCACGTGGCGGCGCTGCAGTGCGTCGCTTTGGCGCCCAGGGCTTGTGGCGTCTGCTGGTGCAGCCCAATTGGCAGGCGGCGGAGCAGCTCATCTTCTATCTGCTGCCGCCCAGCTTCGAGCTGTTGGGCAGCAGCGAGCAGAGCGAGTTTCTCTACCAGCGCTATCTCAAGTATCTGCTGCTCGAGCTGAGACTGCGCGTCCGACGCGCTGCCACGCTGGCCGAGCAGCTGGTGAGCTTTGAGCGGCAGCTGCGCGAGCTGACGCCGCCGCCGCTGGACGAGGCCCAGACGCTGGTGCTGCATGAGCCGCAAACTTTGCATCAGCTGGCGGCCCAGCTGCCGCAGCTACAGCTGCTCGACTACTTTCGGCTGCTGCTGGGCGAACGCTATACGCCGCAGCTGCTGCTGGTGGCAGACACGGGCTACTTGCAACGCCTGCAGCGCGTGCTGCACGCCGCGGACCCGCTCGTCCTGTCCAGCTGGCTGCTGCTGCAGCTGCCGGCGCACTTTGAGCTCCATCTGCACGAGGACACCACGCTGGCTGCGCAGCGCGAGCATTGCCTGCAGCAGTTGAATCAGTTGCTGCCACGTCAGCTGTCGCAGCTGCAGCAGCGTCTGTTGCACGGCAGCGATGCGGCGGCGTCTGCCTTTCGCAGTCGCACGCAGCGCCAGCTGCAGCAGGTGTTCGAGTCGCTGAAGGCACAGTTTGAGCGTTTGCTGAATGCCACGCCCATTTTTGAACAGGACGCCGCCACACAAACTCTGGCGCTGCAAAAGCTGCGCGCAATGCGGCTGCTGCTGCCGCCGCCGCCGTCGCTGTCGCCAGAGCAGCTGGATCAGCGACAAGAAGGGAAGGCACAACGCGAACTTCAATCGAACAACTACGATGCGAATCTGTTGCACTTGTCGCAGGCGGAGTCGGATGCGCAGTTTCAGCTGGCGCTGGGCTGCCTGCAGTTGCCCTGCGAGTCGTCCGCTACATGGGCGGGCCACGCCCTCGGTCCACTGGATGTGAACGTGTACTACAGGCTGAAGCTAAATGCGATTGAGCTGCCGCTGGGACTGCTGCGCCCGCCCCTCCTGCCCAGCAGCAGAAGCCGCAGTTGCGAGGTAAATGCTGGTCGAACGGATTCCGGGCAGACGGAGCCGGATGCGGATGCGGATGCGGAATCGCAGGCCCGCCTGCTGGGCGGCCTGGGCTATATGCTTGGCCACGAGCTAATCCACGGCTTCGACTATGATGGCATCAATTATGATGCAGCCGGACGTGTCGCCGGCGGCCAGTGGCCAGCGCGTGCCATAATTCGCTTCGGCCTGCGTGCCGGCTGCTATTTGGGGTCGCGCTACAGCAATGCGACGTTGACCATCAATGAGAATATTGCGGACAGCGAGGGATTGCGTTTGGCCTACGAGGCGTACCGGCACCAGCAGCCGGCCAATGCCTCGATGCGTCAGTTCTTTGTGGCCTTTGCGCAAAACTGGTGTGGACAGGCGGTGGCACCCTCTGCCGGTGCACAGCAGCATGCCTCGCACCGGGAGCGTGTCAACAATGTGCTGGGCAACTTCCCGGAATTCGCTGAGGCATTTGACTGCAAGGTGGGCAGCCTGATGCATCCGCCGGACAAGTGTCGCATTTGGTAACCAGACCAGGGCAGGGACAGCGGCTGGGGCTGTGGCTGGGGCAGCGACAGGAACAGGGACATGGACAAAGCTGAGGTAACGTCAATGGGATGTGTTTCAAATCTGAGTAAAGCAATGAAATTGAAATTGAAATGAATGCTCTTGAGTGTACTCGATTGGTGTGGCATCTCATTACAGCGAAGTCACGACTTGTTGTGCCACAAAGTGCGGTAAACACACACACACGGATTACAGCAATGTGTGTGGAGCGTCCATTACCTGTATTTTACTTCCAGAACTATGGTAACAGGTACAGGTAAATCCCTCGGTAGGCACATAGTGCTGTGTTGTAAAGAATCGAAATATATAATTTGCATTTTTCAGTCCTTAGCAACACTGGAACATGCACGCATGACCTTATTCTTGAATCTTAAATGAAGAGGCACAACTAACTATCTAAATTCATAGAGCTGACAAAGGGAAATGGCATTTCACACTCTTTTCCAACACTGATAAACGTAGCATCAAAAACTCAGGCTCAAGTAATTGTTCACCTAATGATGGTTTATATGGCAGCTATATAAAATAGGCGTCCGATCCGACCGACAGCGAAAAAGTATGGGATTGCATGGAAACATGGCTACACTCCCTCGGACGGATCGAACCAATATATTTTATAGCTGCCAGAGGAATAATTGGTCATGAAATCAATTTTTGTATGCAAAGTTATTCTCTTATTCAATAAATCCCAATTACGCGCTTCACAACATTTCTTACATATCTGCGGAGCCGGCAGGCATGTGCTTAGGGTATTTAATGCTTGGCGTGCCAAAGATACTCGCTCGTTCCCTGTTTCAACCATTCTGATGGCTAATGTCCTTTAAGCTGAGAAGTCTTGATAAGAGCAACAGCTTTCTCAGCCACAAGGCAGTTGGTGTTGGAAAACCCGCAATTGTATCATTGTTTACAAATGACATTTAAGTGCATTTGAATGACGCACAAGTCTGAAGACTGAGAAAAGCAACACGATTCGTCAAGCGTTTCTCAACTGCTGATAACTTATGGCAACATGGTAATAAGAGCAATAACACCACAAGCACACATACACAGAGAGAGCGAGAGAGAGAGAGAGAGAGAAGTATATAACAGAATCCACAAATATGACGTTGACTGCATGCATGTTTATGCACGCTTAGACAAGCACAGGCAGGCAAAAAGTATCGTGTAGCATCGTGTGGCAACTTCTTGGCACTCTTGGCGCTCTTGGCGGGGGCTGCTTCATGGCATTTACAAGCATATTGTGCATGTGCATTTCTGGCAAGTTTTGCCATCAAAAACTCCCAAAAGCATGCAGCAGTTTATGCACGCAAACTTGGCAGCAAAACATCGCGAAGGCGCCCAACGTGAGACTCTCCTGATGGCGTCCAACGTGCCAAAGTCGGAGTTGTTGAGGGGCCACGCAATGCGGTGTTTGCCTTCAGGGCATTCCAGCTATTCCAGCTTCTCTGCCCGGTGTTGTTGATGATGATGATGCTTATGATCATGATGATGAGGAGGAGGAGGAGGAGGAGGAGGATGATGCTGATGATGCTGATGGGCATGATGTTGGCAATAATGATGGCCCTCGCGTTACCTATTTTAGCTTTCACAGCGCCGCCGACTACGTGAGCGCGCAATTCAAAGTCAAAAACATTTTCCCCCAGCTAATCCACTTAATTAATGTTTGCGGAATTTTGCAATATAAATGCGTTGCAATGAGTACAGAAACTACGCTTTATACATATATCCACCGCAAGAATAACACAAATTAATCGCAAGCAAAGCAACTGGGACTGCTCTAATTGGGTGTGCCCGACTAAAAGATACTCCGCAGCCAGCGTCGTGCTGCCGTTACAAGCATTCCAACATTCCTCTTAACACTAACAATCTGCAGCGATTGGGCTTCTGCTTCACCAAGCTGTCATTCTATACGAACAGTTTCGGTGCTAAAAGTCCGATTTCCTTCAAATTTTTAGGTTCTAAATAAGACCAAAAATATATTTTTAAATTTTTTTTGAATCAATTTTGCGGTCAGCCTGGGGCATTATCCAAAAAGTGATATATTATCTATGTATGTTTTTGTCTATTTCAAGCAGTTGCGTATCCAATTTGGAGTGCCTAGCTCCTTATCCTCTGAGCTAAGCCTTAGACTAATAGACTAGACTAATAAATTGTTATTGTTGTTCGGTGTTTGACACACGAGAATATATGTTCTTTAAGTTTCAAGCCTCTTGTTTTGTAGTTTCAGGCATCATATAGGCAAACAGAGAAATATGAGTTAATCGATTCAACCTTAATCAGAATTTACACAATTAATTTACGAAAAGCCTCCTGCTGACTGTTTTCTACATATGCAATGCTCTGTATGGATTAAAGGTAGTTTGAAGGTGTGTAAGGTGAATGAAAGAAAGCCATTTTGTAAAAAATGCCTCAGTAGGATTATAATTTCACTTCATGGAACAAAAACAAATCGTACTGAGTTGATGTATTGGAAATTTGGATGAACTTTCCCAGAATGCAAACTCTGTACGTTTGCGAAAATATTTCAAGGGAATTTGCTGGGGATTTGTATTTCCTAGAATTTACTGTCAACCATTGAATGCAATTTGCATTTCGAATGCGACAGGGAACTTATATGGGATTAATATTCAGTTCGACTTTATGTTATGCGGCATACCGAGAATTAAGGTCTTATGCATAAAGTAATTAGTATTTATCGATAAGGAAACAACGCGTGGGACTAAATTGTGAGATATATTTTTTGCGTGGGAGATGTGTATGCGTGTGTGTGCGAGTGTGTTTGTGTGATTGAATCCTTGACTCAAAATGAAATATTTGTAGGTATTCATATTTCAAAGAATTATATGTTCAATGCTATTCGCACTTCAAAAGCGACACAGACTAGCGAGCAATAAGTAATATGATTTACAATGGGTTTGAATAAATTATTACACACAGAGAGAGAGAGAGAGAGAGAGAGAGAGAGAGAGAGAGAGAGAGAGAGAGAGAGAGAGTGGGGAGAGAAACTATATCAATTGCAGTGATACTCAAACAGTATCTGTGGAATTGGATTAAATAAATTGAAAAAAACGTGTTTTAATCAATTTGAGGAAGATCCCTTCTCCGAAACTAAAATATTTCTGATCTGTTTATGCAATACGAGAAATGGTTGTTCCTTGATTTTATAAGTTTCTAATCTTGGAATCGATACTTATCGAAATAGGGCGTGGTATCGATCAATTGAGATAAGCTTGATTTAAACAATCAACAGCAGAAGCTGTGTACCAAATTGCAAGTCTCCAGCCCTTATAGTCTCTGAGATCGAGAATGAGACAGACAGGCTGATTGCGTCGGCTATTGATGCTATTTATATATATATATATATATATTGCTATTGATGCTATGTATGTATATATTTATATATATGTTTATTTCTCTTTACGGACTGCCTGCCGTTGCCTGTTACATGTATGCACTTGCACAACATAACAATGCCACCTTTTACTCATATTCAATAGATTCAGTTTATGAAAGAGCTTCGTATTATTTGCTTGAATTTTCTTCTATTTTCAAACCATCGTCGCAATATATTTTTGTATCAAATGACATTTCATGTCATGCGCTTAGCAATTGACAATCGAAAAATGTTTCGATATATTGTTTGTAAAAGCAGTTTGACTTCAATTTGTGGGCGTTAGGGCTTTGTTTGTTGTTTTCTGTTTTGATTCCCACGCGACTTGGGTCGTTACGAGTGCAATAATAACCGAAGAAGGGTCCTGCGTACAATTCCACAGTGCAACAAGCAAGGACAACCGTCGAGAGTTGCCTGCACCAAATCGATACGCCCGCGGACCAGGCGGCAGACTTGCCCCACGCGGTTGCAGCTGTTGCCCCGTGTTGGGTGTTAATTAGTGCCCCGGCAAACGGGGCCGACGTTTAATGCAACATCATTTTGTACGTGCCGCGCATAAAATAGAGTCAAGCAAAGTTGGCAATTAAATGGCTAGCAGCCCGAACCGACCCTGCCCGGCCCCAGCCCTCACACTCACCTCACCCGACCGCTCCCGGCCGCATGGTGTGACCCAAATAGCAGGGCTTAAAGTGCTACCAATTTGCAGGTGTTACTCACTTGAATGTGTCCCGGCTAAAGTTCTTGAATATATTGCACTCGGGATGCTCCAGCAGGCGGAATGCAATCGAGCAATGATGATTCTCCAACGGCGAGATGTCATTATATCTGTAAAAACAAAACGAAAAAACACACATATATATATATATATAAGTGTGTATATGCATGCATATACATATTTATAATAGATTTAGGGCAAGGTCTTACCTGAGCGCCAGTTCGGTGCGTGCATTGATCTGATAGATGTTGTTATACCCAGGATGATCGAGGTCATGGCAAATGCAGGACACGAGCAATATGAGGCATTCCAGATCGCCCAGACGGTTCAGTAAATTCGCTTGACGTGTAATCGCGTACATCTGCATTAAATAAAGAAAATACATACATTTATGAACTTATTATAAGGCTACAAAATTATATTATTATTCACAATATTTTTAGATATTACTAGCAAGTTTTAATCGACCTTGCCCGGGCTAAGTTATGCAGAGCTTTGGTATTGAGTTTATGATAAAATGAATTTTAATGAAACTTTCATTTAACAGCTCTGGACTTCCATTTACCGTCCAGGACGGCAAAATAAAAATATCCTGCAACAATTATCTTAAGGCCGATCATATAAAGAATACAACAATTTTTTCAATATTTTACAACGAGTATTCAGTCAATTAGTTAGTCAAATAGTTAATTAAATCGGTCAGTTAGTAGATAAGTTGATCAATCAATCAATCCGTTACTCAGTCAGTCCTTTAGTTAGTCAAACATTCGGTAAAAACAATCAGTTAGTAAGAATAATCACTCAGTCAATCAGTCAATCAGTGAGTTAGTTATTCAGTCGATCAGTCAGAACTAGCAGTATTCAGTTAGTTAGTTAGTCAATCAATTAGTCGGGATGAAGAACTAGTTAGACGGCCAGTTAGTCGATTAATGTATAAGTTATAAGTTAGTCAATCAGTCAGTCAATAAGTGAGTCAGTCAATCAGTCAGTTAATCGGTCGGGACGAGTAGTCAGTCAATTAGTTAGTCAAATAGTTAATTAAATCGGTCAGTTAGTAGATAGGTTGATCAATCAATCAATCCGTTAATCAGTCAGTCCTTGAGTAAGTCAAACAGTCGGTAAGAACAATCAGTCAATCAGCAAGTCAGACAGTTAATCAGTCAGTCAGTCAATCAGTGAGTTAGTTATTCAGTCAGCAAATTAGCGAAGACTAGCAGCCATTCATTTAGTGTGTTAGTCAATCAGTCAGCCACGCAATCAGGACGAACGTACTGAATTGCCAAGACCGCTGAAACACGTATTCATTAAGTTTAAGCAAATCGGACATAAATGAAAATTTCACCCAAAAAACGTTGATCCGAATTGTTTACCGAAGAAGCTTGAATTGTTTACCGAAGAAGCTTGAATTCTGCAAAAAGGGTTTCATAAGTTTTCCACGATTTTTCCACACTTGCGGGTGGAATTTCCCCAAACCCCATCTTAGCGTAAACCCTCTCACATAAACAAAATTGCCGCTTTCTAGCTCTTACGGTTTTGGGCTGTGCATTGATTACCAATCAGTAAGTTAGTCAGTTAGTCAGGCAGAACAAATAGTTTTATATATAGAGATACACCACGGGCATTGTCTATGAGATAGTAAGGGATATCTTATAGTCCTGCCTATGTCACGATTGTTTCTCTTCGCATTTTCTTGTCTGCCTGCTGCTGCTTTCATGGAAATTCATGAAATTCCATGGCAATTAACTGCTTACACGTAGGTGGCCTTTGGCCAATCGCTAAACATGTCGCACTGTTACCTATTCTCTTTCCCCAAGCTCTCTCTCTCTCTCTCGCTTTTTCTCTCGCCCAAACTCTTTCGCTCTCCCTTAGATTGTCTCTCAATTTGGCTAATTATATGAAGTGTCTGAGCTGCTTGTTGCCGCCTGTTGCTGTTGTTGGGTGCTTTACAGAATATATCTTAAATAATGGCTGAGAGACAAAGAGAGAGAGAGAGAGCACTTTTAATGTTGCAAACCATTAAGCCAAATCGCATTTGATGCTTAAACGTGGCCAACAGCAGTAGCAGCAGCTAGCAACAAGGATCTGCCGGATGCTGGGCATAGGGCGGTCGGTTTAAGCCAATGGCAAAGGTAAAGCTAAAGGTGGAGTTGAAGGCAACTTAATTTGTCTGCTGCAAACGGCTGCGAAACCTTTGCAATTACTAGCAGCTACTAAAGCAGGCCCCGCACCCACAGCCAGCCCCCTACCGCACCGCACCAGCCAGCCCACCAAACGAAAATGACTTGGCCAAGAGATAGCGAGACTGGGAAAATGAGTAGGGGACAGACCCTTAAGGAATTTCAACAGCGTTCAATTTAAGCTTTTTGAAATACAAAAGCAGCGTAAAGTTTGCTTTGCGCTTTGCTGCGCACCCAAAATTGCACTGCGGGGCAATTGGGAAGTGGGCGTGGCCGGCGTTTGGGGTTAACGGGCGTGCGGGGGTGCGGGGGTGTTCGCGGGTGTTGGGGACAGGGGCTGGAGGGCTCGTTAAAGTTGCTGCACAAGTTTGGTCGTCATCTTTGTCGCCGCTGCGTTTACTCTGGCATTAAGCGGCGTTGTGTGAATGCATAAGCTTTTGGGGTTGGCCCGATCCAAAGCGGGCCAGAGGGGCTGAAGCTGAGATGTCTGGGCAACACGGGGGCGGCGGATCGTTAAAGGGGGGGGCTAGTGCTATAAATTTATGCAAATGCGAATGCTGTTTGCATTTCGAATTTTGCAAGTTTATCTAAATTCATTGTCAACAAACAGACGAAGCAACGACAATGTGCAAAGCGCCAACTCGCAGCTCGCAGCTCGCAGCTTGCAACAAACCCCATCATCGCCTACAGCCCCACAATGCCCGGCAACCCATTCACAACACTGGCAAAAGTTTTGCAGCGTCAACACCCCGAGGAAATCAACTTCAGCTTGCAACTGGCAACTGGCAACTGGCAAACTGCACTTTGTTAATGAAAAGCTGAGATGATGCGTCGCTTATTTGGTAACAAAAAATAAAAACTAAAAAAAAAGGCTCACACACTTTTTATCAACGTGGCTGTGTGGTTCTGTGGGCGCGCCAACTGGGCCGCTGTCAGCTGAATGGTGCACCCAGACATTTATTGGTATTACCCTGTAATCGTAAAATTCCCTAATAGAGGGTATCTGCAGGTACTGCATGGTTTCTTTAAATTTGCCGTTTCCATGCTTTTTATTTGCCACAGCTTTGACAAGAAGTTTTAGCAGCCGAACATAAACTTCTTCTACTTGGAGCATTTTATTCCATTTTGTTTTGAATAAATATTCACCCATTTCCCACGCTTGTGTTTGTGAAATTTTCGCTGACAGCTTGCCATGATAACCAATCATAATGCCAGTCAGAACGTACAGATTTTTATGAAGATACAGCTGAAGGTATAAATAGGTATACATTTGGTATATATAAATATGTTTATATTCGGCATCCATTGAAAATGGGGAAGAGAGGAACGTTGTTTGTATGTAAGTGTATGTAATAGGCAGGAGGAAGCATCTCCGACGTCATAAAGAATAAATATTATTGGTCAGGACGACGAGCTGAGTCAATTTGTCCATGTCCATCTGTAAGTCCGCTCGTCCGCCCGTCCGTCCGTCTGCCTGTCTGCGTTAATGCAAAGATCGGACACTATTCAAGGGCGCATGTCCCACAATGTGTGTCTGTTTGTGTGTACGAATGCATAGAAGGAAGCTAGAATGTTGGTTTGTGAAGGTAGTTCGGCGCAGGGTTCAGGGTATCTACTAGTCTGTCCACCTTTATATATCTATGATATCTTGATATCAATTTGTGTAAAAAAACAGGTGAATTCTTATCATAAACCATTATGTTTCTTAGCGCGGATGAAATATGCATTTAATGACTGCCTACAGGGTATTCTTCCGGTTGTGCTTTTTTGATTTGTTTTTGGTGTCGTTTTGTTTAAGTTTTTTTTTGCATTATTGCATTGTTTTTGTCGATGGCAGGAAGGCAAAAGCGAAAGCCGCTTAACGGCTGTTGTGTCCTGTCACACACACACACACACACACACACAGAGAGAGAGAGAGGAAATTACATGGGCTATACATACATGAGTGCCTATGCAAATGGCAAATGGCCGCCCATTGAATTGCAAAATACGCACCATCGCATATGCAGACTAGTCTAGCGGCCATTTTGCAGCTTAGAGTGCCCGAACTGACATCTGCTGCGAGGGTTTCTCAACTAGTTCAGGCTAAGGACAGAGCCCTTCAATGGGCCAATGCTCGGATGGAGCTAGTGTGTTCCAGTAATGATCATGATCATCATAAATATCACAGTTTAATTGTGCTACGAATGGAGCTAAAGAATACAGTTAAATATTGTGCCATCTATTTTTATACCCATTGAAAATGGGTTGATCAGGATATTAGGATTTTGTGCAAATGCATGTTACAGGCAGCATGGAGGCATCTCCCAGAGTAAAAATATTTTCCTTTTTGGATAGCTCTCACACTTTCGTATACCATATTCAAGTCGTGAGAACTGCATAAAGATCGGACTATAAACACCTAAGGTAATCAAACATGCATATACATTGTGTGGGGGGGACTAGGAAGGAACAAGAATAGCACTTGGAATTTCTTTTGCCTAATTTATCGCAGAGTTTTGTATGCTTTTGAAGTTATTTCCATTATGAAACAAAAACATTTTAGAGTGGTTATCTCACGGTCTTTAGATTTGCACTTGCATAAATGCTTTTTAAATTATCGATTGGCTCTGCCTATCGATAGCATCGGATGTTAAATGCATTCTATTGTTGTTACAGCTGTGGCTCGTGTGGCAGCGTCTGATTGCATCTGTTGTTGCTGCTATTGCAGTTGATTATAAAACGGCAGCAACAATGACAGTAGCTACAACAACCGCAGCGACAACAACGACGAGAATCGCTGTAGTTGTTGCACGCATTGTGTTGCTTTATAAAGAGCTCAGCCCACAAATGTGAATAGATTCGAGTGTGTTTTAGTTGTATTTACTTTAAACCATTCGCCAGAAGCCAGCAGCTGCAAACTGCTTTCAACTTGTCTCTGTTTCTGTGCTCTCAGAAAACAAACCACTTTGCGGGCGGCCCTTGCGGCATGCCACATGTGAAACAATTGCTGTTGCCGCTCGTGCACCATTCATGCTTTCATCTCCGTTTCTCCTTCAGCTTTTCCCTTTTCCGCTGTGCATTCTATAAATTTGGACTCTTTATTTGGTTGCACTTCTATTTGTCACAGTGCCACGCCCATCGGCGCCAACTTGGCTTTTGTAGTCAAGTTGGAATAATAATTTTTTAAAGTTTCGTTTCCTCTCCAGAAAGTCAAAAGCCATATGGCATAGCTACAGTGAAACTGGCTCAATAGTGAAAAATTGTAAGTGCTTAAAGCTTAAGCTTAACTTTTTCCATTAGGGTTTTTTCAAAAGTCACCATGCGTTATGTTTTCCAACACCGGATTACTCTGAAGTATTGCATTGACTGGGTGTTAGGCAACACTTTTATCAGGAATCGATATATCGGCATAGTATTGTTGAGCCGAAGCTCAGGAGTGTTTTTGTACAAAAGCTGTATCTCCATAACCTATAGTTATATAATAAAAAATATAATATATGTAACATAAAAGTCCGATTTGATATTGCTCTTCAAGTATGGTAGAGAATTCTTATTAATGATCGGTTTTTTTATTATGATATAGAAGTCAAATGTTGTAAAGACTTTGCACATACATATATAAGAATCTTTCAGATCCATAGTTATTATGACATCCTATTTGATTTAAAATAAACTCTAGAAGTGAATAATAACGTTAACTATTTTGTTATAATTACATGTTGGGCACTGAACAAGAAAATTCCCAAAATAAGTTTCAATACTTGCATTAATTAGGCGTCTAACAACACTGCTTTCATTAGCAATTATGTTCGGCTTACAAGCCGCGTCATTATATGCTTACTTAATATACCTATTCATTAAATGTTCCCAAAACTGTTGAGGCGTTTAATAAAAGTTGACATATTATACAGTCAACTGAGCCAAATAATTATAATAATTCGTTGGCAGCTTGTTTCCACATGCATTATTTTTTGTTCTTTTCGCTCTTGGCTCAAGCTCCTTTTCATTCCGACTGCCTGCTTCTAACGATATTTATCGATAAGTTCGGGCAACGATTACTTTAGTAGCTGCCCCTCTGCAATGCTACTTAGCTTTGAAGTCTTGTGCGAGCTGAGCTCTTAATTTATTTTTCGGAGCACTGTGGCCTACAACTTAAGATGCCAACTAACAGCGCATTAATATTTCATCTAAATGTTGAGCAGACAAGCCGCTGCCCCAAAACAACAACTACAACAACAACAACAACAAGAACGTAAAATATATGTACTATATAAAGACTGCATAAAAAAGCAAGTTTCATTTGCCAAAAATGTAGGTTAAAAACTCGGTTCGCAAAATGCTTCGTTGGCACTTGAGCATCTAAGTGGGTCGCTGTCGGTGGGTTTTTTGGGGGGTTTTCAAATTTGGATGGGTTTTTGTGTTGGTTTGTTCGTTTGTTCGTTTGTTGTGCGCCTGGACAGCAGCTGGCCGCTTGTTGGGCACAATTTGCATTCGCCAGCCGTTGATTTTCCTTTCGCATACCCTTGTGGTGCAGGGTATTATAAGATGGTTGTGATATTAGCTACGTGTCCTAATAGCCATAAACTATACAATTACACAATATGTGTAATATGGCTCTTTTGACTGACTTGCTGCAGATTATGCTTTGCAACTGTTGTTGTTACCTAGGAAAATCTTCTGTTTCACAGAAAGGCTAATCAATTTTATGTTTGTTACGTTCTGTTATATACACTCAATACTGTACGTTCTATTATATATGTATATTAAATACAGATCGTATTCCCCCATTTAATCTTTGCCTTAGCAGTTAAAGTTTGCTCAAAAGCCATCAGGTAACGTAATCAAACTCTCTCGCTTAAAAAGTTCCCTAAAGATAGTTTAATAAAATTTCGTAAGCTTTTGTATTGATAAGATTTCATTCCAGTTATCGGACGAAAACTTTGTAATATTTTGAGCAAACTCATCAAGTTAATATATTTAAATATATTTTTTGTTTGTTTGGTAAAAGTGGAGTTTTGTTTTGCTTGCTTTGCTGTTTATCGTTGCATGTCGGTTATAATTCTCAACAAGTTAAAGCCTCGAACTCGATAGTAAAATAAGCTGCAGATGGAATCGGGCGAATTGAATGCAAAACGGATGACTATATCTTTTATGTATCTGTGAATGTATGTATATTTTGAGAAAACTTCCGTCAAATATGTTTATTGAAAAGTGACTAGCATAGAATCTATTATTTGGGCAGGATTATTATTATAATGATTATTATATGCGCATTAAAGACTTTCTGATAATTGATATATGCTTTGCGGGTGGATATTTTATGTGCTTATGTGACAATTGAACAGAAAAAGGGTATTCAAATGTCAGCTAGCCATGTTTAACTTTTTGTTTTCTGTTTTAAATTTTGTTCTTTTTCTTTTGGGTACTATTTTCTTGATCTTGGTCCAAATGCCTGACGAGTTTATTTTCTTTTTTTTTTGTTTTGTCTTTCGGTGAGTGGCCAGTCAGTTTGTCCATCTGTCAGTGCCAATGTCTGTCTGCCAGTTGTTGTTGTTGTTGTTGTTGCAGTTGTTGCTCGTGTTCTTGTTGCTGTTTTATTGCAGTGAGCAGTGAGCGACATTTTGCGCGTCCATTTCTTTGCCTCTTCAGTTGTTGCTATTTTAACTTGTTGTGTATGTGAGTGCGTGTGTATGTGTTTGTTCTACTAGCTATAAATAGGCCTTTTCTTACACTCACACATACACACACCGAGACCTACATGTGTGCGTCTTGCTGCTTTGTCTGTCTTGAGCGCCCTTTGGCGTTTCTGTTGCATACAACGTGGCGTCTATTGTTCAGCTGCACACACACACACACCAGTGAGATACTGAATATATTGATTGCATGCAGCCTGGTCATCTTTTATTCTTTAAGGCTGTTTGTACATACATATATAAATATATATAAATACATATACACACATCTATAAACTGTCTATATTTGGATTTACCCTAGCTTCGCCGCATTGCAAGCGTCTCTTGAACAATTTCAATTGAATTCAATTCGAGGCCCAGCTGTAGTCTCGCTGTAGTCCTGAAAGGACCCCCAAAGGACACTACAGCTTGTTGCAGGTCTGTATTCATAAAGAGTTTGGCTCAATTGCACAATTTATGCTCAAATAAATTAACAATGAATTAAAGTACCTGTTTGCGAACGATTCAAGCATGTGTGACAGACAGGGCGAATGTTTTTAGCAGCCTTCGAAACTTTGTTTCATGCTTCTCATATAAAAAAAAGCAAGGATAGCAATTTACATAAAAATAGATTACGACACTTGGTTTACTTGATACAATTGAATTTGTGGATATTTATGCTTCGGGATTCAAATAACTTGCTTGTTCTGAATAATAATTTGATATTAAGGAATGGATGCACTTCATTTGTTAAGATAATTGTCTGCGCGATTCTTGGCTTGAGTCCAAATGCTCTCAAATAAATGTCCGAGATGAGTGTGCAAATGACATATGCATAGATAGCAGAAATCTGAATTAGAACTAAATAAAATGTATCAACACTTGCGGACCTGTCAGCGTCTACCTAGGCAGAAAGTTGAATGCATATCGTTTAAATAAATGCAAACTTGTCGCATAGAAATAACTGCTATGCTATTTCGCTGTGATTGCACTCGATTCTATGATATTTCATAATCGCTATCGATAAAGTTGACAGTTTTTACTTACCATTTGGGCGACACAGAAACAATGCCGGAAATTGTGAAATGGCACCTCATTGTAGTGCTTGTAGACCTCATAGAGCCACTCGCGCAGCGTATCGACGGGTATGCTAAACTTCTCGACGAAGCCAAGCTCGAGGAACATGGTCTGCATTAGGTGGATGACATCGGCATCGCCCCATTCATACGAATCGAAGGCCGGCAGACGTAGGGCCGCCTTCACCTCATCCGAAAAGTTGGTATCACAAATTTGCAGGAAGCGACGCTTCACCTCCTGATGCTTTGGTAAACTGCTCTTGCGATGTGGCGGGCCCAATGGCCGATTGGAGAGACCTGAGGATGACAAAATGTTCGGAGCTCAAATTAGATAAGTAAAGCATACAGCTACATTTCGTTGCAGATACAGATACGGTTAACACGGCAAAAAAATAAAAAACATTCAAGGGGCGGAAATCAGTCAAGTGGGTGTGTTTGCTGCTGCTGCTGTTGTTGTTGTTGTTGCCGGCAGAGGCAATAAATAAATCAGCAAATTGAAACAGGAAATATAGCTGGGAAGTCGGACTGGTGGTAGTCATGGCAATTCGGATTATTGCAAATGAAGAGCCATAAACAAGACGCAACGACAGACAAACTGAGCTACAGCAGAAAGAGAGAGCAAGAGAGAGAGAGAGAGAGAGGGAGAGAGAGAGAGAGAGAGCAGCAAGTGAGCTGAAGCCAAAATGAAACCAAATCGAAGTCCAGTGAAAAGTGAAAATGAAACGGAACAGCAAACGCTAAAATGGCGGAAATACACTGGCCGTACCAGGAGGCGGTAGGCGGGGCAGCCGGCCAGCTACAGTTTTGTAGTTTGCCTCGTTTTTTGTGCCATGGGCGGGAAATTAAATTTTCAATCGGCAACACGCTCCACTGACCAGATGAAACAACAACAACAACAAAAACAAAACATCAACAGCAGCAGCTCTCTCTCTGTGTGTGTGTGTTTTGTGTGTGTGGCACAGGTGCATTTCAGGAACGACAACTGAGCTGAGCTGTTGATCTGTGGCTAACGGCCCCGAAAAACCAGACTGAGCTCCCCAAATGGCCAGCGTCGCCCATAGAATATCGATGACAACTGCCAAAAATGGACATCGGAGCCGCAACACACGTTGCAACACTGGAGGCGCCACCCTGCAACCTTTGCGGTTGGTAACGCTATGCAGCTATGCAACACTGGCTCGCATTGTTAGTTAATTCACAATAGGCTTTAACAGTGTGCATATTCGTCGGAATTCACCGTGCTTCGATTCGTTGCGTTTTGTTGATCTTTAACAAATTCACTTTAAATTTTAGGGCAAATGTTTTTTAAGCGTACGCCCTCAAACTGCATTAACTGTGTTCATGAGCTGTTAATTTTGTTGAGGCACATAGTTTTAGTATATGTTATATTTTCTTCAGATATTCAGTTGAGAAGTTCCTGTGAAATTCTTTACATATTTAGTCTATTGGTTGGTTATTTTTTAGCCTTAGCTTGGCATATAAATTGTTCTTCGTGTTTAAACAAGTACAAGCGTTTGTAATTTTAGTTTAACCCTAATCTTACTTTCTATGTGTTCTCCTTGTTTACTTTATGAGCTACGAGGTTAAAGCAGGCTGTTAAGTCCCGCTTTTTGTAGGGGAGACTGAACACAAAGCTATTCTTCTCCCCAGCTACTTGCCTTTGCCTGACATTTCGAGTTATTTTTCACTTTTCTTATGAGTTACATGTCAAAATATATACATATATACGAAAAATAGATATATATTTTTTTCTTTCTATTGAGAACATCGAACCAAGTTATTTTTTGTTTATTTTAATTTAATTACACGCCTAAATGTTCACTTAATGAGCAATAGCTCTGTTTGATAGCTTTGCACTCACTTGGCTCTATAATTTTTCTGCATGCAACTAGAAAATTGGTACAGCTTGCATCTTTTTGGCCTTCATGTTCACTTAACGTGCAGTTAATTGGCCTGATAGCTGTTTGTTTTGCATATCAACAGGTAATTAGTGGCTACGCCCTCAGTTTTGATTAGCCTTATTTATAGGAAAGCAATTGCTTTCTGATCTCCATGTTCACTTAATTGCTATTAATATTGATTTCAAATGTGTGCCTTCTTAATTTCCTTGAGCGTTTGCTCGCTTTGCTCGCTTTCGGTTTTGCAGATTTCCAGTGTGTCAGTTGCATTTGGCGATTGATTTATTATGAACCGTCCTCCACGTTCACTTAGTTTTGGCAGTTAAGCAAAAGCATGGCTTTTGCCCTTCACATGAAATTCATAAAAATTGCTTCAAACTTCTCACAGATGTGTGAGCGAGTGCTTGTGTGTAATTTATTAACCTCCAGTGTCACTTGCACAGTTTGACAAGCACATTTTGGATATGGATGGTTCTATTGTTAATTTACTGCGTGACATATTTTGGCCCGAGGCAGTTCGATCAAAATAGTTGCGAGGCTTGTGTAAATTGCAAAATTCCCTGCTCACACTTGCCCACGCTCCCTTTGCCTTTCACATTCACATTCACTTTCACCTTTGTCTTTGCCTTTGCCTTTGCTGCCCACCGCAGCCACTTGTTAACCTGCCACGCCCCATCCCCTACAGCATGGGCAAATAGGCGCACACATAATCAAGAATGGAAATTTGATTAAAATTGCTGCTTTTGATGCACAAAGAAATTAAAATGCTGACAGCCGGCAAAAGCAGAAAGAGTTAAAAGAGTGTGTGTGGGCGCGTCTTTGTGTGTTTGTGTGTGCGCAAGTGTGCGTGAGTGTGCGTGAGTGTGTGCTACCCCACCAGAGGAATTTACCTGGGCTAGCCACGCCTTGTGGTCGACGCACACATGTGGAGCTGCTGCAAGCCAAACACTTTGCGGGCTGCGTTTATAATTAATTTACTGCCACTTACAATTTTTAATTAAGCACAGTTCTCAGCGCATTTCTATTTGGCGCGGAACCGCGCACCTCTCAGCCAGTCACATGCCCCCGTTCCCCCACATGGGCTGTTTGCCCCCTTCCCCAAGTCCCTTCCCTAGACTACTTTGTGGAGTTGTGCCAACAATGTTGGGGGCCATTTGGCAGTTATTTTGTCGCTATGAATTTCAAATATTCACGCATTCAAGCTACGAACGAAGTGGGTTAGGGGTTCGAACTCCGCCACCCGCAAAAGTGTTGTAAAATCTTCAATGGAACATAAAAACCAGTGGCCAAATACAAATTACACTCTTGAATGAGAAATGTAACAGGAAGTTTAATAATAATAATCAAGGCTGCAAATCCAAACAGATTGTTTATGAACCCAGTTTTTGGTTTTTAGCCTTGATTGCCATATTTTGTAAATTTCAGCACATAACAAATTTTGCTTAGTATGATACGGTTCAGAAATTGCTTTCCTCTTCTTTATCCAACAAATCTTTTTAATGTATCTCTCATAATAAATAAAATATTGGGTTTTCGGGTTCAAACCAACGAGGGTTCAAAACCAGTTGGCGGCCCTTTTAAAAACGATGAAATTTATAATAAATAAAAAAAAAAGGCTAATCCCGTATCCATTAATATTAACATTAACAGTAAAATTTAACACGAATGTTAAAGGAATTGCATAAGTAATAAATATTATTATTAGGATATGGTTGTAATCTATCTGCCCAATGCGGTCTATACTAACTTGAATCCTTGCTGTTTAGTTGTCTGATTCTTCTCTTTTTCTCAGAATTTCTATCCATCCCTTTAAAAAGATTTTTTTTTGGAATTCAAGTGACAGGCCATTCCTTCAGTTAAAGATCAGCTAAATTCAGTTAAGTTTTAATGACTTATATATATCCTATATGGACTATATGACAACGACATGGCATAATATAAAACGCTTATCTAAGAACATAGTCGAAGGCAAAGTGCTGCAGACAATAGAAACTATCTATATTATCATTGGCATTGCCAGACAAGTTTATGATATACTTATATGATCCACCTGAATCAGAAATTTATTTGGAATATACCCAAAAGAATCATTAAAAGCTACTTCTATTAACATGAACTCAAAACTAAGAGGACTCCGATTAACTTTATCATCCTGATCGAAAATTGTTTAGTATGTAAGCATTTCGTGAGATAAGAACAATACTTCATAACGTGAACAAATGGACAAAGCGTCTATAATTCCCAACAGGTTTTTGCTGTAATTTGTAATTTGTAATAACTATGCAATAATAGGGATTTTAGGGTATTACAAAATTTGCATTGCACTTGAATACAAGAATGAAAAAAAATAAAAAATCAGTTTCGTAATTATTATGCATGCCACCAGGCACATGACACACGCATTCTGAAAAAGTGAATGCCAGCGAATGCATTCATGAATATTACGAATACTTTATGCAGCGGCACAGCGATTCACTGGCTACGTATGCTGCGCATATGTTTTTTTTTTCTCCCTCCTTGTCGCTCTTGCAACGCAGGTGAACTTGGGCCCATTCGCCCGTTTTTTGCTACTGCTGCTTCTTTTTTTTTTTTTTTTTTTGGTTGTGCGTTTTGCTCAGCCCTTTTCGCACCTTTTGCTCACCCTTTTTCCTACCCTTTTCTCAATGTTAAATTGAATTCAACTTTTCTTCTTCTTCCTTATTTTTTTTGTTTTGTTTGCGCGAACTTTTCCCCAACTCCACCCGCTGGCCGCACTTGCCGCGTGACAATTTGATCGATGAGTTTCGAATGCCCTTAACAGAACTTCACAACCCCCCCCTCACCCCTTCCAACCAATTTTCTCTCCTGATATTCTGCTGCATTCCTCTTGCGGCAGCTGCAAAATATTAACTGTCAATTATGTTTCGTTAGGGTTGGCTCTGTGGTTGTGTGCGTGTGTGTGGTCTTGGGACTTCACATTTACATATTGCATTCACATGTGCAGCATGCATTGATGCATCATTTCTGTTTGCAGCATGCGGTATGTGGCATGAAAAATTCCAATTGCCACCCAAAATGACAGCTGTCATAATGGCAGCAACAGGCACTTCCGCGGAACGGGCTGTGCGTGGGTGTGCGAGGGTGTGCGAGGGTGTGTGTGTGGTGTGGAAGGAAGTAGGGGGAGGGGGGGGGGGGGGAGGCGTTGTGTAGTGGTCCTTTTGCACCGAAATGTCTCAATTACTTGCACTCCTTCGCGTTAATGAGGCGCAACTCAAGACACAAACGATTATAAGCAATCAAGTTAATTGAGGCAGAACGGCGATTGGCCACAGCAACAAGATATGCCACATGAGAGGCGCTTTGTTATACACAAACACACACACACACAGCCACACACACACACAAACTTACACACACACTCGACAGTTTGTGGCCAAGACAGCGAAAACCCAAGCAATTGCCAATTATGCATTTGCTTATCATATAGCTTCCCTTCATTAATTCTAAATGGTGTTGTCTTTCCTAGTTCCCATTTCTGTGCAGTTTGTTTTAATCTTTCTTATTCTTATACTCCCGGTTATCTTTGTTCTTCCTGTTTACCTTTGTTCCTCCTTTTCTGCTCTCTATTCCTTAATTATTCTATTGATTATTATTTTATTCATATTTTTCCTATATACCACTAATTTCTTATCTTAATCTTTGTTCTTCTATACTCTGTTTCTTAACCTTTATGCTTTCCACACTCTGTCTCCTCTTTATGCTCTCTATTCTCTTTCTCTCACTTTTATTCTTCCCATTCTTCATCTCTTTATGGATTGCATTCTATTATTATTCTTCTGACTGTTGTATTTCGAATACACCCTTAGTTTTTTATACTCTCCTTTATCTGGAATCTTCCTATACTCTTTTCTTCACCTTTATTCTTCCCATACTTTTCTGCATCTTTATTCCTATTCTTTTTTCTTCGCATTCTTATATTTTGAACTTCTTCTTGTTCTTATACTTATACACAATACGCTCCTTTCCCCCACCTTTAATTCCTCTTAAACTTTACACCTCCTTTATACCTCCTTTATTTTTATGCTCCACCTTATTTCCATGCTCTGCATACACCACTTCATTTCTTGAACCCACTTTCATTATTTTCCCCCACTTCTCATTATTTTCTTGTGTTTAACGGTTTAATCCTCATGTTCCTCTTAATTTATTAACATCTCCTTATCCTTTTACTTAATATGCTCCTCTGCGTTGTACTCATCTTTTTACTAATGCTTTCTATACTCCCATCGTCATCATTATGATTTTCTTGCCCCTCTGCTCCTCATCCTTTTATTCGTTGTACTTCATTTCAGTCTTCTCCTTACCTTTTATTCGGTATGCCTCACATCATTCTTAACTCATCATAATTTGTTGTATTCGGTCTTACACTAATACGCTCTGTATTCCTTCTAATCCTTATTCGGACTATACCCATTTTCGTACTTTCCCATCTCCTTTCTGATACCCCCACTAATTCCTTAACTCCTTCTGCTCTCCCTACTCTCTATTCCCAACTGGCACATTAATCAGTTCCTGGCTTCGGGCACCGCAGCAGCCGCTGCCCATATTGGCCAGTATTTGGCCAAGTGACGCCCATATTTATAGCCATAATACGATTGTATCTGGCGGCGTCTTTTTCCATTTGACTAGTCGTGACTTGTTGGGGACATTTTGCTTGACCTTTGAGCAAATTCATTCGGAAACATTTGTAATAACATTCCAAACGCATTTGTTTTTATATTTGCAGCACCTGAAATTATGAGGCATGGAAATATCTCCCATTCACATTCAGAATTAAAATCTCAGAATCCGAATTAAATACTAAGAGCTCGTATTAATTCAATGATTGACTAATTTGATTGATGGACTAATAATTGACATTTAGTTTGAATGACCTTTTCATTTGTCTTTGGACTAATTAGTACTTTTATTTATGCTAGATTTACTTTTCTATATTTGGTTATTTATTCGATCTACATTTATACGGTATATTGTAATTATAATATTCTAAATGACAACAACATTGACCTGTGAAATGGAATTCCATTTGTAAGCATGCAACTTCGATTTTGATTCCTGTAACATTATTTCGATTGATACGAACTGCATTCATCTGCGGTACAGAATGTAGCCATCATTCATTTAAGTTATTTGATTAAAACGATTTATGTAAATACGTGAAATGTGAGGAAATGGTCAGCATATCTGACATTCACATATTCGTTCTAGATGACAATAACATTTAACCGATAGTTAAATACAAGCAATCCAATTTAATGGTCTGTCATTCATTTCAGATGACACTCACTTGCAACATTCGTTTACCATTTATGCAACTGTCTTTCTTATAGAAGATTGACTGGGTATTCGAAGTTGTGCAGTCGAAGGATGTTTTTTCTGTTTGTTGTTGTTGTTCGTGTTCTGTTTTGTTAAACATGCATATTAAATGTGCCTGTGTGTATCCGAATAGAACACACACACACACTGATAAAAGGGCAAAGACTGTAAAAAGACGACGAATAACATTGCGTTAAATAATTAATTACAATCAATTAATTAATTAGAGAGCGCTAAGGGGGGTCATTAGGGCAAGCAGGCGGCAACAGCCGGCAGCAACAGGCCAACAACAACAGCAGCAAAAAAATGACACTTGTACGACGACAACAACAACAACAACAACAACAACAACAACAACAACAACAACAACAACAACAACAACAACAACAACAACAACAACAACAACAACAACAACAACAACAACAGCAACAACTGATATAAGCAACTTGTATACATAATGTGGTCGTAATCAACATCAGCGCATGTTTTGTTGGACCTTTTTTTCGGCAGCTTCTCTGCAGCTTCGTTTATTTTTTTGTGCTTTATTATACCCTGTAATTGTTGGCAATGGGCAAAAGGGTATGATGCCTTAGAGCAACTGTGTGTGACAGACAGATAAAGGCATTTCCGAGCGATGACCAGCTGCCACCTGTGTCTGCTTGTCCTTCTTCTTCTATTTGCATTATTTGTATAAATATCGAATTGGCGACCTAATCATAATTCATGTTTATCGTATTTAGTATACAAAAATGCAATTGGAGCAAAGTAAAAAAGAAGCACAGCCGCAGCATGAACTGTGAGTTTTGTTTTGTTAACAACTGCAGCGAGGCGCTGAGTATAGGGTATCTCCTAGTCGGGCACTGCCGACTACAGCACGCTGACTTGTTTTTTGTGATGTTCCTTCATTGGCCTTTGCTTCAAGTGTCACATACATACACACACACACACAGACGCAGGCGCACACTTATATTTTATTGCATATTGTTAGGCGTGAAATGATGTTTTATACACTCGCATAATTAATGGCCATTTTAGCCAACAGCAAGCCTTCGCTTCGCCCCCCTCGCCTAACCTTGGCTCCAGCCTCGTTTGCCATTTGCATTGATTTATGAAACTTTTGCCAACCTCCTGACCCCCGCCCAAAGTTTTTCTATTGCTGTTTTGGCGTTTTGATGTGGTCAAAGGCAACCACATAGCTAATTGTTTAATTTATGGACTAGCATTGGGAGTCTTTAACCGGCTGCCCACGTTCCGTTTGTAGTTAAGATTCTGTCCGGCACACTTGTTGCCAATTAGCCATTGGGCCCATGGGCCACCGGGCTCTCGGCATGCCCACATAGCAGCACTTGACCGCTTTGTTGGCCCCATTTGGCCCCAAAACAATTAGCAGGAACAAATACAAAAGTCAATCTGCTGATTAAATGATCAAGTCTAGGATTTTTCGATATTTAACGTAGCGTATTCCCGTATGGCTAAAATTTATTTGTCTTTCAAGATATCTTGACCAAACTCGGCAATCACAAGCTTCACTATTCTCCTAATATATATTTGCATAATCGCATTAAATCGGACTACCATATCAGATGAATAATTGGTCGAAGAAAATGCATGCCTATGTCTACAAGAATATTTGTTTTTTCAGTTTGTTTTTAAATCTATTCAAAATTGACAAAAATTGTGCTCTTGAAAGTTTTAAGTTTCACAGTAAGCCCTCGAAGCTTTAGCGAAACCCAATTCAAGTTGAAAATAAATGAATTTTATGTCTGTCTTGAGTTTTTGACATGCTCTTATTTCGAATCGATAAATATTTAAATATGTGTGCATTTATTGCTCTCATGTTAATAGCTTGCAGACAACAAATAAATGATACAAATAAATGTCAAAAAAAGTAAACAAGAATTAATATTGCAATCCGTAATCCGTGACAAGCAAACGTTTGTGCATTGTTATGAACAACATATGATCCGCTTTGTATGTCATATGATTTTGGAGTATTTGTTATTCCATTGTCTATGCATAGAGACATTCAAAGTTTGTGTTGTCTGTTTCTGAATTTGTTGCTGATTCCATTGCCATTGCTCTATGCTGAAATATTAATGCACTCGTGTTTGTGGGTAACGGCTTTTATTTTAATAAAATAATTCAAAAATTTATTTAAAGGCGCGCTCAAAAGTAGGCAACACATGAGGGAAAAGCGCAAACGTTGCGCATACGCCGCGTGTCACAAATTAATTATTGCACAGCACGTTATGCATTGTTGTTTGTTGTTTATTGTTTGCTGCTGTTATTGTTAATAGTTGTTATTGTTGCCGCTTGTTTTGCATTGAATATTTTGGCCAGATGAAACTCATTTGAACAGCGGTTGCAGTCAGGGCTGGATCTGTGGCTGGGGCTGGAAGTGGCAAGGGCAAACCACAGAAACGCTTGCGGTCAATGCAAATAAAGCAAAAGTAAAAACACTGCAGCCGCAGGTGAGCTGGGCAACGTACACGCACTAACACACATCTACACACACGCACACATACATCATGTTAGTGGCAGGCAGGCAGGTGAAAAATTTGCAAATTGATGGCCAAGAGCCAGCATATAACAACAATAACAGCACTATCAGCAGGAAAGAGACAGAGAAAATGCGAAAGGGACGACGCGACTGAGAGACAGAAAGAGCGAGAGAGGGAGGGAGTAGCGAAAAGGAAAGAGGAAGCGGAAGAGGTAGTATGTGTAGGGCCAGGCAGCTGAGGCAAATGAAAATGAATCAACGAGGCTCCAACACAGCGATTGGCAATGCGATGGCAGCTACTACACACATGTGTGTGTGCGTGTGTGTGTGTGAGTATGTGGCTTGCGTGCGTGTGTAAGCGTGTGTGTCTCTCTGCACTTAATTGAAACTTGTCTTTGGCATTTTGGGCGCCATAACACCAAGGCCTCGCCGCCTGCACGTCTATCTTTGCGTCATTTCCGTCATTCGTTTGGTTTTTCTATTTGCCGTTTTCCACTTTCGATTGTGAATTGCGAGCGTTTTAAGGCAAATTGTTTTTTCTGCAACTATGCAGACCTGGGCGCATGGTTTTCCTTTCGAGTACTTTTAAATATCCTATTTTTTATTTATATTTGCTTACCATATGTAAAAAAATTAGTTGCAGTTGTTGGTCAAACTTTCAATTCATCAAAATAGTTTTGGTGCAATGCGTACTTTAATCTTAGTTCCTATACCCTGTAATATGCAGTTGAATGGCTGACCCCAATTTTGAAGATCTTAAATCGTTTTGAGTTAAATTGTTGTATCGTGACTCTCACATATCACGCTTATAACGAGATAACTTGAAGCAAGAAGAATAACGGTCCCTTCCGATCCATTTGGGAGTCAAAGTTCTTAAACCAGTCGCAATCAAATGACATTAGGTAAAGCTACAGGGTATATCGCCTGGTCATGTTTACCTGCGTGTTCTGTGGGTGTCTTGTTATTTTATCATTTTGCCTAATTCATTTTAAATGTGAGTAATTATTTACAAGTACCCAATATACAAACACACCCACACAAACATACATACACATACCTACACATACACATACACAAGCACAGAAAAATTAGAACATCTGAGCACCTCGGTCAGGCTCATCATGAACTCTATTATAACAGATTAAATTTACAAGCTGCACGATGGGCCAAATTACATTTTAATGTGGCAAAAATCAAAATTTGAAGAAGTTCTTAAAATGCGTGGTCAAACTGTAAAGTTGTGCAACATAGGCATGTGGCTGTTAAGTTAACAGCAGTTAAGCGCAGCTGTTACAGAAGAACAGCACGTGTTGGTATTTATTATTTGAGATATTGAGTTGACAGTTTTAAGAAGAGACACAAAATAACAACTATTAAATACCCTTGAAACCATATGGTTGCCGGCATTGCCGATTTGCGGGAGAATTGTGAAATTGGAATCATGAGGAGCTAATTCCAAGACCGATAACTGGTGCAAAAAAAATAGAAGACAATCAAAGGTATTCACTTATTTCACAGAATGTATCGATTTGTCCCATCGTGCGCTGGCAGCACGTGCACACACACGCACACAAATTTGATTGATACGCGCGTAATCACGTTCTTTACTCGCCGCTGCCTCGTAGCGTGTGTGTCTGCGTGTGTGTGTGCCTTGTGTGTTGTGTGTGTCTGCCATACATTTTGCGAGATTAAACGCTTTGTATTGATTAAATGAGTTTAGAGAGTTTGCAGCTGGCCAACTCTTGTTCACCTTCCCAGTCTAACCGATGCACGCACACACTCAAGCACACTCACACGCACACACACGCACACACTCTCACACTCATACTCACACACACACGCACACATATTGCGGGGTTGACATTATTCGGGCAGCTGCTCTTTCGTTCGCTTCCTCGCTTTCTCGTTTCCTCGTGTGTTCCCAACAAATTAAAAGCTTTGCATAAATAAATTTTCTATGAACGTCGCTTGAGCCGTTCTCTTGCCAAAACACAACACAACACACACGAACACGCACACACACATAATTGAGTTGTGCTGCAGAAATTGTGCAACTCAATTTCGCCAATCGTTAGATGATCTAAGCTGATAGCTTAAGTTGATAAATTCTATATAGACGAACTATAGACGAACTTTAACGAACTTTAGATTGTTTTTCCTTTGCTCACGTTTCTAAAATATTGTAACTAAATATACGCAAATATCGCAAAAGCCCACTGCGACTTACACTTACATGTAGTTAAATAAAGAAAATAAATTAAAATAAAGAGTTTTGCTTTTCATAAAATATTTATATATTAGTATTTATACGAATGGCAGCTGTAATTGAGATACGTAGCTATTGAAGCAAAATATGACTGGAAATTTCATATCTTCAAATTAAAACTCTCTTGAGTTTTGATGCTGCGCAGTATTTGTTTGTTTTTGTTTCAGTTCAAGTGAATGAATTGATTGCCAGATCTTTGAATTAAATAGTAATAAATACCTGATTTATGGCAGAAAAAACATTTCAAGCTTTTTTTATTTAAAAAGATTTCTTTAGTTTTTATCAATTTATAAATGAAGGAAAACCTGCTTTTGGGCACATTTAAAGTATTTTCGGAATTTATTTTTAAAGTTTTTGCTGCTGCTGTTGCTGCTGCTGCTGTTGCGAAGGTAGTTTAAGCCCAATTTTCGACTTGGGTACGTGAAATGCAAACGCAACCAAATGGGATTAACAAGGCTCAGGTTCAGACACTGGCGAGCCCTACAGAAGGGCTGTCGGCTGTCTGGCAGTGTCCCTTTTTTTTTAGGGCCAGGTCCAAATTTAATGCCGCAATGAAAGTATTATGAGGAGAGGGTGGGGCGGGGGTGGGCACACTTTAATTGCTGCCAATGTCAATAAATGATTTAAAAGTGGGCGGAATTTTGACAGCTGTCAAATGCGTCAGAGGGAATGAGATAAAGAGAGGGGTTCAGAGGGGGGGGGGGCAATGGGGCTGGGGGTGGGTGGAAACAATTGAGGGTATGTCAGTATGTGTTGGGTCGTAGAAAAAGATCGCAGTCTGGGCAAAAAAAAAATAAAATTAACACCAAATAAATAACTCATCAAATATGCGAGATGTGTGTGGGGAGGGGAGGGGGCGTGGCTAGGCATTTATGTGTGTGTGTGTGTGTGTGTGTGTGTGTGTGTGTGTGTGTGTGTTGTCTGGCGTTGTCGTCTCTCATCAAAGTCAATTTCCTTGTTGATTTTTGCTTATTTGCGCATCTAAATGGATTTTTATCGCAATGTTTTGCAATGTCCTTCCGGCAGAAGGCATCGATACAGCAACAACCGTATGCCACAAATTGTGCCTGTCACACACACACACACAAACACACACACACAACGCATTTATTTCTCATGCTTTTTTTTTTTGGCGTGCACAAATTTGCAAATTTGCGGTAATTTGTGTGTTTATACGCTGCCTGCCCAGCCGAGGACGATGAAGCAGGACAAGCTACAAGCTTGGGGGGGGGGGGGGGGGGGGGAGGTGGTTGGACAACAAAAGGGCGTGGAACGTAGAACGCAGCACGCTGAGCCAGTGAACTGATTCTGATTGGCAAATCCTGCATCAGCAGTTAACTGAAAGCCAAACAGTTAATGAAAACAGGACTTAGGATGCCAGCACAAGGGCACAGGCAGCACGCCAAGGGAATATAGCAGGGGTTTATTGGTAGAGGGGGGGGGGGTGGTGGCTGCTACAGGTTGTGTAAGGGGCTTAGCATTAAAATGCCAGCATAACAGGATATAACCAGCCACAGCTAGAGGATAACTGACAAGACAAAGCCCCGCGAGCTGCAATGCAATTAGAACCTGTTCAGCGATTCAGTCCAATGAATTTACGGCTCTGTGCTCTGGCCACGCTCCAAATGCAGTCGACTGTGGGGTTTGGCAGGGGGTGGCGGGAGTGTGTGCTCGACTTTGTGATATCCTGGAAACGATTAAGTTGAGTTGCGTTGAAGTTAGCTCAAGAAATATAAAAGCGTGCGAAGCAAGCGAAGGAGCTCGACTAGATAGATACTCTGTAGTCGGTCTAAAGTTAAGTTAGGATAAGCACCATGTGCCTATGGAATATTAAATAAATATATAACTTAAGCCACGTAAGGGTGCCGGGAGTGTCGACTAGCAGATACTCTGGTCTCAACGTTGCGCTAAATATTCAATCCTTATTGTACACACACACACAGACACACACACATAAGGGCACATGCACACACGACGCTTGCTGCGCACCTATTGCTGCAACTGTGCTTCTTCTTCTTCTCTAGCCGATCATTATGAAATTTTTGGGGCTTAAATATGGCAAATGTGTGTAGATACCAAAGACCAAGATTATACAGGGCATAATAAGTTGCCTATCATCTATGGGGGATACTAGCCAGAATGTTAAATATTCTGTAAAGTACAGGGTATAGCCACAATTTGCTGTCACTTTACCATTTCCTTTTATGCCCTTTTATTCGACACAAATTCATAGATACAGGCTAGATGGTAATATTGTAAATATAAAGATGGAAAGTCAAGATAATACAATTGAATTGAATTGAGTGAGTGTGTGTGTGTGTGTGTGTGTGTGTGTGCATGTTAATGTGTGAAATATTCTGAGAACTGGCAATTTGATGGGTTGAAATGATTTGCATATATTCAGGAGTGAAAATTATTGGCAGCTTGTTGGTTTCAGCTGCATGGAATGCGTGGGATGGGAGGGTTCTGCAGTTAAGGGGTAGAGGTACAGCTGAGAGAGAGAAAGCAGTTTTAAGGGAGCGCCACGACGCTGGAGGCGTGGCATGCACAGTGAATTAAAAAAGCGTCGCATATGGAAGGTTGTGTGTGTTTAGGTGTGTGTGTGTGTGTGTATGTGCAGAAGGTGTTTATGTGTGTGTTTTGTATGCAAAGTGAATTGAAAGCAAATGCCACTAACAGAAGCTAAAAAATCAAAACACAATACATACACACGCACTAAAATACACACAAACACACACACACACACACTCACAGGAAAAAACAGCTGAAGGCGAAAATGCAAAATTTGATTTTCTTTTTTTTGCTGAGTTTGCCGCAACAGGAATTGAATTTTTCGAGATTTCTCAACGCTTTTTCCCTTAACTCTTCCGCTGCTTCTTGGTCCTCGTAGCATAAATAGTTACAATGGCGCACTCACGACTGCCCCGCCCCCAAATCACTTGGAAAATCCAACTATAAAACGAAAAGAAACACATAAAATTAACAGTTTTCTTATACTATACACACACACATACCAACACACACAAATTTGTTTCTTTCTTCATTTTAGTTCGCTGGCAAAGAGCTCAGTTTAAGTTTCAGTTGGGCCATAAAGCCAAATAGGCTGGCCTGCTATACATGACAGGCGGTTTGGCACAGTGGGCTAAGTGGGCGGATTGCGGGGCGTGGCAGAAATAGGGACAACACGTTTGGGAATCGTCGGCTGTGCAAACGTGCCAAAAGTTTATATTTTTAGAACGCTCGCTCAAAAGTGAAACTCATGATAAATTTTTATGATATTAAAATTATGAATATGAAATTCGTAAAGCGGATATCTAGCTAGAAGAAGCAGAAGCAGAAAAAGATGGAGACCTCAGTAAAAGTTTTACTATGCAGATGATACGTTATCTAATAACAAATTGAAAACAAGAGAACACTTTAAAGATCAGACTCTCACCTTAAAGTTTCTTCTATAATCGAACTCTGACGGACTTTTGCCTTTAGATAGTTAAAAAATACTTAAATCTTAAAATAAAGTAAAAACCTAAAACGATTTGCTTATGTGATTTAAGAAAAACAAAGAAAATGGCTAGAAAAGAAAATAAGTAAATGAATTTTCCTAAATTGCTTCAATTTATTTGTAAGTCATATTTTCAATGCAAAAGAAAGGTTCAGAATACTATCGCTCGAATCATAAGGGGAAAAAATTGACTTTAATTGGGAGACCATCGACTGAATTATGAGTAAATTGATTAATCGCAGAGCCGAAACCAAAACGTGTCGTGTCGCGCCGGTCAAAGTTTGAAGCGTTTTTTGTGTGTCGTTTAAGCCGAAACGCGCAGCTCTTGTATCCCATGAAAAAAATATTACGAAAATTGCGTGAGCCACACGAGAGGCACATAAAGTATATATGTAGGTGTGCAGGTGTGCGTTTGTCTCGTTCGCAATTAATGCAAATGGCGCATTCGGAGCGTCCAACGCGCGTTGGCGTCGATCTTGAAAGCAGCGTTTGGGGAATTGACTATTGAACTTTTTGCCTTGATAATTTTGCCGGCAAACATCCTGACGGGGCCCAGACAAGGACAGGCCAGAGCATCCCGTTTCCACAGCTGGCAGGTGGTGCGGATGCGGATGCGGGCGCGGGCGCGGGCTCGGACACGGGCTCTGCCACAGCAATCCAATTTGCTTAGCAGCATCCACTTTGGGGCCGACGCTTTGGGTCCTGGACGCGACATCTGCGCGCATTTGGGACACCGCCACGGCGAGAACTCTGCCCGGCGTATTTACCGAGTGCTTTTAATTAATATACTCAAATGATTTCATTGGCAGGCCAGAAAAAAACAAAAAACCAAAAAACAAAAAACAAGAGAGCGCGGGAGAGCTGCCGCAAAAGGTGTCAACTTCCTTTTTGGGGCAAGGGGCCGAAAAATGTGGAAATTTGAAAGCGACAGCCGCAACCGCACACCATTTTGTTTCCCTGGACCGAGCATAGCTTCAAAATGCCATGTCATGGGATCTCCACATAATACCCGAGAAGCTACAGCTGCCGCCCCTTAGTCAGCCTCTTTGCGCAAGGCTGTGGGCGTGCCGCCCACTGCTCTGCATAGTCCCAGTTGGGAATGTCATATTTTTGTCCACTTTGTGCTCAGCTTTGTTCTCACTTGCTCTTTACAGATTCATAATCCTTTTTGCTGTCAAACTCACACACACACACACACACAGCAGGTGGGCAGAGCACACACAGGCAACAACACCAACAAGAACAACAAGAGCAGCGGCAACAGCATGAGTTTTTAATTATTTACGTTTTTGCTAGGCAACCGAAAAACCAGAAGCAAGTTTCGCCAATGCTTCCGATACCCTGTACAAAACAAAGCTGTCCGCTATGGGGTATGATGCATGTTATGTGCATAACAATCGACGGCAGGCTTATCTTGAAGATTGACAAACGTGGCAGACATAGATGTCTTTGGCAAGATTTTTATACAAATTTCGCTGCCTGACAGGCCCAAGAGATTGACTCTGCCGTCAGTTTAGCATGTGGCTGCACGGAACACGTCGCCAAGCGCGTCATGAATGCCCAAAACGTCCATTCTATTCTGCGGATAAAACACAGAATTGTTTTTTTCCTATTGCAGTTACCATTCAAGGCGTATCCCCTTAATGAGATCAAATTGACAGCTTTATAAACACAGTGCTAGCGGTTGGGAATATCTGTTTACAGGGTATGCGCCAGGCTGTCAAATCCCGCCCAGCGCATTTCTATGGCTTTAATAATGCGCATTGTGCCTTACTTTGTTTGTTGTTTCCTATTCACATTTTCATAAAAATTTTGATTTTTATTTTCTTTTTCATTTTGCATTTTTACTTTCATTTTTTGTTTGAAACTTGTTTCTGCTGTACAATTCCATTCGCAAAGCACATTTTTTTGCATGGACATAAAGCCAGAGTTGAATTTCTCTGCGGCATGTGGTAGTTGGCACGTGGCGCATGTATGACTGACAGCTAAAAATACAGTTGATTAAGCGCATCTAATGAATAGCAACCGCCCATGCTCTATGCTCAATGCTCCATGCCCCATGCTCCATGCCACACGCACCGTGCCACACGCACCGTGCCCCATGGTTCATGGTCCATGGCTCACGCTTCATGCTCAATGCCAATGCCAATGCCAAGGGCAACGGCAACGGCAACGGCAACGACAACGACAATTCAGACAGTAAAATTGCTTTTAAAACTTTTATATCAAAGTGAAAATATAAAGGTCATAAAAAAAGGCGGTAAAATAAATTAAAATATTACGCAGTTGCCAGTTGTCAAACAGAAGGCAGCTTTTCTCTAGCAGCAGTCATATAATGACTTCCAAGAACCCCAACCTAGAGTCCATAGAATAAGTGCAGCAAGCTAATTAGCTGCAATGCAAGCCGACAAATGAAACGTAATCCATGCTGCTGTTAACGTTAACAGCCACATTTAAGGAGCTGTCTTATTAAATTCCCCCCTCTCAGGTGTTTATTGGCTGTGTTGTCTTTAAAGAGGCCTTTTCAGCCACCTGTTGAATCTTTAACAGACAGTAAGCTCGAGCAGAGTTGCCACCATTAATTGCAGCCAATCAATTTGTAATTTAACAGTTTCACAAGTCGAATAGCCCAGCGACAGACAGAGCTGTTGTCAAGTTATTGACAAGGAGTTGCCTTAAATGCCGAAAGTTTGGCTCGACATTGACAAAAGGTTAACAAAAGAAGCAAACGACGGTTTGTCAATTAACTCGATTCTTGTCAGCAACCAAAATTAATCCGAAAAATTTAAAAGTTTTTAAGTTTACTCCAGTTTTAAAGCCCTGAACCCATTGACAATGAGTAAAAATGGGTATATATTGCTTTAATGCAACAGGCAAAAGGATTTACATCTGCGACTATATAAAATTTACCTTACATCAACTGCCAAGACGACCCATATTAATTTGCGTGTCTGTCTGTGTAAGAGCTAGGTTCTATTATGGCATGCACAGATCATGCTTGCTTCAAATCATCGATAACTTGTGCTACATGAATTCGATAAATATCGATGGTTAGATAGATACACAAAATTTGTTATATCCGGAATATACTTCCCGTTTATGAATTATAATCTTAGGTTTAGCCTTGAGCTATTCGCCTTCGTATTTATAGCCATATTTGTACTCCTAAAATGCCAGTAAGATCGGACAAAAAGCACCGAAGTTAATCAAGAACGTAATTCCTGCAGTGTGCACAGGGTATTTCTCAGTATTCTGTTGCAATTAATTTCTTTTATTTGTTCTTTTGGTATTCGATTGTTGCTTTTCAGTCTCGAACTTATTTTGTTTCACTTCATTATGAATGTGAACGTGACAATATGTCAAATATTTCATGTCACACACACACACGCGCGCACATACACGCACACGCATTCAGGAGCAGAAATCGTTAGTCAAATCGCGGCTCGTTTGTTTTTTTTTTTTGCTTGCGGCCATATATGTTAGCGTGTGTGTGTGTTAGTGCGTGTGTGCGTATTTGTGTGTGTGTGTTTGGAAGTTGCATCAAATTGGCATAAAATAAACAACACGTATAAATTACAGCGACAACAACAATGAGTAAAACAAAATGCGAACACGAAGAAAACGAGGCGAGCGGCACGCGTCATGAGAAATGTGGCAGGTGGACAGGAGTTGTCGGCTATGGGCGTAGTGCTGTCGATTGTAGATTGTGGGCGTGGGCACGGATACGGACATGCTGCCACCCATACACGCACACACACACACGCGTACAGAAATTCAACGCGCACTGACAAATATTCAAAATAATATTCAATGAGGCCTGACAGTCACAGCGCGTGCCAGCAAAAACAAACAAACAAAACAAAACAAAACATAACCTAACATAGATACTCAATTTAGATATTAAAAACAAAAATATATATTAAAGATGCACAAACAACAGGAAATGAGCTAAAATAAGTACAACCTCTGACATTACACACATTCGACGACTCCGAGCGATGCAACAGAATTGTAATTACGTATGTTAATCAATTCTCAGTTTGATCAACGAAATAATAAGCGATTGCTGAGTGTATGCCCTGTAACTAAAATAGTTTTAAAAGGCTCAGCAACAAAAATAAAGTAAATTAATGAATTTATATGCATTTACATTTTAGACTTTTATAAAGATATTCTGTAAAATTGCAAATGATAAAGTAAGTTTTACAACCTTTTTCTGGATTGCGCTCTTCTCATAGCTTTGCTACAGGGTATCGCTTGGTTGAACCAAGGCTAGCTTTTCGGTAATATTAATTATATTAATATTAATATTACATTAATATCGATGTTTATTAGTGTCCCAATGCGTATAGTCAATAAGTGCGGTCATTTGTATAAGCGATGCAAAGCTATCGAAAAATGTATCGCTGAGTATCGACAGTCCTTATTGGAGAGAAGCTTTTAAAAAGAATATGAACTAACAGATCAATCGGCCACCCATTTTCCACCTGTTCCAATTGCAAAACGCGCCGCCAAAAATGTTTTTGCAGCCCTTGGCTAGTAACAACTTTCGAATATATCGAAATATACAAACATATCGCCACATAGGGCACTTTTTAGTCCATCAGCTGATTGAATAAAGGTGCGCACTTTGAGATTTGAAGCAAAATAATTAGAATTGAAAGGAAATGCCTTTTGAGGCTGAGTTGTACGTCTAATGACAAATAATTTACAATATGGCAAATGTAATTCAATATGTGTTCGCCATTTGATTTTTAGAAAGGTAAAAACTAATTGGAGCCGCTGTTTTAGAATTAATTTCGAAATTAAGTATACGCACCGTGGCGCGTCTCACATGACACAGCGCGACACACGCACACACATACAGACACACAATGGCCGCGGGGGCGGGCCAGAGGCCTGTTTAAATGTTATAGAAATGGCAAGCATTTCATGTGCTCTCAACTGTCGCTCTGTCGCTCTGTCTCTGTCTTTGCCACACCCACCCGAACCTGTCGCTTTGTGCTTGGGTATCTATGCTTGCATAAAAAATGTGGCAGGTCACACGCGTCCTTCTGGAGCGAACAAAGGACTGAAGCGTGCTCCGTTTGCATGGCAGGTGTAGACTTTCACTTGCCACGAGACACCTTTTCACATAAAACACACACACATACACACACACATACACACACACATACACACACATGCAAAGAGAGCGCCTTAATTGAGTGAAATGCCTGCCTCGAAAATTATAATAATTATTTTGATGAACATTTGTTCGTCGTCTTCCACTGAAAATGCGAAAGAAAATCAAAATCCATGCCCGTCGTTTTGCAGCTCAGTTGACCGTAGATTTAATGAAGCATCCGTTAAATTAATAAAAATTATATATGTTGTTATATAAAATTGAAAGTAATACGTCCGAAAGAAAAATTGTATATGTTGTTATATAAAATTGAAAGTAATACGTCCGAAAGAATAATGTTATATGTTGTTATATAAAGTTGAAAGTTATACGTTCGAATGAAAAATTATATATGTTGTTATATAAAGATGAAATTTATACGTACGAAAAAAAAACGAAAGGGAGAGCAGCTAGAATGTCATTGAACATAACAGGAAAATAAACAAGGTCGTGGGCTGCAGTTGCATCGACATTGGCGTTGGCATTGACATTGATACTGTGCGCAGTGATGATATAACATTGCATGTGCGAGTTTAATAAGCAGGGAAAGTCACATTGCACGTTACTGCGAATGTAACATAAGAAGCAACAGGGGCAGCACAAGCAAAGTTAACTCTAGATGCAGCAGGAGAATAACAAGAGTTACACAAGTCCTTAAAGTGAAGAGATAACATGGGCCATCTAGATTAAAGAGATAGTTGCCCTGTAGCAGTGACAGTAGCAATGAATATTGCAGTGGAAGTAGAATTGAGAGTGGCTGTGGGCTAACAGAAGAAGTAACAGCATAAAGCTAAGTAGAGAGATAACAGTGGTCGGTACAGATATCGTAACAGTTGCAGTTGCAGTTGCAGTGAACGCCAAACCGAAAGAAATACTAAAGAGTAAAAAGTGGAGCTTACTGTAACTATTATACGGACATGTGTGTCGTATCGCGTCCACTGTTAAGTTTCAGTAACAGTCCGACGTGAAGAGATAACAGTTGCAATAACAGTAAATACTCAACAAGTAAGTGTGAGAAGCGGCAGGGAAGCCATGAGTAAAGATATGCCAATATAAGTAGTATAATGTACTGACAGCAGTTAAAAATAATCAAATAAGCTACGGCAGCAGTGAAAAATCGCAATACTAAAACAGTAACATTAAAAATAACATCAGGTCAAAGAGTAGCAGAGCGCCAGTTACTGTAACAGATGCAGTAACAGTGGCAGTGCCAGTAACAAAAACTGTAATAGAAGCACGAACAGTTACAGTATTAATGATACTTCTTTCATCTTAAGCATTTACATTAACAGTATGCTTAGCAGATGTCAAATGAAGCCAATTTTACTGTTACAGCAACAGTAGCACTTACTGTAATATTAATATAAGCACTATGATTAATTATGTTGAAAATATGACTATGACTAAATTTAATTTTACTTTAACAGTAGCAGTAGCAGTTACTCCAATATTAATACTAGCAACGCATATATATATATATATATAGAGAAAAAATAACATAACCGTAAAAAAACGGTAAAAATTAAGTTAGCATTATCAGTAACAGCAGCAGTAACAGAAAGCCACGCGAAAGTATGAATATAAAAAAGTTGTAAGCTCCAATAATGCAAAAATGAAATGGAAATGAAAACCAGCAAAAGTTTAACGCAAAATATAATAATAATAATAATAATGGCAATAATAGGAATAATGATAATAACATCAGCAGTAGAATAAACATTTCCGCGCACAACTTTGACATACATATATGTATATACATTTTATTTTTTTTTAGTAAAATCGAATAAAGAAAACTCTGCCTTGCCAAATCGAAGTAGAAAAGTTTGCAAAATAATTTACGTTAAATGCCCGCTTTACAACAGTCAAACAATGAAAAAGGCAGGGTATTTGTAGCACACACACACACAGGAAGTGAAGGTGTTGCGGCAACTTTTGCGTTTTGTTGCTTTTGTCAGAACTTTTTGAAAAGTGCGCTCAAAAGTCGTACGAAAAGGTGTCAAAAGCGGTTAGCGAGTGGTTGTGTGCTATATGTATATGAGCACACACACACACACACCCGCAACTACACCACGTACTAAAGAGAGCTAAGCTCATAATTTACAAGCGTTGCTGCGGCTTGCTGCGGCGCTCTTAAGTATGCAACACTTTATTGCTCATTAAAAATTGTTGCTAACATAAATGTATTTACGAGTATTGGCCACAACCCCACAACCTCCCTGCAGCCACAGAGCAACAACAACAACAGCAACAGCAACAACAACATCAACATCCGCTTCTAATGCTGCAGCTCGCGATTTATGGCCCGAAACGCAAGTCAATAACAAATTTATTAGTAGCCCAAAATTCGATTTGGAATTTCGCATCGCAAAAACCAAAACAAATCCGTTTTTTGGCTGGCGCCCAATATTGCAACGAGCTGGCAACGCTGATTGAGCACAATGACATTGACAAAACGAGAGAAAGGCGGCGGAAGTGGGTTGAGCAGGGAGGGGAAGGAGAGAGGAGGGTTGTTCTTTCGAGGCGTCAGTTGAAAAACACTTTGATTATTTTGTGTTATGCTTGGCGCAACATCATGAAATTAACATATACATAATATATATACTGTGCGTGTGTTGTGTGTGTGTGCGTGTGTGTGTGTGTGTGTGCGTGTGTGTGTGCGTGTGTGTGTGTGTGTGTGTGTGTGTGTGTGCGTGTGTGTGTGCGTGTGTCTGTCTTTCTGTGCCTGTTAAAGCTTTTGTTGCTGCTGTTGTTTGCTGGCGCACAAATTCAACATTTTTTATTGATTGTTTAACTTTATTAGAGGTGTGTGCGTGTGTGTGTGCGTGTGTGTGTGCGTGTGTGTGTGTGTCTATTTGTGACTGTTAGCGACACTACTGAGCGAAAGCTAGCCTGGTGGAGGGTGGATTTATGTTGCTGGTGGTGAAAGCAAAACAAAGATGGGCACAAAAAATCAGCATAAAAAAACTATAGCATACTTAAGAGCGCGGCCAAGTGAAGTGCCAAATTTAACAGTAACTAGCAGCTTTTATCGTTTAAATGAAGAAGAGTGAGAGACGGGGAATATGAGCAGGAGATGGAAGTCACCTTAGCCTGAGTCCATATGAGCTCAGATATTGTTGAATGCAGAAATAAGTTCCATAGTTTGTGCTCAGAATATATTCTTATTCAACACTCTCTTTTCCCTCTCGCTCGCTTTCCCTCTCTCTCTTCCTTTCTAGGGAAAAACAGCAGTGTTTGAAGAAAATCTGAAAACGATTTCGATACGAGAAACACTCGTTGGCAATTAAAGATTTTATTTGCTTTGCACAACAATCACAATTTCTTGTAAAAAGGCAGCTTTCTCAAGTTCATGTTAAACTTAACATCAAAGCTAAATATTTGAACAGAATTGCCTTAATAATGATCTTTAATATGATTATCTTTTAAACTCTTTTGATATAAGAGTAAGTCATCCATCAAGAACCAGCAAGCAGAATCCTTTGTTTTAGGCTGTGAGCACAGAGAGTATTGCTCAGTCGGCTTAAATTGATTGAAACTGCTTTCTTATCAAAAGTGTTTGAAATGTGCTACCCCAACTTGAGGCTCTCAAGATCTTAACGAGTGTTTTCTATATTTTGCTTAGTTTTATCTGCAGCTGGTTTGGCAGCAGCTCCACATTGATGATGATGTTGATGTCGTACGCGCCAACAACAACAACATTATCAAGTTTCGCCTGTCAGTTAGACCGTAAACAATTTACCCGTTTGCCAGCTAATGCGTTCAATATGGGAACTGGCAATCGGCGTGTCTGAAACGTCAATGAATCGTGCAAGCTGTTGCAGCGCGACACAATGCCGGTCCCCGATCCCCGGTCCTCGGTTCCCGCTCCTCGGTCCCTGGCGGTTGGCAGTGCAGCAAGGACGGCAAAAAACTGGCAAAACGAATCCCCACTCAAGTCGCTGGCAGCAATGCAACAATCTTGCAGCTGTTGCCGAAAACAAACTTTGCTTTTTATTTGACTGGTCTGGTCGTAACTTTGCTGCGGCAGGCAACAAAACTGGGCGCAAACAGCTCCCCGCCTGCCAAAAAAAAATATAAACAGAATGTGGAAAATGTCCTATAAAACGGCGTCAGTTCATGACTATGTTCTCTTACAAATTCGGGGCGTGGCAGCACATATTCAAAATATGCAACAATTTATTATTGTGTTTACAGCAGGGGTGTCCATATATCAAATTTTATTTAGTTAGCTTTTGGCATCCCTGACTTATTTCGCCCCTGTGCGCAAAATTTAAAGTTTCAGTTTGGCTTCTTTAACTTAAAAATACTCGTGTAAGGCCCCACTTCCTCCCTCTCCTACCCATTCTCCTTCTTTCTCTGTCATTCGCTGCCTTTTGGAAACTTATGCTGCATGTTTTGGCTGCCTAACATGCGAGTGCAACAGGCAATTAGCTACCCCGCCGCTCGACCATCAAACCCCTTCCTATGCCTTGCAGGTCTCACATCTGACATGGCTCTGTTGAGGCAGCAGCTGGCTGGCTGGCTGCCTGGCTGCTTGGCCCAGGAATTTTGTTGGCATTTTATTTTTTGGCCATAAGCAGCAAACTGTTAAGATACGGCGGCAAGTAAACGAAGGTTGGGCATGCATGGTTCCGAGTACCCTATAGCAAGGACCCTACCCAAAAATACTTCTTCTTGGTAAGCTGCTGTGCTCCCTGAAGATAAGTCTAAGGCAGAACTTAATAGGATTGGCCTATTAAGACACTGTGTCTGGGATCCCAGAATCCTATAACAACTGCTTGATCGGATTTCAGCATGGACACTCAGTAGCTGTAGTCTCGGCTGAGAGTCCTGTCGCGACATAGAATCTGTATAACAAATTTAGTATCTGAGATCTGTTAGGAGGTTTGAAGGAGTTGGATAGCTGTTAGGATCAAATACCTAACACGTTCTATAATGGGCCACACATCACTCCTTTTCTCAGCCACATACATATGACGATCTTTTTTATAAGCAAGCATCTGCATGTATCAGTAACAGTCTATGATAGGCAATGGCCCTATTGACAGAGGCTACCAATTCTATCCAAAGTCGCTTAGATAGTTAAAGGGTAGGCTTTGGCGGATCGGCTTTTAGCACTCAGATACTAAAGGCGGATATATATAAGTGTTTGATGCTGATCGGGAATTTATTTACAAGCATCTTTATCTTCAAACAGACAGCCAAGCAATGAAAGAGAGATAAAAGACCTAGCTCTGGGGCTGCGGTATCTGTCGCGAGATAACGAAGTGAATACGTTAATTAATAATTGTTTACAAATATTTGCCTACAAGCTTTTGTGATACACAGCTTCAAGCTCTAGGCCCAACCCCAAGGCAACCCTTACTTAATACATCTGCATAGCTGCAGTACCCTCCAACCCCAAGAGAGAGAGAGAGATATATATATATATATAGAGGCGCATAAAACATAAGCTTACAGCTGATTCAAGGAAAACTGCATATGAAGCACATGTGTTGCCCGGTAAAAGGGATTCTCTTTGTAAGCGCATTCTGCGAAATTTAATTTTATATTGAATTCACAAAATTATGTATACCTCAATTTCTCTCTATAAAACATTAATCTTGATCTAAATCGATTATATGTGCAGATGCAGGGCATCTTTTAGGCGAACACACTCTTAAAGAGGCTCCGCACTGCTTTATTTTCTTTTTTATATTTAATACTTATTGGATTGCAGTAAGCACTCAATAAGTACACAGAAAATTTTGCCCTAGCAATGTGTATTCTGGAGAACTGAACAGTAAGCCTTGGTAAAAGAATGCAAAATAAACAAAAACAGGTAGTGTAGACAGTTAAAAGCGCAAAGCTGCAACTTCTCGAGAACTTATTTAAATCTCTTATAGTTTTGAAGAATTGAATTTTATTTTATTTTCTTTGACTTTTTGTATGCTGCGCTGTTTATTGTTATGTTATGCTACGCTTAACAGAAAATAAATGACATATTTATGTTATATCAAGGAGCTGTAGGCAAAGCCGTTCAAACTGTTTTAGGCATGTCCGAAAATAGAGAGCTGCTACAAAAAATAGAGAACTTGCATGCTAAGTTGCAGTACTGTGATTCAGTGAGAAGCTTTTTACAACATTTGTATGCTAAGTGTTATGTTAAGCAGCTGTAAGTGAGAAACTGTTAGTTATATTCCCACGAAATGTTAAGCCGCTGTCAGTTAACAGTGCCTATGTGCGCTTAAGAGATTAACAGAAAAGGCTAACATTGCGTATGCGTAATACGGAAGCTGTTTGGAAGTGAGCCCATAGCTGACGCTGTTCGCATGAGGAAAATTTAGACAGAATTTTATGAGTTTTTTACTTCCTGGTTTTCACTTCACACAACTGAGACTCATTCACATGATTAATTTGTGGCTGTTGAATCAACACTTATTTGTTGTTGGCGTCCTTTTGAATGGCGGCCCACATATGGATACTCATTTCTAATGAAGTAAATGGACACTTTAGGATTTAGTCTAGCTAGCTCAAGCTCCTGTTCTCTGCTCTCTTGCTTTTTCTCTCTCTCTCCTTCTCGCACTCTTTCACCCCTTCCCATGGTGCCTTGTCAGTCATTCAAGTCATTCGTTTTGATTTGACAAACACTTTATCACTTAATGTTGTTTTGTGGCAATTTATTTTTTATTTCTCCATTTCATTTGCCCCGTCTCTATCTCTCTATCTCGCTCTCTCTTCTGCTTGCTGGCTATGTCCGTCTCTGTCGCTGTTGAGTCGAGTCTTGTTAAGTGAAACAATTGAATTGTTAACCGAACAATAAAGTATTTTATTATTATTAGATTTTTGCTTGCCGTTCACCATTTGGCCATTGCCTTTGTCGCAGCCAACGAAAGCCTGACCCTAGCCCCTACCCCTGGCCCCGCCTCTGCCCCAGCCACAGCTCGGCGTCCTAAGTGCCTTACTCTCTGCCACTCGTGCCCTCTCTTTCATTCTTGACTGGCATTTGGTTAGCGTTTGGCATTTGGCGGTTTGCGGCGCTCTTGAGTAGATTTCCGACATATTTCTTGCCTCTTATTATTTGTCATTCGTATTATGTGACCTGTTCTTTTCATTTTTTTTCCTTGCTCTTCTCCTCTTTGCATCCAGCTATGCGGCTCTTTCATTTTTGGACTCCATCTTTTTTTTTTTTTTTTTGAAATTCTTGCGGCTGCCATGTTACAGTATTGCCAAGCCATTTAGGCTTTTTGAATTTATGACCATTTTGCGTTTTTTGGCTACCCTACCCCCCACCAACCATCCTCCCATTAATGCCACACTGCCGCGGGGCAATTTCGGTTTTGCGACCTTTGGCACATACTCCGCACAATGCGACAGACAGACAGACAGACAGACAGGCTTGTAGGCAGTACGTGTGGCACTGTGTTTTGATTTACGACCCAATGCTGCATGGCCCGCAGTGCGATGTGTTTGACCCACTTTAAGTGAACAGCCCCCAATTCCGTGCGCAGCCCACTGTGCAGCTTGACTTAGTCTTTGGCTTATATTAAATTCGACACTGAAATTAACTTGACAACAGGTGCTATCGTAGAGGCTTAGTCAAGATTGATAAAGAAGAGGAGTGCTTGATGCGTCAGGCTCCACAAGAGCTTTGGGCAGTCTAGGCGAAAACAATTCGAGTTCTAGAATCAACTTAAGAAAAAACTATCTTTTAAAATGTATATAAACAAGGGTTGTGTTGTGTGTTACACTGATTGTGACCAGCTGCGATTTGAACATTTTGACATTTTTCAGCACTTCGATGCTAACCTTGATTCGATAAATTCATCATGGCTGCAGAACAAAAATAAAATCCTGATTGGTTTCGAATTTCTACTTGTTAATGCATTTACCACACTTAAAATTTAGATCCCAAACCGAACTTAGGTTTAAAATTTCTTGCCCTTAACATATGAGAGCCCACATACCTAAAATGTGCTTAACCTAGACATACAAATTTTTGAGTTCTCGCGGCAAAGTTTGGAAACAGTTGTCACCTGTTTCCTTCTCTCTCTCTCTCTCTCTCTCTCTCTCTCTCTCTCTCTCTCTCTCTCTCTCTCTCTCTCTCTCTCTCTCTCTCCTCCCTCTCTCTTAAGTTGTCATAAAAACAGTATACTTATATCTGATTCCATTTTAATTACGTGTAGTGTTGCTAAGCAACACCGCGCAAAATCAGCCAGTGTTGCGAAAATACTTAGTATGCAGACAAAAGGCAGCTAAATTTATGACTCTACGTTCTTCAATTAACGAGAGACCGCGAACTTTTGCTGCTGTTAGCCGTATCCACGAATGCATGACGGCTTATGTGGCCCTGGGCGTCTGGTGGCCTTAATTGTTAGTTGCAAAAGCTGCTTTTTGCCTGTAAATGCATGCCAAGACGGGATTGTGTGGGTGGAAAACAGTTAAAACCGACCATAAAATTATGCAAGGCCAATAGAAAGGAACGGAGCGGCAGCAAGTAGAAAACGAAGTAACGGTCTCAATGATTGCTCCGACAGCTTATGCCACACAAACACACAAACACACACTCACACGCACACACACATATGCATAAGGGGTGTGTGTGAGAGAGAGAAAGAGAGAGCTATTCGGTTGAGCGCGTAATCAACTTAAGAGATTAAGAATTACAATAAAAATCAAAGCGGTCAAACGAATAAGTGAGATTCTGGCGAACGGGCTAAAGGGAAAATGCAGAAAGGGTGAAAGAGGAAGATATAAAGAGATACAGCTATGGAGATAGAGTGTGTAAATATTAGGTGTCACAAGCCACAGAAAATGGATGAAAAGGCAATCAACAGGCGCCAAAAAGCAGGCAACAAAATGCTCAGCTGCAAGGCAAATAAAAGGCGAATTAATTAAGGGTGACTTGAAGCCGCATTAAAGGCGAATTGAAGACGAATTGAAGGCGAATCGAAGGCAAGCGATGGGGCAATTTAATTGAAATGTTTTAAATGCGACACAGTGGAAAAGTGACAGCACACATACACACACACACACACACACACACGAACACGCACACGTACACATGTGCCAGCGAAGTGCAAGGACGAAAAAGGAAGCAAAGTAAAAAAAAAGACCATGGCAAACGGCAAACGTCTCGCGTCGATACAAAGACAACTTTTAATGCCATTCAACAAAGTTGTTGTCGTCCTATCCGTCCGTTGTCCTTCGACACACAGACACATGCACCCCGGACACATAAAAGGCGTAAAAAGGGCCAGCCACAAGAAGCAGAGCCAAACCAAAGTAGGCGAAGAGAGTGAGAGAGAGAGAAAGGGAGAGCGCATGAAATCAAGCGCCAGACACAGACACAGACACAGACCGTGTGCTTCATACAGTCAAGGCAAGAATATGGGGCACACTGTGCCTAGTCACAGCTAAAGCTATGCAGACGCCAAATGTAGCGCAACTTTTGATGAGCATCACAAGTTACATGCTCGGATTGCTGTCTCTGCTGCCTGTTGTTGTTGTTTTTGTTGATTTGTTATCCATAAGCCACTTCCTTGAGTCGAAGCAAGTTTTAAATTCGTTGTGTGATTTTGCCCTGCCTGTTTTCCAGCTTGAGTATCCTTAAACAATTGTATGTAACAGTGCAGACAGCAAGACAGACACGACATTTCCACAAAAATCTACATATTCTAACAAGTCAGCCTTTTGCGGTTATCTCGAAGGGAGAAGAGCTAGGAACGGTTTATCAAGAATATGCCACTAGATCAGGTAATTATAAATTTGGGAATCTCATCAATATTGCAGTAACGCATTTTTGGGAAGTGCAGGGTATCTACTAGTCGCCCGCAAGCTGGAAAGCAAGTGATATTAGCCCAGCGTGTACAACCAAATATTGCTTGCAGAGGGCACTCGTAAGACTTCTGGGTAAACCAAAAGAATCAGCTATAGCATTTCGCATTTGCATACACAGTGCAAGTTATGCATTCAGGGCTTAACATTTGATATTTGCCAAGAATGTTGTCAGCATTCAAAGCATGCCGCTAACAAATGACCGGTCAAGTTTGATGTGTAAATGCCTCAAATGAGCCGTAAGCGAAGGCAACAAGAGGCAAATGCGAATGCGAATGCGAATGCAAAATAGTAAATGGAACTACAATGAAATGTAAAAATCATTTCAAATGGCGTTCACAATTGCTAAAGGGGTCGCCCATTCGCATTTGTTCGGTTCGCTGCATTCGCTGACCTCGCCCATTCGAAACGATTTGCCTCAAGAATTGGACTCCCATAAAAGTCCGTTTCCGAAATCGTAGCTAGAAACTAGAAGTTAGCGAGCTGAGCAGCAAACCAAATACGCCATATTTTCTCAACTTTCTAAATCAAGATACGATAATATACTGTAACATTTTGGATCAAGCGATTTGTACATGCAGCACGATTAATTGACTGTAATTTATGATAGGCATTCAAAATGGTAATAAGCGTGTCGATAGTGCTTTAAGTGTTCAATGTGACTTGCCAAAATTGATTGAATAATAAATGCTTGTAAAAGTTTGTTTGAGACCAAAAACTAGATAGCAAAAATTATTGAATTTTTTACGGCGCCCGAGCAGGGACCCAAATTTATTCAACGAAACGATTTAAGTGCCAAATGAACGAAAAGTGTAATACGCATTTAAATGATTCCATTTACTTGACGAAGCCACCGAATAATGAGAGCGAGCACGGACCGAGAACTGTAATGTGTATACTGTATATGAGTGTACTCTATAATGTATGAATGTGCTTGGTGTGGACATGGAATAATCAGCGTTCGTAATCAAATCCGATTATGAGGGACTCGAAAACTATGGATTTTACATTGGCCACCGAGCAGGGACTGAGAGTACAAACTGTCATTGTGAGTTGCATCGAATTTAGAGGGTGAAGGATTATCAAAGCAGCGAATTTACTGAATCAGCTTGGACTACTCAGAAAAAAAAAAAAATTATCGAGGACATCGCTAATTATTAGTTGGCGCACGAGCAGGAACTGAGAGTACATACTGTACTTTTAAGTTAAATTGAATTCGAGGGATTAAGGATTATCAAAGCAGCGAATTTACTGAATCAGCTTGGACGAAAGTACATTCTGTACTTAAAAGCAACATAATGGACGATTCGCATTTTAAATATAATTTAAGGGACCAGGTATTATCGTAGCAGCAAAAGTTGAATAAATAAAAATATATCTGGGTACATCGCTCAATATTCACTGACGCCCGAGCAGGGACCGAGAGTACAATGTGTACAAATAAACTATACAGTCAATGATTCGTGTTGGTATAATAAAATATTAAGCTTATGAAAATAAAATTGCTACTTACATAGCCAATTCATGCGCTCCGTGTACTCAACCTTGCGCTTGAGATCCTTGACAAGGGCGCGAAAATCATCATCATTGAAATGACACTGAATGATCGTATTGTTCAGCTGGAGAATGCTGTACTCATTGTTGCCATTGTTAGATGCCGCATCGGCAATGGCCTTCATAGCGTCCATGCGGCCACCGTTAAGCGCATTCGAGTTGCTCTCAATGTCGGTGGCGCTGGCGCGCAGCTTGTTGCCGACGGTTGTCGTCAGGCTAACATCGCCGTCCACATTGCTGCAGGACTTGCTCAGAATGATGGTGGCGCGATTTGCAATCGAATTGGCGGCCAGCAGATGCTCGCCGGCTGCGCCGCAGCTGCCGCGATGCAGCTTGCTGGCTGTTGCCGCTGCCGCTGTGCAATTGTTGTTCTTCAGCGTGATGCAGTGCAGCTGATTGGAGAATGCGGCTGCGGCCTGCACCGCTGAGCAGTCGCTGGCGCGACGCCGACGCGGATTGTCGGCATCCCCCGAGGGCTGCAGATAGGCGCGTGCCTGGTGCTGACTAGGAACGCCGACGCCGGTGCTGCTGCTGCTGGTGGGCAGCACAACAGCAATATCGCCGGCAACAGTTGCTGCCGCGCTGGCAGCTGTTGTTGGTGCTGCATCGACCATGTTCGACATGGATGTGGACATGGTCAGGCTGTGGCCGTTGCTGAAGCTGCTGCTGCTGTTGCTGTTGCTGTTGTGGCCAATGCTGCTGCTGTTGTTGTTTTGGTTGTTGATGCTGTTACTGTTACTGTTGTTGTTGTTGCTGCTGCTGTTATTGTTGTTGTTGTTGTTGTTAAGGTTGTTTAGGTTGTCAGAGCAGGCGATTCGTCTGCGTATAACAGTTAGCTTGCTGCCACACTGATCCTGATCCTCATACAACTGCACGAGCAGCTCCTCCAGCAGCGCTATGGGCGTGGCTGCCGTCAAGAGCGATGCAGATGTGCTGCTCGATCCGCTCGCGGATGCGCTTGCTGTTGCCGTTGCGTTAGCGGTTGCCGTTGCCGCACCACTAGCTGTGCTGCTTGCCGAGGACTTGCGTCGCACTGTTGCTGTTGCTGTTGCTGTTGTTGTTGTTGTTGTTGTGGTTGCTGTTGCTGTTGTTGTTGTTGTTGTTGTTGTTGTCGCGGTGGCAATAGCCAGCTCCTCGTCCTCCTCAGCAAAATCTGGTTCTAGCTCCGATTCGTATGCCTGCTGCAGCTGTAGCTGTAGCTGTAGCTGCTCTGCCACGTCCTGTTGCTCCGGCTCAAAGCAGCTGCTGCTGCAGCTTTGACTGCGACTCACAATTGCCGCTGTTGCTGTTGCTGTTGCAGTTGCAGTTGCTGCTGTGGCTGCGCCAACGGCCGCCGTCGCCGCGGCCAGCACCAGCGCCCGTTCGCGCTCGCGTCCCGGATCGAATATGGAGTGCTTTAGCAATATCTCCTGCAGCTGGCGTCGCTGCCGCTGTGCACTGTATGGATTGAACAGGTGAAAGTCGCCGTAATACTTGCCCAGGCAGCGCACCCGGGATGCAATGTATCCAATTTGGCGCAGCAACCGCACATCGGCGTTTAGGGCAGCGGCGGCGCGTTGCGTTTGTTGCAGCTGCAACTGTTGCTGCCGTTGCTGTTGCTGCTGCTGTTGCTGCTGTTGCTGCTGCTGCTGCTGCTGTTGCTGCTGTTGTTGTCGTTGTGTGTCACTGAACAGCGCGGCATGTCCGCAGCTGCTGCTGCTGCTGTTGCTTAGGTTAGAGGATGGCAAGCGGGAGCCGTGCGCGGTGGTGCACTCAATATCTAAGTCGGCGTCGGTGTAGATGTCGTCGTCGTCGTCGTCGTCGTCGCTGTTGTTGCTGCTGGCTGCGCTCGTTGCTGTTGTTGCTGTTGCTACTGTTGTTGCTGCGGCGCTTGTTGCTGCTGTTATCAGTGTGGTGGTGGTTGTTGTTGTTGTTGTTATTGCCTCGGCAGCGCCTACTTTGGCATCAGCTGTCGTTGTTATGGTTGTTGTTGTTATTATTGTCAGCGCCTCGAACGTGTCCTCGTCCCCAGTTGCTGCCGTCGCTGCTGCTGCTGCTGCTGCTCCCGCTGCTGCTGTTGTTGTTGCTGTTGCTGCACTGCCACGTCGACTACTGCTGCTGCAGCTGCTGTCCTGGTACATTTATAGGCAAACTTTGCGGCCTTGTTGTTGTTGTTGTTGTTGTTCCGCTTGTTGTTTTTGGTTTTACTTTGTAGCGTTTCACGCGCGTTACACTCGCGTTTTGCGCGCGTTTTCGTTGGCTTTGACGTATTATTTGTGTATTTATTTATATTTTTTTTAACTTTTGAATGAATTTTGAGTACCGTTGCTTACATTGTTCATTTTATTTTTTTCTTCTTATTTTTATTTATTTATTTAGTTTTATTTTTATTGTTTTGGCGCCTTTTTATGCCCTTAGCTGCTGCTTGCTGCTTATGTTGCTGGCGTGTCCGCTGCTGAAAATTATGCAAATTGTTGCTGCTATCTACACCGCGTATCCTGTGACTTCTGCTCGAATCAATTCAGTGGAAAAGTTGCCGCCACTACGCGCGCTTCTCATTTCCATTTGGCATGATTTCAACCACAGTATTCACACCCACACCCACGCACACTCGCTTTTCGCACCCTCCTCTCTCTCTCTTTCTCTCTCTCTCACTCTCTCTTACGCTCTTGCGCTCGCTCTTTCTCTTTTTAGCTAGATTTGTTTTCCAGCTGCTGCTCGTCTGTGTTGTTGTTGTTGTTGTTGCTGTTGCTGTTGCTGCCGTGTTTTACATTTTATTGTATTTTAATTTGCATTGTTTCAACTGTCGACTGACGACTATTTTTTTTTCTTCTCCCGGCTCCCGGCTCCCGACTCTCGAGTCTCGACTCCCGCTGCTGCTGCAGATGACTGTTCTTCTCTTTGGCGTTAGCCAGCACTTGATTTCCGTTTCCGTTTTGAAATAATCACGAGCTCTTTGAGCTGCTGCTTCCAGTTGCTAGTTTTTTAGCTGCAATAAGAGCAAATGCATTCACAATGGATTAGCATAGTATTAAATATTAATCAGCTACAGGTCTTAAATTCAATAATCATCCTTATAAATATGATCATAATTATTTTTTTTAATTAACATGTGCATTGGATTGCATTAGTCTTTAGACAATTCCGAATAAACCACAAACTTCTTAGTTGGAATTCCCAGTCTCTGGAATTTTATGCAATTATGTTTTCTTTTGAAACTGAGACGTTCTTGGTGTTTCGACGAATTGACTCAAAATGAATGGTACTTCCAGAAAAGGCATTTCACAGAAAATAAAATCTTCAGTGAGAAATATCAATTTTCTGAGAATTTTATGTGCATCTTATTTTGCCTTCAAGCATTTGAGTTACTCGTGTTTTCTATATTACATTCCCTATTTTCTATATACAATCACATTTTAACGCCAATGCAAATAAAGGACTTACAGGAATTGCATTTTGCAAATTATATTAAACCATAAAGGACCTTTTAACTGAATATATCCTATATATAATACTATTTAGATCCTTATCAAATTGTAAGAGTTTAAGTTGTATTTTTACAGAATATTGCAAAATATGGAAAAAGTAGGAAAGACGAAGACTATAACGATGTCTCTTAAAAAAAAATCGATTTTGATTGACTTTTAACACACATCCACATAATCCACTTGCAAATATGAAGCATTTCATTTGCACAGTCCTCGTTTATATAAAAAAAACTTGGTTAGATCGTCTCGTCTTGATCTCCAGATTAATCAGATAAATACATGATCGCATTTTCTTTGTACGCCTGTTACATAATTTTCTCCTTAATTCTATATTTTTTTTATATGAAAACTTTGTAAGAATATCTGAAAGTATTGCAGGCAGCTTTTAACAATTGAAACCCTTCAGAAGTTATCCAGTTATGCAAAATGAATAAAACGGAAAAATGAAAATCGAACTGTCAAGTCAATAAATTCGATGCTAGACAGTTATCACATTGATGTATTGACCGGCTGTTCAAATTGCCTAATCCGTAAAATGAGCCAAGGAAATCAACGAATCAAGCGAGGCAAATTCCGTTAGAAAATGCGAGTACATTTTAAGAACGTATTTTACAACACTGTATTTCCTTTTCTTTTTGTTCTGTTCTGTTTTGTAGTAGTGCTGTACAACGTGCTATAGGTTGTGGTTGTGGTCTTCGCCGGAGCCTCAATTGAAACTTGAGCACACAAAGCGGCACACACAGCTGCGCCCGGCAGGTACGTTTCTATATACGAGTATATTGGACTGGCCAGCGAAGACAAAGGCGCTGCTGGCCAAGGGCTCTGGACAAACAACGGCAATTGCACAAAGGCAACGCAGGCGGTGGCAACAACAACAACAACAACAATAAAAACAATGACAAGAAGAACAACAACAATAAAAACAATAACAAGAACAACAACAACATCAAATGTCGAGGACATTCACAATGACAGCAAATGTCAAACAGTAACTTCCCCATGGCGCATGGATCCAGTCTGTTAAGTGCAACTTACAAGCACACACATACGCACACACACATACGCACACACACACACGCACACACACACATGTGCATGGTCAGCAGACAGCTGCAGTATGGGTGAGGGGAGTGTTGGGTTCCAGCTGCTGTCCGTCGGACCGTCCGCCCGACTACCATCTTTGTTAGCAGCTCGTTTGTCGACAAGACAAAGCGATTTGGTGCAAGAATTTGCAGTTCGCACCAAAGCAAATACATGGGCGTTTAGTGTTGCATGCTAGGGTATGCACGACTGCCAGATGCCCGTTAGTTAGTAGGTGGGTCAAATTTTTATAAAATTTCTTTAAGAGGCATTGCCAAAAATCCCCTTCCGAGAATGTAGCTAATATTTAAGAAATATGCCCGACTCATAGATACCCCCCGTTACTGCAAGAGCTTAGAATGTGAAACATTTGAATATTTCTATTGCAGGCATTATATAATCATATTTAGCTAATGCTTTGGAGGCGTAAGCTCAACTGATAGATACCCTATGGCTGGCATCTGAACAATCTACAACCACATCTAAGGTTTTTGCTTGAAGCACTTCAAAGCCATTTTCAAGCTCAAACTAAATCCTATAGATAAGCTCCTTCAACCGCTTGACTTCACTTAACCAATTGATTAAATAGAATGTTTTTTTGAATGGAAAACCAGTTTATTGATTAAAGTTAATGTCCAATGCTTGCTTTGCCTTCAATATAACAGAATTCGAGCTATTTAATGAAGAAATGTGTCTGCTGGCATATTTAAGAGTCGACACCCTCGTTTGTGTGCTCCTGAATCAATTCATTTACTCATTCAATCAATCATTCATTAGAATCAGGCTCGTTATCACAATTCCTCAGGCACACTCAACTATCCGAGTGAAGAAATATTTGGATTGGCTTGAAATTCCGAACGCATTGCGAGCAGTTAACGTGGCATATTTTGCGGGAAACAGGGCTGATAAGTGGCAGAGGGAAGTGCCTGATTCCAATCCCTGTGTACATTGCGCTGACATCCCAACAATGTTGGGCACTACGCGCGGTAGGCGACTGGCCGAGAGAAAAAAAAAGTGGGCCAATCAGCAGGTGAGTGGTGGGCAGGGTAGGGCAGGGCAGGGCAGCGGCGGCCAGACAGATGAACAGACAGATAAATAGATAGATAGATGGATGGATGGCTCGATGGATGGCTGAAAGGTTGGCAGGATACAAAGCAGGGAGCAGCCAGCAGGCAGCAGGGTGTCGCACATTTTGCCGTCATGTTTTCTTGTTGTTTATTTGTCGCTGGAAACTTGTTACATTTAATTATGGGCTATTTGTATAAAGCTCTTGAACAAATACGTTCCAAATAGCAACAGCACACACACACACACAGAGAGAGACAAGCGACAAAAGTGTCAATATTGAGCCGCAGGTGGCGCTGCTGTGCTGCCCGCCGCTGTCATATGGCTGACAAAACGCAAATGCAAACAGAAACCGACGAGAACGCAAATGCGGCTTCGCATCCAAAAGCACGATAGCAACTACCCCAGCCCAGTCCAGCCCCCTGGCTCAGCCCTGGCCGCCAGCCATCCATATGCCCCATGTCTACTGCCCCCTGTCAAAAACCAACTTATGCCCAGCTTCAACAGTACCCCTGCCGCTCCCTCTGTCACCTTCCCTTCACCCTGGCAGACCAGAAAACCTCAACGAATGTGGCCAACTGTTGAATGGCAGCAATTTTGGGTGCTTGCCAAATTTTTGCTGCTGCTGTCTTTGTCGTACTTCTCATTTTATTTATTATACCCTTGAACCCATTAAAAAACGGCATTGTGGACTTGTGCAAACGTATGTAGCAGGCAGGCAGAGCCATCTCCGTCCCATAAAGTAAAGTCGATTAAGTCGATTAAGTCGAATGTGCCATGTCCGTTCGTCGACCTCAGAGGCTCCTCCTACTTTGCAGATCGATTTTTATATCCAAGGATCGTTTCCTTGCAATCGATAAGAATCGATATCGAAATCCTCTCATCAAATTCAGCCTGTGGCTGCTCGTACAGGCCTTGGAGAGGGAGTTAATGTGTTTTTGCAATTATTTTTAATGATGCCGTTTATCCGTTTACTCATCAAATAGAAAAAAAGGAAGGGAAAGGTATTTGCTTGGCTAAAGCCTGTAAATTTATGTACGCATGAATGTTTGTGTACATGTATTATTGCCTCGGTTTGCTTGCATTAATGAGCATAAAAGCACAACCACATTTTTTAGTTAAATCAACTTAATGCGCATATCTGTGCATATCGATGCCTTTCTCTTAATTATATGCTGAAACCATTGCAAACTCCATTAAAATTGGTTGAAAGTAGCTTTTGTAGGTCCTTCTATGGCCCGAGCAGATCAGGTTTCTTTGTCTTCGTTCCGGGTTGCTTGTGTTTTTGGTAAAAGAAGTTTTTTAATGCAGCTTCTTGGGACTGACCGTCTAGCAGATATCCAGTACCCAACGCCGAGCTGTCGTAATAAAAATTTTAGCTTTCTTTTCTTAAACGAAGAGACTGTCAGCCTGATATATGGGGCGAATATAGATATAAAATACTATGCCAAATTCAGAAAGTGTATTATTTTCTTATTTTTTATTAATATTATTATTATTTTTATTTTTGTAGTACACAGTACATGTAGTACATACATACATTGCATAGGGCAATGATTGAGTACGATAACAAAAATACTTAGAATTAATTAAGTAAAGCATTCAAATTAACATAAGAAGTAAAAAAAAACGTAAGTCACAGTTCCAATTAACAAATTTTGCCAGCTGCCTCTCAAGATAAGCCCGAAGCTTATTCAAAATTAGCGATAATTTCTGACTGAGCAGCTCGAGGGCGTGGCGTTTAAAGTGACAGAACGCCTCACGCATTGATTGTTCAAAACTACACAAGCATATGTTGGAAGCGTCAATTTCGCTTAAGGGTGACTGCTGGAGGGCGAGGGCGAGGGCGAGGGCGAGGGCGTGTCGGCCCTGGCAATGTGCAGGTGATTTAAATGCATCAATTGTGCAGCCTAGTTTTAGGCAAAGCACCCGCATTAGCTTAACTGCTATAAAAGCAACACTTTTGGCACATTCAGACGAAAACGACTAAGGTATACCCTTAACTAAATATTATCGATGCGTTGATATTGAGATCGAAAGCGCAGACAAAAATTTGTATGTCAAAACGGAACTGATAGTAAGCCTTCTCATTCAAGGAGAGGGAGACAGAAAGAGAGATAGAGAGAGAGAGAGAGAGAGAGGACAGAATGGTGTGAGTAAGAAAGGAAAAAAAGAAAGAGAAGAGATTGAGTAGGACGAAAGGAAAGAGAGAGAGAGTGAGATAATTAGAATGAACATTAAATATTGCTAAACGGTGTGAAAAGCGTTTAAGGCGTTACACAGTAAGTCATTTAATTAAATTGCCAGATTAAAGGGTATTCTTTTAAAAATTAGAACAGAAAAAAAAAACTTGAATTGCGGCTGCGGCAGCGACGTCGACACACATTTTGCGGTTGATATGAATATCGATTCGGCCCGTTTAACTGTGCCAGCACATAGCTGTGAGTGTGTGTGTGCGTGTGTGTGTGTGTGTGTGTGTGTGTGTTTATGTGTTGGTATGTAAGCTAGAACTTTGTATAAATTTATGTGCACAACAATGTTTATGTTGTTGAATAAACGAGCAGTTTTGCATATGCGGCCAGAGAAACCGTGAAACCGGCTACTGTGCGAGTGTGTGTCTCTCTGTGTGTATGTGTGTGTGTGTGTGTGTGTGTGTGTGTGTGTGTGTGTAATGGCAGGATGCAACATGAAAATGGCGTGCGGTTGGCAACGTTTTATTTGCTAGCTGCAAATGTGTTTGTGTGTGCGTGTATGTGTGAGCTTGGGCTCTGACTGGCTACGCTAATACCCTACCAGGGCGTATTTTAGTCTTGTGACGAAATTCGTCGGACATATGCGACCTCATTAGACACATACATACATATATTTCGTTCTCTCAGAGAGTACACATCTATATGCTAGTTGGCCGGAAGTATAGCTCATATAGTAGTAGAAATTATTTATATTATCATTTTCGTAGCATCAGAATTATCAAATTAATTTAGTATTCATACTATTTAACTTATCTTTAAACTTAACATACGAAATAGCTTCATTTGGTCAAGTATAACCTGTAAGGGTACTTAAGCCTCGGTAATTCGCAGTCTGCTGTTACTTTCTAGTCTTCTTTTTCCACACTTTGCAGCTCGTGTGTGGCTGTGTGTGTTTATGTGTGTGTGTGTGTGTCGGTGTGAGGGCTGCATTGTGCATTTGCTTAAAATAGAAATATGCCAGACACTCACGCACAACACAACCGCACCCAAAGCCACACCAACACCCACAGAAACACACACACATACACCCTGCAAAAATATTGAATTCAAGAGCGGAAATCGCTTAAGCGCCACCCCGACGCATCCTGGCCTCAGCTATTCTTAGTCCTGGCTAACCTGCAACTAATTAAATGCATTTTCGGCACTTTTATGGCACTTGTTAACACACAGTGCTGTGCATATGTATGACAACAGTACTTGAGCGTTGCAACAGGATGAAGAGAAAGAACAACAACGACAACAACAACACATTTGGCTATTTCTATTCAAATGGTTGCAAAACGGTCCTGAATGGAATTTGAATGGCTCAAAGGAGAGAACTTTAATGCATGAGCCTTGCAATTGGCTCCCAAATTTGTTTTCATATTGTTGAGGGCATCGTATATCTATAGGAATATGTGTAGATCCTTTAAATAGCCTTGAAGTGCATACTCTACAATCTATTTGTGCTTCTGTCAGCCATGTGCACTCTCTGAACGTTATAACAATTAAGTTCTGTTTTATCAGATTTGTTCCAAGAAAACTAGTCGTTTCCATTCGAATAGTCCTTGATAATGAGCGAAATTTCTTTCAAGTGTGCTGAGTTGCTAAAGACATGTCCGTCTGTTTATCGGTCTACAGGAACAGGTCGAAATCGGAAACTATAGATGCTAGAGACTTCAAGTCTGTATCAAATCACCGATAACTCGCCTTGATTCAATAAAACCGATTAATAATGAATAAAACAAATATAAAACCTGTCAATTTCTCAAAATCGATTAATATCAAAATATAACCCAGTCATTTTTTGATCGTGTGACACTTGGTGTCTTCCGCACACCACGGAGAATACACAATTTGTCTAAAAGTGTTGCCTTGATTTCTGGCACGTATTTAAATTCACATCCTATTCGGTTCTTGGTACAGGATATCTTCCCATCGAGCACTTTTATGGATAATGGATAAATCCAATTGTTTTCTTTTACATGCAATGAATATACAAGTGTTGGAGAAGTGCCAAATGAAAACAACGTACATATTTCTTCATTTAGTGCTTTGTTGTGGCTGTACATAATGTAATCAAATGTGAAGAGTAACGTCAGGAGCTTTAAAACTAAAATCGAAAGCAAATAAAATTTAAGCTCGAACTTGTAAATTGCAACCACAAAATGGTTCAAAATTTACGCGTGTTTGGATGAGTGTTTGAAGCGCTTTTGATTTTTAACCATCTTAGCAACACTGAACACTAGTGTTGTCTGATGCTTTGACGCTGCGCTAATGCGACATACGCACAATCGCACACACACTACAATGTTTAGACACTCAATAGAGACATTGGCGTTCAATCAAACTAAACTCAAACAAGCCCAGAGACAGAGGAAAGAATGGTGACCGAGGAACAGAGAGGGAGTGAGGGCAAGACAGAGCGAGAAAAAGAGCGAAAGCGCGTGGTTAAAAGCAAAGCCAACGAGCCGTATAAAATAAACACAAACGAACGGACGAGGCAAGCAGAATGTGAGCGAGAAGACGATTGGATGTAGGGGTAAGAGGCGCGGTACCGGATGCAGGACACGGAGATGTCAAACGGACGACGCCCGAGCGAAGTTACTTAAGCAACTGATTTTCAGATTTGCCAATCTGTGCGCGAGTGTGTGTGCGAGTGTGTGTGCGAGTGTGTGTGCGAGTGTGTGTGCGAGTGTGTGTGCGAGTGTGTGTGTGGGTTTTTAATTTCTATTTCATGTCAATAATGTGCTGCTGATGATGCTATTGCTGAAGTCAGTGTGTGTGTGTGTGTGTGTGTGCGTGCGTGCGTGTGTGTGTCTTGGGGTATTCTTTGCCTTTGCCTTTGTTTGCCTGTGTGTGTGGGTCACCTGTCTCAGCTGGCTGCAGATGTGGCAAGGGTGCGTAGCGGAGGGTGGCATCATTCATCATTCAAGCTAGTTGTAAGTAATGTTACCCACAGGATCCTTTGCCGTTTATTAAGGTGATAAATCAAAAGTCCTCGCTGGCACCTCCAAGCTCCTGCGATGCAGCTCTTAACCGCTTCTGCTTCTTCGCCAAGCAGCGACAGGAGCGACAGACAGCGAGCGCCAGTGTAAAGGAGCGAAAGAGCGTCGCCCCTTTTGCTTGCTTTGCATTTGTCAGATACACGTTTTCCATTTTCCATTTTCCACCTATGCAGCGCATTAGTTTTAGTTTCTTATGTGCCTGGCAAAGGGTATTCTAATTTTGCCCCCAAACTTACAATGTATATAACATAGATATTCACGAGCAGCAAGTGATTCAGAAATGTCCAACTGCCTTACTTCTGTTTTGAGTAAACTTGGCTGCAGCTAGTATAAATGTTGGATAGGAACGCTATGTCCTTAGACAACCGTGCAAGTTTTTTGCAATATTTGAACGAGTTTTGATGCGTACACCGTTGTATGATCAAAACATATATTGCAAGGGTATTTGATTTCCGGCAAAACGTAGATAACTTCAGCTAGTGATATTTTTACTCGCCTTTTTCACCACCTTCTTTTTGTTTTGTTGCCCTCGTGTGGCTTCAATATGGAAAATACGGCCAGGGAGGTGTGATTTGGGGCTCTCCATGTAATGTCAACCTTGTGGCGCAATCCCTGACAATCTATAAATAAGTCGAGTAAACAAGCATCGCCTGTGGCTGCTCCACATGGATATTAAGCTTCGCACACATACAAACACACGTGTGTGTTTTCTATCCTGTTCCGATTCCCGGGTTACAATTCGCACTAAAGTCGTGAACATAGTTAATTAACAACAGTGGTGGCTGCAGCCCCAACACGCAATTAGCAGCAATAGTTCCGGCCTCTTCGAGCGTTATAATAACTGCTCAGTGTCCACTGTCCGCTAGATGGCGCTGTCTGCAAAATAGGCTCATGCAACTTTTTGCACTTATTCCCCGTCTCTCACACTCTCTCACTTACTCCCTCTTTCTCTTCTTATCGTTTTCTCTCCATCCCTTATCTTGCGTCTGTGCGTCAAGGGAAAGCGTGTAGAAACTTATGCAATTTTACGAACTATAAACTAGTGTTGGTAAATGTGTAATTGCGCTAAAGTTGCGGTAAACATTAATCAAGCTACAAACTTTAATTTTTATCTCAAAATCTATAAAAAAAAAAATTTTGATGCCACCGGCTATTGGCTGAAAACATGCATTTTTCTTTTAATTTTATTATTACAATTTTTTATTACGTTACAGAGCACTGAGACCTCGTGTAATACAGGTGTAAAGTTCTAAGCCTAATTGATAATACAAAAGATTTGTTCTTACGATAATTGGTAATTACGGAAACTACTTGGATGAAATCTAGCTAAGATATAATTTCAACAAGAAAAACCAGTTTAACTGGCAAATTGCAAAGTTCAATTAAAAGCTTCTAGATTCAAAAGAGAAGGCAATTCGCATTTAAGCTGGAAGAGTTTGCATCAAATTATGGCTATGGGTTTAATTTTCAATGCCAGATTTACGGCCAGAGAATTCATAGATGGAGTAAAAAAATTTTAAAACAATATTACGCTGTGTTAACAATGAATAATTTCATTTCATGCATAAATTTAGTTTGAATGATTACGAATAAAAATATTTTCATGATAAAATTGCACAGCAAATTAAAATGAGTTTTTATGCATTTTTTTGCTGTAATGCGATCGAATTGGATAAGTTTCGAATGAAATGTGTATTACGCTCGGCAACAATTTGCAATTGTGCAATTGTATGCACTTTTTTACAGCAAACAAACATTGACATCTAATTTGACGCTTTTAAACACTGTTTTCGCCCACCTATGCGGTTCTCAAGTTTTGCTGTTAAGCTCTGGCCTAATTTTGGAGCATTTTCATTGTCGCTTTAACAAATGAAATGCATTTACAGTTAATCCAAGTAAATGGGCAACTAAACTTTCAATTAAATAAAACGAAATTTAATCAAAAAGACAAAGTGAGGGTCGTTGATGGATACATCGGTTACATAAGCTGAGCGAAAAGGTGGCTACGAAAGGGGCTGCACAAAAAAACATAAGATACAAACACACACACATACACAGAGAAATGGTATGTGGTCAACGTGTCAACGTGGCAAAACAAATGATGATAGCTGTGAGTCAAATGAATGTCCGCAAGATAAACAACAGCAACAACAAAAATATAAAAAAAAAATAAATAGACAAGAGGCAAAAGAAAACGTATAAAAATAAAAATAACAGTTGACAATTCTGTTGTTTGTGTGCAAAGAAAAAATTGAGCTGCTGCCTGCAAATAAAGACAATATTTGCTAGCAGATAAGCACACACACGCACACACACACATACACACCCACACACATATGTATGCCAAGCACAAGTCTTGTCCCCATCCAAAAATAAGAAACTAACCTGAAGGTTAAACAACAAGGCACATTGTAATTCCAATATTTGTCTGCAGTAAGGCAAATATCTCAAATTTGATATGCTACTTAGTAAAATTAGCTCGCATATACTTTAACAAGTTTTTCAACACTTTGTGTTATTAACTGGTAATTAACTATGTCTAACACTTTTCTTGTTCCACTTCAGTGAAAGTCAGAGAAGAAAAATTTGTAATTTTTTTTTTTGGCGCAAAGGAAAAAACTTTTTAGGTTGGACATTTACAGTACAGTGTTGCAAAATAACCAAAAGTTGCGTCAACAGCCCACTTCAATGGTACTCCAGCAAGACTTTCAGCTAAGCAACCAGACAGAGCAGTCATATATTTAAATTGAAAAGCGAAAAGTATAATTATATTTAATACAGTTTTAGAGCAAGAGTAACTAAACATGAAATGAAGACTATCTCTAAAGATCAATCAAAAGAAATAATAAAAAAAAAAGTAGAAAGCTGCCTTTGAAGATTAATTTAAAAGATATATAGTTAAAAGCTCTAATTGGACTATGATTGAGCATTACAATTGTTTAACTTGAGCAAGTTTAACGAGATGTGGATTTTGGGAACATAAATTATTAAGTATACGTAACGTTAAATATGCTTTACTTTAACTCGCTTGTAACACTTTGTGCTCATTAAGTGGTAACTATAAAATTTGCACACAAACTAACGCAGTTAGAAGCTGCATATATTGCAATTTAGTGGCCGTGTGCAGCCTGGTCCGCAATTGGGCCACAGTGCAACCGCAGTGCGCTCCTGTAGACAGCAGCTGGCGTCCTGTCGCTCAGCTAGGTCAAAATGTATTTACCAAGGACGCAGGGTCGGACGTTGTGACCACCATGCAAACATTCGGCCTAATCAAAAGTCACAAACAGTCACACGCACACACATACACACACGCATGCAAACACCCACATATACAGACACACATACAGGAAGGCAAATGGGCAACTTCTTGGCCAAAAAGCAAGCCGAGTAAACAAAACGCAAACTATTTGTTTGACAGCATCACTTTGTGTATGTGAGTGTGTGTGTGTGTGTGTATTTGTGTGTGGGAGTCCAACTGGAAGTGTGTGTTAGAATATGTGTGCTTTCTGGCATTTCAGGCCCATAACCAGCTTCCATTTGCAAGCCCATTCTCTGAGTGACTTTATGCCTGCTGCTCTGTCAGCCAATTTGACAGTTACCAGTTACAACATTGTTACAGTTGCACACGAAAATACACCCACACACATGCCCACGCCGACACACACTCGCGCTCGCACTCGCAAACGCACACGCACACGAAGACAAACATGTAAATTTGCACAAATTGCGTATGTGGGAACATACAACATGGATTATTGTTTGAATTCCTTTTAAATGCTGCCTGATTTCTTGTTGGGCCAATTGCAGCAGCTTACCGCAAAGTGTGTTGGGAAACGCCATTTTTTTGTAGTGTTTATGGTACTCAACGCATGAACGCTTTGACGTCGACGCCTTACAACACTTATTACAATGAATTAAGCGGAAGAAGATCTGGGACTGGGTTTTGTGAATATAACGTTGTGTCAAGACGCTTTACAACACTTAGGCAATTGAAATGTTGGAGACGCATATGTATTCATCATGAATTTGAAGCGAAACCCTTCTGTAAAGGTAACAGTACTGAACATCTGTTATTTGCTGCCGGTTTAAGAATTGGTAGAGTAGGATATGCAAATAGATAATATAGCATAAAGCTGAATACATTTGAAACTATCTCGACATTCTAACATACGATAGTCATAACCATTAACAGCATTTTTTCGTAATGAACTAAATTAGTTTTGTTACGTTTTCTAAATCTGAAAGTCTTGAAAACGTAAGGAAGCTGTGGGACTTGCAAGTAAATCATTTGGTTAAACATTGAATTTATGAAAACCTATTCACAAGGCTTTTTAGAGTAATATCGACACACTTTACAACACTTTTAGTGCTTGTTAATTGGCTGCATGCTTAAGAGGAAAGCTGATTCGACGACGTAAACAATTGAAACATTAAGAATTTGGTTTTCTCAAGACACTACATAATATTGAGACGTTTTACAACACTAATTTTGTAAAGAACTGCACAGGTATATGTAGAACAGGAGATCCATCAGAAACCTTTTAAGTAAAGATATGGCATGCATAAATAGCAGACACATGGATAATGCTTAAATCAAAACTCTGAGTTCAAGCATAAATCATGTTTTCTGGCCAATTTGTTCCGAGACAACACAGAATTCTGACCACACACAGAGACGGACGGAAGTGCAAAAACCATTAAAAGGAAAACCAAACACATACACACACAGACGCAGACGCAGACACAGACATTCCGTGCTGGGGCTGCTGAGTGAGACTGGGCGCTCAGGACTACGGATTTCATGTCCATGCAGTTGACAGTTAATGGTCTAATGAAATGTCGTTGAGTTATCGCAGCTGCTTACCTGCTTCATCCAAGTCACTCACAATGCCTCTCCGGGCCATACAATTAATGGCCGTACCAGAGAGTGTGTGATTATGTGTGTGTGTGTGTGTGTGTGGGTGTGTGGGTGTGTGGCAGTTGCCGCACATGTCATGCATATTGCAGGAGCAGGGCCAGACGAACTGACAGCACCCAGTTGCAGTGCGAGCTAGCAGGGAGGCACAGACACAGATAGAGATACAATACAAAAATTAAGATACAAATATAGATACAGATACATATATATATCTATATATTTACATATATATCCATTAGTGTGGCAGATAGTCATTCAAAGTTGATATCACGATTGTGCGGGTCGCCAGTGTTAAAACAACTTTTGCTGGCGCGGAAATCACAGACAATCGACGACTGGCCCGTGGGCGGGGGCAACACAGGAAGGGGTGGAGAGAGGGGAGAGAGGGGGGGGGGGGCGGACGGGAGCCAACAAGGTGGTTTAGAAAGCATTCAGTCAAGCGGAAACGCGTGGCGATTTAAATAACCTTTCAGCTGCGTTGAGTGATGGATTATATTACAGGACTTAAGTTGAAAATTTACAAATCCAGCAGCAAAGTCAAAGCTTAAATCAAGTGCGAGTTAATGGGCTTTAAGTGGTGGGCCAGCAATTAGTGCCACAGGATTACAGGCATAAAGTTGATGAATAAAAATAAAACTCTTAGCCGTTTTCCACAATTTCTGTTATAGTTACGCATTCAAGGGCGTCAGAAGTGTGTTCTGAGAATACAACTCTTGAGCATGCGGCAAAGAGTTGGCTAAGATCAAGTTGCAACTGAACGAAGCTTAGGATTTCAAGATTATCGCAAATTAAGCTTGTAATAGGATTAAATCAAATTGTTTATATATTCAATTTGTGCACAAATTCTGTGTGTGCCCTGTTAAAAAGTCAACAATTACTAATAACAGAGCGATTACAGAATGCTAACTGAGTGCTAAAAAACAATCAACAGTCTTATAACTTAACTAAATTGCTATGTGAAGCTTTTATAAGTGAAGTGCAATTCATAACATGTGTGTGCCATTTTAAGTAGAGCAACATTGATTAATAACAAAGCATAATCATAATGATAACAGAAGTTTAGTAAACAATTAACAGTAATGAGAAGCAATTGCAGGTCGATTGTAACTAATAGCATTTGCTACCATAAGCGAGATGATTTATAAATTGTAAGATAAATAAAATTATTTTATTTAATTTAATTATTTTCCAGTAACTTTGGTTGGCTAATAGAAAGCTGTAAGCGATACATGTTAAGAGCGGCAGACTAATATTTGTTCTGTTATTAACTGTCACTAAAATATTTATTTCATTTGCCATGTACACAAAGAGACCCGCTAGACTTGACATATTCAATTAAAAATTGCATTTCCTTGCCACATTTTAATGCAAATATTATATTCGTTATTTAGCAAGGCAAACAATAAATAAATATATATAAAAAAATATTTAATAAATTGAAGAGGTGAAAAAACAAGGCAAAGGCAAAGGCAATGCAAATAAATCAGTTTGGCTGCCATTTGCAGACCGAAATATTTTAAATAAGAGAACGAAAATGGGAAACGCTTATCGTGTAGGCCCCGTCAGATATATTTCCGATATATAAATACATAAAATAAAAGCCAATTAAATATTGCGCTGAGGCGACTTTGACAGCTCGAACAAAGTTTGAGGCCAACAAATTTACATAACTGATTAAAAACTTTTGCTTTCATTGCCTCCATTTGCTATTTGAAGAGGACGAACCTGCCCAAATGCTAAGGACACCTACACAGCCGCACACACACCCACACAACCGTACACCCACACATACACAGAATCCAAAGGTATAAAGAGAGAAAATGTCAATGTGGAAAGTGTGAAAACACAAATCTCAACTTTCAGTTTAACTAGTTTGGCCGGAATGAATTTTATTGGGGTTCAGAATTGAATTATTATTTTAAAATTCTCGCATTGCATTTGTCTAGTATCGATTTCCAATCAGTGTCAACTAGTATATCCGTTAGAGTTTCTGACACTTGTGTGGGCAACAGTTCCTGGAATGGAATCAATAGAATTGAGTGCTGAAAAATGCCCTTGCACATTGCATATCTATATAGGCATATCTATATAGGCTAAGAAAGCTGATTTAAATGAGCAACAAAAACTATATCAATCCGATTTGAGAGTAACATAGAGGAATTAAAGAAAGAAGACAAATTAAAGTAATTAACGTTTAACGACAGTGCACAAAGGAGAATTAAGGCAGATAGGCTGATTAACGTAAATAATATAAACTTTACCGATTCGATTTGACAGCTACTGCGCCACGTTTACGTACGACGCTCAAAGAAGAATCAAAGAAAGAAGCAAGATGAACGAGTCATAAAAAACCCTTATTTTCTATTTTACATTTACCGAGATACGTTTAAGAACGGCGCACAAAGAAGAATTAAAAGAATCAAAAAAGTAATGCTTATCTTTATTGTTTGCCTATGCTAGATTTTTTCTAATCATCGCTAATACATCAGGCTAAAAATGTTTATGAGTTACACACAAAGTAGAAAAAATTATATATTAAAAAAATTTATTATTTATTTATTTTGATTAAGTCAAGCTTAATTATTAATCAATTAAACTGACAGAAGTCCACAGTTCAAGCGGAAGCAAGATGTCGACTGACCGTGGCCGAGCATAGTTGACTAAACAGCGAGAAAATTCCATAATTACGAGCATAAGAAGAATAAGCGAAATAATTTGCAGTAAATCAAGAAAGGAGCTTATTAAAAGTCAGCTATTCCAATTAAATTAAATAAAAGCGTTCATGAATCAATGAACGAATAAATTAATGAATATTCCGTTCAGCTTGTGTTGATTGTGAAAGGACGAATTCCGTTAGCATAGCTGAGATAAGAATGTTGACTGATTTTTCAGCAGCTATTTTACAGCTTGACATTACACTTTATGCGCTAAGCACACACACACAGAGACACACAGAAGGACATTAACTCTATAATCAGCCCGGAAAGCAATATCCGAATTTAAAGCAGAATTAGTTAAGGAGCAATGTTGCTTCCCCCACTTTTGGGCTGAGAGACTTTCCATTGGCCACGTTGTCATGCTTTCAATTCAGTTCCGAGCACAAGAACCCGCTAAGAAGATATTGTTAATAATGCTTAGAGCACTGCTAGTCAAAATATGCGCAGCTAAAGGACAGGTTCGTCTCGGTTTCCGCTTTTTGGGACTATCAAATGGCATTGTAGAGGAGGGTAAATGAGAGCACGGCATAAATCAATCGATGGTTAAATAATTTTGGAATAGATTGAACTACACCTGCGTAAATTGGACAGTGTGCTCGAATAGCAGATACCCTAGACAGCAGCTTTCTCAACTTGAACAGGGTATATCAGCAGTTAGTCATGTTTCAAATCAATGCACATTAAACAAAACAGATTTCTTAAAGGAGCAGAATTTAGTCATGAGGCATGCAACCAATATACCCAACAGCCAACAGCTGCCTCTTGCTGCGCCCCACGAGTGGCATTCATTGGCAGCATATGCATGAGTCTCAGTTGCCAAGTTGTCGCCTCGAGGAGATGCCGGAACGTGCTCCAAGAATGCAGCTTCGCTCAGCTGAATCAATGGCTCAATCCCGTTTAGCGGCTGCAGCCGTTAAAAGCCCAGACGAGAGGGAAAAGAGAAAGTACAAAATAAAAAAATGGGATGTGAAGCGGAAATAAGAACAGAAACTGCAGCCATAAAAAAGGCAGTTGTATTGGTGTTGGAACAGTTGTAAGCTGATGACAGCGACAAAGAGGAACGCGGCAGGCAATGGGAGGGGGGGGGGGGGCGCCGCGGACTGGATGGAGCGTGTAGCAAGTAGTGTTAAGACGATGCTTCAGGCAGTCGGATTGCGGCTGGGGCTTGGTTCCCGCACCCTGGTCCTTAGGGCTGGGACTGGGGGCGGGGCTCCCTCACCCGACGAGTAACGCAAAATGTAATTGAATTTCTGTTGACAGATTTTAACGCACAATATCCTGCAGCGACATTGTCACTGCAAAAGGGCAGCAACGAGCCGAGGAACAGCAAATAGGAAGACAAAAGAAAACGCAGAATACAAATTCTAAGGCAGATAAACAGCGATAATAAAAAAATGAAAAAAAAAAATTGTACAAAAAATTAAAAACAAAACATAATAATAAGAAAGAACGATTAGCTGAGGCACGCCGAAGATCAAATGCCCTTGACGACACATGACCGAAAAAGGCTTTTGCACGAAAGCTATATTTCCGTTGAATTGTTCCTATGGCAGCCCTATATAATATTGTAGACCGATTTGTCATGGTTTTGCAGATATGGGAATAGCAAAGCGAAGCTCGTAATAGCTTAATTCGGTCAAGATATCAGAAAAATTTAGGGGGTTAACATTGTTCGATGGATAGTTCCAATAAAGCTATATGATTTAGTAGCCCGAATGGCAGCATGCGTATATATATATATATATATATATATATATATATATATATATATATCTGTATGAAGCCGGTGAATTCTCTTTCTATGCGTTACATATTTACCAACAAAATTTGTATACCCTCTAGAAGTCTATTAAAAGGAAACAAAAACAAAACCGCTTAAGAGCAGTGCAAAAGCAGCGTCTGTAGCCGCAAAAAACAATTTCGCTCAAGACTGGGACATGTTGTAGGCGTGGCAGCAGCTAGTTTTGCAATTCAATTAAAGCCCAAACACACACACAAGCACACACATACACACGAAAAAACACGCACACACGCACGCACAGTGGGCGCTGTTACCTCAGCCTTGGGTCAAATAAAGCGATTTTTCTTGTAACCTCAAATGGGCTGCTCTCGGCAGCAGCTCTTATGATGTGCGTACAGCTCTTTATGATGCAGCAATAACGGACTGATTGACTGACTGACTGCCTGACTGACTGACTGATTGACGGATATACACCCAACACACTCACACACACACAACAGCCAATTGTGCTGTGCGTTTAACGCACTTACACGAAAAACCAATTCGCCCAGCAGCTGCAAAAAAAATAAATACGCCAAGCGAGCGTGCTCAACTAGAAGATACCCTGCAATTAAAACTTAAGTACCTTTGCACACGCGCTGTGAATTTTATTTTCTTTGCGCCTTAGGGAATTTACTTGCCAGTTAAATTGTCACTGCTTTGATTTATCAAGAATTTACACGTATATATAGATATTTATAATACACCCAGGATATAAAAAGACCCTATTAAATGGCTAGAAAACATGTGGGGAAATCTTGTGTACCTCAACTGAAAAGCAAACCCATTTAAGCTATCTGCATACCCTGCAAAAACTAGCTGAAATATTCATTCAAAATCTACTTTAAATTATAAATAATAATACAATAGCTATTGTTAAAATATTGCTACGACAATTGGACAAGTGGAATTCACTCTAAACTAAACTAAACTAAGCTAAATAAAACCCGAAGTTCTTACTAAATATATATCTTCATGTATACCTATGCATGTATGGCTAAGTGGGCGGGGCAAAGCGACGCCCGATAAATACATCACTTTCACGGCTTCAAATCAGTCAACGGCTTCTCGTTGAATCTGTTATCCTGCTGCCCAAAGTCCACCAGCTTCTGCAGCCGCTCATCCTTCAGCGATGGCAGCTCATCCTTCAGCGCTTTTGCCGGTGGCGGATTGGTGGTCGGGGCGGAGCAGTAGGGACAACGATTGCGAGTGCCATTGAGCGCGACATTCGAACCAGTTGGCGTCAGAGGGGGCGTTGCAGCTGCATCTTCAATTGCTGCGGCATCGGCATCGGCTTTTAATTGGCATAGCCAACGATAGGTGGAATAGCTGAACAGCATGGCGGCCAGGAGGAGGCGACCGTTGCCCGACCACCGGCATAGGGTGCAATCGAGCAGCCAGACAGAGTTGTCCCAGAGGCGCAATAGTGCCACATGTTGCAGCAGCATCAAGGCCAGGGTCATCTTCAATGAATTGGGCCAAATGGCATGCCAGAAACTTAACGATTGCCCCTCCAGCGAACGCTGGCGACTCGAGGGCCGCATCAGCAGCAATAGCACTGCACAGATATACAAGCCCGAGCTCAGATCCGGCTGATGTGTGTTCAACGGATGCCATATAAAGCCACCAAAGTGCAGCACCATAGCCAGGCTCAGAGTGGCCATAAAATCAACTGTATCCACACGCAACAGCTGTAGGATCCATTTAATCAGCTCCATTCTGACGCTGTTCAAATGCGTTTGGTGTAGCCCTCGAAAGTTCAGTATGATAAGAAATATGAGCTCCTACCAAAAATGATTAAAACGAAACAAATTTAAGATAAGTCTAATTGGGTCGAACTGTAAACTGGGATTTCAAGTATTTGAATGCTCTAAAAGCAACCTGAGATGCCGAGCTGTGTATGCTGAGAGTTTTGAGAGCCTATTCTGATCGCCGATGTGGGCGTGTGGGTGTGTGTGAAGAGGTGTCTTCTTTTCGACTAGAACAGATTTTAATTGTTTGCAGCTCATCATCGATAAACTTACAAAATCAATAGTAATCGTTATCGATATGCTGCTTTTTGAGCACATCTCGGCGCTTCTGTGAGCTAGCGACACAAAATTTAGCTACGGACTCTAGTGTAGTATACACAAATATAATTGTAAGGTACACATTTGTAAAGTTTTTGCCTTGGACATTGGTGTTCGCACACCATATTGGCATCGGACTCGAAACAACATAGTTATTCAAGAACGAATTTCCCAAAGCGTGGGGCCAAGCAGAGAAAGAAAAGAAAAACTGCCCTCAAGTATAAGCAGATCCCAATTCAGGTTATGCCTCAAAATCTTTTGTGATTTCAGTGCAGCTTCAATCTCTTTTGCAATCAATATAACACTACAAGTTCAGGATACCCCATTTCTCTTATGCAGGGCATCAGCCTAGGGCTGTGATGCTCTGTTGCCGATGGTCCATTGAATCTGTGGCTCAAAGGCAAAGCTCATCGAGGCAAACAAAAGTTATAAAATCAAGCTGCATTTGGCATATGATGGGCGAGCGTGTGTGTGTGTGTGTGGGTGCAGCAATTTCCCTTTAAAGAGATGCGGAAATGCGACGTTGAAATCTATGGGAAAAAGGCAGCCAGGAGCGATGACAATGGCAAAGATAAAGATAAAGCCACCAATAAGCGAGGGGCGATTGAACGCAGCGGGTCAACTCGATTCGGAATCAGTCTCCCGCTGAGCAGCCAGGCTACAAAATGGCGGATATACTGCAACCACAAAAGAGTGGGTGGCTGGCTGGTTGGGTGGGTGGTAGTTGTTGGCAGAGAGTTAAGAGGTTTGCGGTGCGACCAACATGGCCCTAAATGAACCACCAAATGATGTGCAGCAAGTCGGCAGCGGCTTTTACACCACTCCAGCTGTGCGCTGCTGCTCAACGAGAAAAACCACACCAGAGAAACATGCAACAACAAAAAAAAAAACAAAAAGACAATCAAATAGTTTTAGTCGGAAGTGCTTGACTAGTTTATACACTGCACTCAGAAACGAGCTGTCGTAAAGAACGTTTATACGAAAAGAGGTATTCTGGGTATACTTTTTCAAGTTTATCTAGCTTTTAAAAGCTCCGAGATGTGCCTAGAAACAGAATTTCGATACCAATATCGATTATTATCGATTGGCAAGTTATCGATGTTGTGGAAAAAAAACTTTAACTTCTGTTTCTAGCATACATACGCGCAGACAGCCGGATAGGTAGTCGGACATGGCCACATTGCCTCGACTGTTGATGGTGATCCAGAATATATATACATATATATATATGTATATAAGTATATATATTCTTAATGGGTCGGAGGTTTCTCTACACAAAGCCCGCTCTACCCATTTTTATTGGACTTTATATTTCTAAAATATTCAATAATTTCGGCATGTTTATAGATATTAAGCTATAATAAGCTTTCTATGGCAATCCTGTGCATTGATTCGCAATAAAATAATTGCTGTTGAACTTCAATTGTTCAGAATTGAAAGGCCCACGTTGTGTGCCATACCTATACATAATTTATTTCAAAACCAAGAGAAAATGAACACAAAAATTGTGTAAAAAAGTTGTTCAGAGTTAATTGGGCGAAGCTAATGTTAAAATAACAACAGGCCGAGCTTTTTGAGAGGTTTTCTTCTTTTTTTTTTTGTTTTGTGAGCAACTTTTTGCTCTACTAGAGGTTTTTTCTGCTTCTTTATTTAGGGTCTTTTCAGATTTTTTTTTTTTTTTTTTTTTGGAAAACTCTAGCATAATATCTGAACGAAATGAAAAATGAAACGAAATATAGAGAAAGGGGCTAAGGAAAAAGTTGACTACGGATTGTTGAACTCTGAATACACTTATTTAGTATATTTAAAGCTATTTAAAGACAGTTTCAGGCTAAAGTTTGGGCTGACAAATATGTTAAATATTAATAAAACTATTGAATACATATTTATTTTCTGTGCCAGCTAATACCATGATAAATTGATTCGATTTATGCACCAAGATGAAAATCTATTAAATCTATTATATCTATGTGAGATACAATTTTTCAGTTCAATATAAAACTGCTCTCTGTTAGGGTATTCAACTACAAAAGACACCTCCCAGTTGTGGTTTCATATGAGAACCTGTGCGGTGCTCCGCCTGCCGTGTGGTGCTCTTCGCTTTTGTAGCTGTGTGTGTCTCCATTTCTTTATGCCCCACAGCGATGTGTCCCGCGTGTGTGTGTGTGTGAGGCACTTGAGAAAGGTCAGTTTTAGTGCCATGGGAAATTGTTATCCTTATTACACACTTAAGCGCTTTACTGTGTGGTTGTGTGTGTGTGTGTGTGTGTGTGTGTGTGTGTGTGTGTGTGTGTGTGTGTGTGTGTGTGTGTGTGTGTGTGTGTGTGTGTGTGTGTGTGTGTGTGTGTGTGTGTGTGTGTGTGTGTGTGTGTGTGTGTGTGTGTGTGTGTGTGTGTGTGTGTGTGTGTGTGTGTGTGTGTGTGTATGTGTGTGAGGGTTGCGGTCAGAGAGTTCAAGTAACAAGGCAAATTATACAGCAGAGCATTTCATTTCATTTCAGCAGAAATTATCATTTTCACATACTCAAGCAAGAAGAAGAAGAAGAAGAACTACAACAACAACAGCAACAATGCCCACTAGTGGGTCCTTAGTATTTAAGAGCAACTCTTATAAACGATTTGAATAAATGAAATATCTAAAGCAATCTTAAACAAACTTTATTAGCTGAAGGCCAAAACAAAGCTTTAAATGTTATTTGATTGCCCTGTTGGATGACAAATATTGGGTAATTATAGGACTACTATTTAAGAGTGGGAAATTATAAAGTAATTATCGGACTACTTTCTAAAAGAGGGAAATCATTGAGTAATTATCGGGAACTATCAGACTACCATTGAATACCAGAATTATGGGTTTATTATATATCTATATATTTGATGGCTATTCAAAAGTGGGAAAATTTTGAGTAATTATTGGTAACTATCGGATTACCATTCAATATTGGGAAATAATGGAGAAACTATCGAACTACTATTTGAAAATGGAAAATTATTGAGTATTTATCGGGAGCTAATAGACTACTTTTTAATAGTGCGAAATTATTGAGTTATTATCGGGAACTTTGGTACTTCTATTTAATATTGGAAAATTATTGAGCGATAAACGGGAACTATCGAACTACTATTTAATACTGGGGAATTAAGAAGTTATTATCGGGATCTATGGAAATATTTTTTAATAGTAATATCGGTATATTATTGAGTTCCTATAGGAGTAATATTAAATATTGTTAAATTATAAAGTAGGTTTCAGGAACTTTTATTTAATAGTGGGAAATTATTAAGTAATTATTAGGAATCATCGCACTACTTTTTAATAATGGGGAAATATGGAGTAATCATTGCGAAATATCGGACTACTATTTAATAGAGCGTAATTCTGGGGTTAATATTGGGAACTATTATTTAATAGTAGGAAATTATGGATTAATTATCAGAAACTATCAGACTACACTTTAAAATTGGGAAATTAAGGATCTATTATCGGGAACTATCGAACAGTTATTCAATGGTGGGAAATTATTGAGAAATTATCGAGAAAATAACAGACTTATTTTTATTATTATTATTATTATTATGATCGTGAATGTAACATTTCATATTATTAAGATCATTTTGTGTTTTTTTATGCGGTAATACGGCTAGTTTTAAATGTTGTCCACCTCTTATGGATACTTTAAACTCCCGACAGCTGCGCTTTAATTAAAATCCAAATGGCATATGCAAATACAGTGCCATAATTGGCTGCTTTTTGTCGTTTCTTTGTGCGGTGCAGTCTTTAGTTTTTCACTCTTTTTCCCAACCTAAGCCATTATAAATATTTTTATTATTTATATTATTTGCAAGAAACTCAAATGAGAGCTGCGCAAATTGCTTTTTGCCAAACGAACTGATGGAATAAAAAACTGCACTCAGATGCACACATACACAACACACACACTGGCAAAATTGGTATTAAAATATTGAATGAAAAAATGGCAACCGCAGTTTTATAAAATAAATGCAAACTGCAATCGCAAATGCCATTTTTTGTACAATAATAATAATAGCTCTCTGTGCCTTTTTGTTCGCAGCCAGATTCATTTTCTCCACGAAATTGCCATTTAAATACAAGGTAAGGTGCTGTAGAGAAGCATGCTAGTCTAGCAGCTACCCTATATGTGTGTGACAACTACTCAAAGTCAAATGTGGCTCACACCTCAAGCTCCCAAATAAATAAAATATTTTTCAACATAACTTCTATAATTGTACTTAAATCTTTGTGGAACTTGCATTGGTATGTGCATCTTATGTATTTATTTGATTGATAACGCATCCATATACTATATACATGCATACAAATATATATGTATATCTGCATTTCCATATACACTCAAGCATTAGCTTTGAAGTAAGCTTTAGACGGCACTGGATGGAAATCTCAGCTATTTAAATTTGGCGAAATATTCATATCTTTTTACATCAGCTTAAGAGAAAGCATAACCATTTGCAAAATAAAGCATAAAAGGAAAAAAATACTTGAATAAAGAAAAGCGTTTTGCCTGGAAACCAGAAAGTTACACTTTGAAGGTAAATTTCCTGTAGCTTTTCAGCCTTATGTGGGAAAAACTGATAATCAGACGCTTTCCTTTCTAAATGGCTTTGCATTGGGAGCTCAAAAGGCGATGCGAAAGCAGCTTGTTTTTGTCTGGCGCTTAACCAACTCTATGCTAGACTATCGGCAAATCATCTACCTAGCGATATGTACTCACAATGTTCACAGGTCATTCAAAAGTAGTGTGTCAACTGTGTGCAAATTTCTTGTGTTGTGGAACTGAAAACGAATTCGAAATAATATTTTGTCAATTTTATAATATCAAATATCATATAGCGAAATGTGCAAATGTATTTATTTATATCCTAGATAAACTGAGCCACTAGATAGCTCTTGGATATATATATATATAGATAAATACATATATATGTATATATATAGAGGGTTCTATCTGGCCGCAATCAAGAGCAGGCAGCGGCTTTCAAAAGCCACAAGACGCTGAAAGAGGGCAAGCTAAAAAAAAAGGAAAATAAAAATCCCTGAGAACGCTTCAACTTGGCAAAAAGACACACGAAAGAGTGTGTGTGAGCGTGTAGGTGTGAGTGTGTCTTGTACATATGTATTAAGGCTTTTGTATATGTCCGTTTGAATTAATATTACAATGTCCTTAAGGTTTATTTGGCTTGATATTCCTTTTTATCTTTATATGTATTTATATAAAATAAATATAAATATATATTTTTTTTTTGTTGGTCTGTCATTTCTTTGTTGCCCCCGCCGGCGCCTTGCCCTGCACCCCTAAACGCCCTTGCTTTGCCCGTTGCTGTTGCTGATTTTGATTTTGATTCCGATTCGGGGTTTCGCTTTTGGCTGTTTGCTATTTATGCTGTACGCATTGTTGCTGTTTTTATTTTTTGCCATATTAAAAATTCATATAAAATGTAAAACGAAAATCCTCAAGACAATCATAAAAACTCACGCATACCAGTCAAAAAAAATAAAAGAAAAAAGGATTTTTCTTTCCCCCTTGTATACACATGCATGTACGTGTATGTATATATACATATATATAAATGTTAATACCCTGAACTCACGGAATATGGGTGAAAAGGGTATACTGGTCTTGTGGTAATGCATGTAACATCGCAGATGAAGGCATCTTCGATTATATATGTATGTATATAATGCTTCAACTGTTGAACAGCATCAACAGACTAGCCCATCTAGCTGTAACCGTTTGCCTGTCTGTATTGTTCTAGGAAATTATAAGATCTATAAACTTTGTATTTTGATCGCAGCTCGAGCTTGTTGTAAATCTTCGATAACTAGTGCAGTTTTCTAGGCGTCGATAAGATTAGATATCGAAATCATCTGGTTTGAACACCAAATTTGCTCTAGTATAAATTCCAAATGAGGATGCCCTGTCATATTCATGCCCTCAAAACTTTCATACTTTCATACAGATCGGAAGTTAATAAAGAATGTATTCCCATGCATAGTGAAGAATCACAGACACGCACGACCGACTAGTAAAAGTGAACTTGTTTTATATTTTATTTCTTTGCTTTTGCCATACAGCTTTGCCATAATAGAGTTGAGGCGTAAAACGTTTGCAAATAAATATCAAATATGAATTTAGCTTGAAATCCACTCAGAACTTTTGGTTCCTGGCTCTTGTTTCACTTGATTTCGATTTAAATTTTGTGCTACGCATTCATTTATTTATTTATTTATTCATTTATTTATACGTCTTGTGCACAAATCAAAGCTCGTTACAAATGCTTGACTGCCTCCGATGCTCAAACATGCCAAAAACACATTACGCATTTCACGTATTTGTACTTGTTTAAAGTCTTCAATCTTCAAATTAACAAATGGCCCAGCAAAGAGTCAAAACAGTTTTATCCTACAAAATAAAAATGCAATAAAATAGGGGCGAGATTATAAAAAATATTTAAAAATGAAGATTATATTTATTTAATAGAGTTGCGTATCAGAGAGATACATAAGTATATATTAATATTATTTTAATATATTTCTTTTATTACTGGAACTTCTTTAAATATTTTGTATTGTGTTTACAATTTTGAACACAAATCCAATTTTTAATTGCACCAATAGAAGTACCCACATACCAAATATCATTCGGATATATCGTATAGTCTTCCATTTCAAGAGAAATCTAGCTCAAAGAAAAAAGAAACTTGTAAGAAAAGATATATATATAGAAAAACGCTGTATCATCTCTTGATGCTGACTTTATTCGAGCTATTTTGATTCACTTTCAACTACCTTCTCTTCGCTTGCTTTAGTTTGACTTGATTTGGGTGCTGGCCCAGTTAAGTAGGCTACGAATTTGAATGCGCGAGGTTGGTGAGAAGGGGCAGTTGATTTCGAGGGTGGCGATGCTTAAAACAAGTGAAATCAATTAGCACCTGTGTGTTTTTGGCCAAAGCAGACTTCTGGCGTTTGCCTTGCTGTATTGTCAGCGGCCACTCGAGCTCATAAAAATTCTAAAAACAATAAATGTCAATTTTGCAGCGCAACTAATTCGCCAAAATTGCCTGCTGTCGCCTGTTGTCGTCGTTGCTGTTGCTGTTGTTGTTGTTGTTGCTGTTGTTGTTGTCGCTCCCTGTGGCAAGCATGAAACAACGCCGCAGGCGACAACAGCCACACACACACACAGACAGGGCAAGTGAGACAACAGGAATTGGAGAAAGGCAAGCGAAAAAGTAAAAACAAGTAAAAGAAAATGTAGCTACGAAATGCCGAAGACTAAATACCCTTGCAGACATATGGCTATATCTTGCAAGAGACACTTTCGACTGATCCTTCAAATAGAGCTATATAATTATATATAGTAGTAGGGTGTGGATACGCTTTTGCCTATGTTTGTTTGTTAGGTTCAGATAAGCTACCTTCAAACAAGAAACGAACTCTTGGCTGATCGTTCCTATGGCAGCTATATGCTATAGCAGTCCGATCCGACATATATTCTCTCGGCAATAGCAAGACGAAACTATGAAAAGTTTCTTCGGGATATCTTCAAAACCTAGAGACTAGCTTACACAGACACAGACAGGCGCACAGACGAACTTGGCTACATCGACCCGACTGTCCATACTGATCCGGAATATATGTATAAACTTTATGTGCTCCTGTGCCGTAGCACATTTGATGACCAAATGTAAGGGCCCTCTGCTTAGGCATAACCATAAATAAGTAGCTGACAGTGCGACGACAACAATGAGCCAACCTGGCAACCCTGCTGCTCCTTGGGCTGTTCTGCTGGCCAGCGGCAAGGACATGACTTAACGATATTTAATGTCAATTTGTAGGCGAACGATTTTAATTTGTAGCCCCCTAAAACTTGTTTATAAGATTTACATACTATTAATCCATAAAATTGTTTCCGTTCAACGCAACGCAACGCAACGAAACGGAACGTTTCGCAACCCTGTCGCTTGAAGCAAACCGTTATTTGCATAACTGTACCGACACTTTGGTTCAAGTTCAAGTGTTGGACAGCTCCCGTTTCCATTGAGTAACCGAGTCGCAAATTACATTTGCACATCTGGTGTGGGAAATGGCATTAGAATGTAATTTTCTAGCACCGAAAATCGAGTTTCAGTTTTGGGCTCTGGCATCGGCTCATCACACATGTTTGCCAGGTCCGGTTTTTGGGCCTCGTCAATTCAATTTGGAATTTCATCTGCACCACTGCATGTGGAGCTTAACCCAATGCATTTCTAAATGACTCAACAATGAGTGGCAGGCTCTAGAGACCTTTGCAGCTTGCCTAGCTGTACGCATCCTCCCTGTTCAGTTTATTTACAATTGGGTGCTCTGTTTGTTGTTGGAGCGCAACTCCATGGTTACTTTTTACTTAGCACACAGTTTGTTGGTTGAATCAAAGGTTTTTCTGTTCTCCTTGTTTACATCAAGATCCCTCCACACTTTCAATCCGTTTTCAAATTAACTGAAATAATTATTTTTTGACGATTTTAGTTAGTTGTGGAGAAAAACTTTCCAGTTTGAGGTGAACTTATTCAAAAGAGGCATGCTGCCCAACTCCATTGTCATATGGCTCGCAAATAATTACTTTACTTTGAAGAAGAAGTAGAAGTACTTTGAAGTAGAAGGTGGTACCTCAATGACCCCAATTGGCAAGTTTAAATCAATATTTCAGTTTTAATACACCTCCATAGTCTATTTTTTGATTAGTTCTCTGAGCGTTTTCATTATTTTCCATGTTCGTTTTAAGGTATACCAACTTCTAGCTACCGAACCACCTCCATGGTCACTTTTTGACATGGTTACACATGTACTTAGTGGAACACCTCCATTGTTACTTCGTGTCACATAGGCACATAGTAAAACATTTCTTCACTAAGTTTTCTTGTGTTTTAACTTTATGGACTCAGAACTTATTTGTGATATTTGTATAAGAGGTCTAATACATCTTCATGGTAACTTTATTGCTTAGTTTTTGTTATTTTATTATCGCTTGCATTTATTTCCATGTTCACTTTAGTTAAAAAGATATGCTGACTCATTCCTCTGCTTAGAGCACCTCCATTGTCACTTGTTTTTTTCTCACTACTTTTTTCTGTTTGTTTGTACTTCAACTCTGCAATTATTCGTGATATTTTTATAACAGTCTTTACGCACCTCCATGGTCACTTTCGTGCTTAGTTTTAGTTTTCGAGCGCTTTCATAAGTTTCACATCTCCATGGTCACTTTTTGACATGGCTTAACATGTTTGTTGGCTCGCAAAGCATTCCTTTGCTTTGTAGAGCACCTCCATTGGCACTTTTTTACAAAGTGAAACATTTCTTCAATTATTATTCGTGCTTTCTTGTGCTTCAACTTCATGGACTCAGAAGCTATTCAAGATATTGGGATAACATCCATGTTCATTTTATTCCATTTTCTGTAAATATTGTCATTAAAATATTCACATTTCCGCTTGGTCTACAGTGGCAAGAGCTCCATGATCACTTTATAAGCGCAGTCATCCGTGCATTCATTCTTATTTACCCCACAATTTCTGTGCAGTTGCCTTCTGGTTGGAGCTACGACAAGACTTTTGCGGCATGTGGCACACATGTCCTTCATGGAATTTTCAGTTGGATATTTCACAGTTGGTTGAAACGCTTGTTAACTGTGCTTCTGCTCTAGCTTCGTTCTTGTGGTTTTTGTGTGTAATTAATTACGTTTCAAGCACAATTTGCAGTTAACGAGACCCGGCCTTGCTCGGTTAATGCATGCAGTTAATGCCGCTTCCAAATTGACAGTTAGATAATGGGCAACGCCCACGCAATCATGATCATAATAAAATTGGATGCACAAATTCCGACAATGGGTGGAAAGAATAAAGCGGCAGCAACAACCACTAAAACAACGAAGAGTACTCTGGTAGGGAGTGCCCGACTCAGAGATGCCCTAATTCCTTCTTTGCCCCAAACTATACATGCGAATTGTGTTCTTTATTAACTACGGTGCTTAGAGTTCGATCTTTGTGAAATGTTTAGGGCTTAAATATGGGGGGGCGGGGGAGGTATTAAAAAATTAAAGGTATCCTATCTGCTAGTCTAGACGGAAGCCTACATAGCAAGTTTGGAGAATTAAGCTCTCATAGTTTTCTAATTCTGCTTAAGACAAATTTGTCTCAAAATCGATTTCTATCAATAAACGCAAGAAGAAGATAAGAAACAAGAGCTGATTAAATAAGTAAATACATATTTCACATTTGAAATGCAAATTTTTTGGCACAATGACGCACATTTATTAATTTAGTTATAAGTTCTCGGCGAAGCTCCTTTTTGCCAGTTGCAAACAGTTTGGACTTTTTACGCATTCTTAAAGGGTTCAGGGTATATAAAAAACAAATACACATACCATATATGCACACACTTACAACAAGTGCAACAACAACAAGTACAAATTGCGAGAACAAGCTGTGACATAAATTAATTTATGTGCGGCAATTACAGCAATTATCAGAGCCAAGCAGAGACAGATGCACGGGCCAAAAGCATTTTATTTGCTTGCCACACAGAAACAAATGCGCCCACATGCACACGCACACCCACACACACCAATCGATGAATTAAGCATAAATAAATCAATTAAAATAATAAAAGAAATAAATTAAAAATTAATAAAATATATGTTGGAGGTAAGCAGTCGTAAGTGCGCGACTAGCAGATACCCTGTACAGAAATCAACATGTTGCTCTAGCATGATTTCTTACTTTAGATTCCTGCCTTTTTCCAAGCTTCCGTCTTAATTTCGATACACTTTTGAGATCTTAACGATGGGTTATCTTCAAATATACTCGATCGCCGAAGGGATCGATTTATGAGAAAATCTAAAGAAAGAAAACATAGTCTAAACATGAAATGATTAAAACCAACTGTATTTATACAGTCAGACGTGAGTACACAAGCATACTGTATACAATTAAATCAATTTATTTATTTATTTAGAATGCAATTGCGGCTCTTGCGCATGGACTTACAGCATCAATAATTAAGCAACACAGGAATTTTGGAATTTGTTGCATACACTTCGGTGATGCGGGGCGTTGGGGCAAGTGTGGCAATATTAAGTATACGCCACAGCCTGAGCAGCTGAAGCAACAATTGTAGCTCATGAATAAACCAAGGACAGTTAAGAGAGAGAGAGAGAGAGAGAGAGAGAGAGAGACAAGTATCTGCTGCCGCCACATGAGGTTGCCACAACAATGAGAATGACAACAACAACAATCCCGCTCGGCCCCTCGCCAGGCCAATCAGACAGTCAGCGGTTGTCAATTAAACTTAATTATGTTGTCCAGCCAGAGACGTTGCAAGATGCTGCTGCCCAGGCACAACACGGCACGATACACAACAACAACAACCACAACAACAGCATCGCATTAAAAATCATGCTCATGTGTGTGCTTGTGTATGTGTGTGTGTCATAAATTGAAAGCTTGAACAAAAGTAATTGAGCATAAAAGCTGTAAAGCGAATTGTGAATACGACTTGCCTCTCACAAGGATAGACAATGAACTGTGTGTTAGACGACAGCGGGGATTGGGCAAAAAAACAAAGGGGGCGCAGGGGGAGGGGATGTGAAGGGCAAATAGGTCGTTGAGTAAGTAACTTAATTACATCACATGTGCCACAGGCCTGACTTTAAGGCCCATCAACATGCCTTTGACTCCTTTGTCTCAATTTATAGATACGAACCATGACCTCGATAGTCTGATCTATTATTATCAATCACATTTCCTAGGCCCTCTCTTGTATTTCCGTTCCTTTTTTAATTTTTCGTAAAATCGCTGTAACTTGCATTCTCGTCGTATTTCTCTACATATTCGCTAAATTTCACTCAATCAAACAAAAGAAGCTATTTTCGATCTCATATCCTTGCTCAGTATCTACAGCCGAATTTATTTAGCCATATCCCTCAGTCCGTCTATCCGTATGTACGAACACGTCGATCTCAGATACTATAAGAGCTAGAGACCTGAAAAGTAGGTCGTCCTATTATCCGCGCAGAACTAGTTTCTTTCAAATAATCGATAGGATGCCCATTTAACATGAAATCGATGCCAATCGATATCGAAATCCTGTTTTTTAAAGCATATCTCAGAGCAGAGAGAAGCTAGAGACAGCTAGACGGCTCCTGCGTAGTAAGCATATCCAGAATTTTTCACTTTTTGGATAGCTTCGCCCGTGCCAAAAGTCATGGTAAAATCGATAAAAATCGATATCAAGATCCCATTTTTTGGACAAATCTTAGGGCAGGGTGTGGAATCTAAGGAAGAAACAAAGCCAGGCGTAATCCTTCTGTGCAGAAGGAAGTTATAAGTTTGTAACGGCAGCTAGGCGCTAAGCTCAGGCTATCTCCCAGTCGGACACTCCTGACTTGGGCATCTTTCATCTTTTCTTATCTAGAGAGCAATGTGAATGAATCTTATTTGGTGATATCGATCTTGAAATATATCGGAAACGATCAACTTATGAAAGCGAATTCCGCTTTGTGTCAATTAGAAAACGATTGAAAAGCTGTTACGTTTCAGTTTCTTATTATTCCGCCTCTATCTATCTTTCCTCAGCGCGTCTATAAGTCTCTCCGTCTCTCGGCATATGTGTCGTGAAATGCATATGACAAATTGACTTTCCCCTCACCAAATGGGACACACATGAGGGCATTGGAATAAAATCAAGGGAATAGCACTCAAAAATGTTGAATGAAATTTATCAAATGACGGAAACCGAAAGGAATATAACATAACAATGAAGATGAAAAGGAGAAGTGAATATATAGGGATATGCAAAAAAGTTGGGCAGTTGAGAGGGGTCACTGGCACCAGAGCACAGTTCAATGGACGCAGAAGTTTTCTTTCATTTTTCCTAGCTTTTCGTTTTTTTTGGTTTTTCTTTTATGGGAGAAAGTATGATATGTCAGTGGAGGGGGGGGATTTACTCGTGCTTTATTGTGCGGCGCCCCACCAAAAAGCGTAAACTCTTGGGGTCCGTAAGTTTTGGGACTGGAACTATTGCAGCCCTGTGGCCAGTGTTGTGCAAGCTGCTATATATTACCGTTAGCGACATATACCAACTGCTAAATTGCAGTAAATGACTGAAAATGACGGCCGAAAACGAAAAGGAAAACGAAAGAAGCAAAATAAAAGACGAAAAAAAAAAGCAAGAAAGAAAACGGCATCAAAAATTGTTGTCTACAAGTTTCGTGTAGATTTTCATTAGCAATGGCAACGGCCAGCAATGAAATGAAATCAAATAAGTGAAACGCTTCGCACAAACGTACCAGACCATGTCGCTGAGCGAGCTGGGTTGTGGTGAAGAGGGTGCAGCTTTTACCTGTTGCGAGGGACACAGCCAAAAAGCAATCGAAGTCGATTTGACGCTGTGCTCAGCGGGCCAAATAAATTTATAACATTTAAGGCGCTCACGCGACGCTACGCGACGCGACGCGACTGTCAAGAAACTTGGCGGGCCTCACAGCCCCTACCTCCAAAAGGCCATCTAGAAACGGAGCCAAAGCAACCCCCTTAAAAGCCACAATACTAATCCTCACCTCAGTGCACCCCTCTAGCTGGCAATGGCTTGTGCGCGTTGCGGTGTGCGTGTTACAAAAATAAAAATGGTTACACACATACACACACACACACACACACCCACACATACATACACGCACACCCCTATACACCTCTCTGAAACTGGGTGTGTATGTGCCATAGCTACTCATTATGACTACGTCGTTACGTACATTATTTTTCGTATTTTTAGTTACGACCAACTCGACCAGGTCCTTGAACTTCACACCGGTGCGACAAAGATGGCACTACCGAACGGGAAGCGGAGAGGGAGAATCGGAGGGCGCGACTGTGACTGTTACTTTAACTGTGACTGTGACGTTGCGCCGCGTTTAGGTGTTGTGCGTGTGTGAGTGTAAATGCCAAAAAACAAAGCACAATTTTACCCTCGAGACGCTGAAAACTGACTTAACTCAATTTCAAGCAAACAAAAAGTAATTGCTACAAAAAGTCGTAAAACCGGCTTTATCTGAAATTTAAATCGCCAGAGGAATATTAAGAATAGTATTTATTTATGTACTATAAAATATATGTGTAGAAGGCGTTTAAATGCAGCTGAGATGCGGCTCATATTCAGTGGGTTCTCACAGAAGAAGATGGCGCCCAACGTGGGACAGTCCCAGCACCGAAGAAAGCATGAGGGGTGACTTGAGCATACCATAAATTGATTATGTGACATCAAACTATGCCTTGCCTCGTGTCACCGAAAGGTCACTCAGCTCTATTGCAAGCCAACAAAAAACAATTGCTACAAAAAGTCGGAAAACCGGCTTCATTGTAAATTTAAATCGCCAGAGGAATATATTCTAGGTATTTATTTATAGACAATAAAATATGCATATGTAGAGGGCATTCAAATTCAGTTCACATGAAGCTCATATGCTTTGGCTACTGCATCTAAGCGCTCACACATGAAAATGGCGCCCAACGTGTGTCACCAACTTAATCCTGTCCTCATTGCTATAACATTGCTCAAAATATTATAAGCTTGTTTGCATTTAAATAGTTACAAATAAATATATTTCTATTGCAATTTAGTTGTCGACTAAAACGTTGTCAACTCTGTTGGAACAAAAATTTTGTTGACCTGACATTAAGGCCACAATGCGTACAATACGCTTAGCCAGAGGTGAGCAGAGGGCGAGTCAGCTGTTTGTGTGCGTTGTTGTTGTGTATTCGCAGCCATTTAGCTCACCAAACTAACGAAGCCAACTTTGTTATTGTACATACACACACACACAATGTTGGACAATTAAGCGATAAAATATGCAACAAGCCAATTATGCGCACATTAAGTACTTCGTCTTGTGACTAGCAAGCAATAAGGGCAAAAAAAAAATATACAGAAAAGGAGAAAACATCCGAAAAAATATCATTTACGTGAAGCTCGACGCACAGGTAACCACGCCTACTATTTGCCAGTTGTCCGTACCACACGGAGGAGGACTGAAAAGGGGGGCACAGTTTGATTTCTTAAACAAAGTTTCCGACAAGCTATTTGGCTAGCGCAAAGGTCATGGCGCATACATTTTTGATGCCATTGCCGCGAATTTCAAGTTTTTGAGTGACTTTGCGAGGGCTTCGGTCAATAGGTCTTCAACTTGTGTCTCGTGTGGGGCAATGGACCATGGCGAGTCGTGACTACAAGCGATCCAGCTGTCTGGGCTATTCCATGCACAGATTCGAAACTTGGAAAATCGGCTCATCTTGATGCCTTAAACCATGTTTTCTATCAAACAAAAGTTAGGACTATCCACTTTTGTATCTGACATTAAGTTTAAGGTTGACCGAATGAACAAACAAAATTCCATACAACCGTGCTCCCATCCATATTCCACTTTTGCGACAGGAATGTTCGAAGTACCAAAAGTTGGGAATTGAGGAAAATTATGCTAGCCCAACTACGGTCTAAACTGTGCATCAATCAGTCAGTCAGTCAGTCAGTCAATCATATGGTTTTACTTTGGGCCACGGAGATTCATCGCTTCATCCACATAAAAAATGGTGCGCCAAAATGGAGCTTAACACTCAGCAAAAAGCAAATATAATAAGCGAGAGCTAAAAAAAAATGATTATTATTATTATGATTATTATTGATAGCTTCGCTTTAGATCTTGTACACGACGCTTCCAAGCACTAGGGTGTGTCTAGTCTGAAATCTTTGTCTAGAGGTTGGGGGAAAAGTGATACCTATTATTTGATGCCCAACGTTGGAATGACCCTTAATTGATAGTGTTCAAGGTGTGTGCGACAGCAATACAAAAATATACACATACACGTGCACACACACACGCAAGCACAAACACAAACACATATAAATATAAATATATGTATGTATACATAGAGACATGCACATACATTCATATAGAAATATATATATATATATAGTGAAATATTTGTTGAGAGTGCGACAAGGGGAAATACAACGTTTCGGCTATTTCAATTCATTGGGCAATCACTCTCGACAGTTGTTGCAGCAAAATGTGGCAGCACATTGCTGCCATTAGTTGTTTTTGTTGTTGGTTGCTGCGTGCCAGCAGCAGCTGGGGGCGTGTTCAACGGAACGTGCGTCTGGGCCTCCAGACCCTGCAGTTCGCTAAGCGTCCGAGATATGTGCTGCATGCAGATGCGCTCCGCATTGTTGCGCTGCTCGATTAGCTCAATGAAATAGAGCATGGCATGCTCCACCAGCGGATAGATGCCCAAACAGTTGGCCGCCAGAAGCAGTTGCAGCACCGAGTCCAGATCGGAGCCGAGGAAACGTTCATCCCATGTGCAATTATCGCTGCTGGCATTGGCCAGCGATGGCAGCGACTTTTGCAGCTGTTTGATATTATCGTGACGATGCTGTTGCATCCACAAAATCAAACGCAGCAGCGTCACCGAGCTAATCGTGTCCAGCTGTATCGGCTGACTGAAGCAAAACTCTGGCTCCTTTTGGCGCTCGCACATGAGCGGCGAGAAGCGATTGATCAGCTGGCTGGGCACATTGATCTGATTGCAATCGCAGCACTGGAAGCGAAGCAGCTGTCCGCGAGCGGCCAAATACTTGAGTGGATCACCTAGTTTGGACAACGAGCGCGGCAGCCGCATCAGCGGTTCTGTTAGGCATTTGCGCTTGGAGGCATTGAAGCGTGGCCGCTCTTGGTCCACTGTCTCCTCACGCTTGCGCCGCACCGGGCTGGGACTGGGACTGGGGCTGGGCGTTGGTGTGGCATCCGTGGATAGCCAATCCGGGTGGGCCAACTGAATGCGGCAACGTGAGGTTCTGGTGCTGCGCACCACAGGCACAGCTGTGCCGGCGTTCACTTCTCCGGCTGCAGCTGCTGCCCCAACGAGCGTTCCCATTCCTAGAGATCCTGCTCCACTTCCAATTGCTCCAGTTCGGATTGCTCCAAACGAAACTCCTTTAGTTACAAATCTTCCCACTGCTTTGGCTCCGATTCCAGCTGTACACATTTCTGCAGATGCTAGTCCACCAACTTCTAATCCTGCCGATCTAACCCGTTCCACTCCTGCTCCTAGTCCGGCGCCTGCTAAACCAATTTTTTTTGTTCCGTTTCCGCCGACTCCGGCCCCCGCTGCCGCTGCCGCTCCACCTGCTGCTTTTATTTCAGCTGACCCTACTTTCCCGGCACCCAATCCCATGGCCCCAGCAGTAGTTCCGTTCTTTTGTGGTTTTGCTTCTGCATCCTTTTTCTTTCGTCCGTCCGCTGTGTAATGCTCGAACTCGACTTGTGTCCTTATCATTCTGGGTATCCTGGAGCCCATGCGCTTGACGCTATCGCTGGCCACCTTGGGCTCCCGTGGCGGCGCCTCGGCCACACTCTCCTCATATCCCTTGAGCGGTATATGAATGGACGCGGCGGTAGCGCTGCCTGTACCCAACTGCATCCACGGACGCGGCAACTTCGACTGGGTGATTAAAGCTAACATTTTTGTCAAAACTCAAGAATTGTGTATGCAAATCGCCACTCGAAGCTTGCAATGTGTATTATTTTTGGTTGGTTGGTTTGTTTGTTTGTTTGTTTTGTTGTTTTTGTGCTTCTGTTTACAGCTTGAGAATACTGTTGTGTCTTTCTCTCAATCGCCCCTTCGTTGACACGCATACTCAATACAAATAAAGTCTAAGGCAGAGTCTACTACCATATTTTAAGTGAAACAGCAAAACGATCAATCTTAAAGACAAAAGCAAAAATAAAGAGAAGACATGCTTAACTGTACACTTGAAAAGTGAAAATATGAAAATATATCTGACAGCCGTATAAAAAACCATACGCTGCAAATTTTCTTTATTTCTCTCAACCCTTAAATCAAATTGCTAGATCAATAGTCACCTTTCCATCCTTACATAATTCCCATGACTGTAGGGCAATAAGAGTAAGACACGGGAATAAGCTGAGGGTAAAATTTGCAAGCGGCTTTAAAAGTTTCAGAATGCGTTTTACTGTGGTTTAACCCCGCATCCATTTGCTCAGTGATATTTGACTGGGTTTATTAAAGATTTTGCGGGGTGAAAAGGTCTTCGGCCTCAATGAAATGCAATTTCAAGGAATTAATCGAGTCAGCAGCAACAGGAGAAGCAGCGCAGGAGGCAAATTAAAAAGCAATTTAAATTCAATTTCTGAGTGCGCTTCATAGCGATTGCAGTCGGCGAATGGCAAATGGCAAACTGCTATATTGTAATTAGAGTGAAACAATAATAAATCTTTATAAGAGGCAAGGACGATGCTGAGACTGTAACTGTAACTGCGACTGAGACTGAGACAGCGATTGTAGTCTCGGAGCTGAGAGCGTTGCCAGGACAACGCATAAATCTCAAAATCGAGCAATTTTTAAGGACAGCTGCGGAACCAGCGAGGGTGGTCGGGCCAGATAAACAAACCAAGAGGGTGACGAAGCAGCAGCCGGAGAAACGGCAGCGGCAGCGGGTACAAGATGTGAGGCAGCACACACAAAAGGCGCAGGAATTAGCTTAAAATTGCAAACTTAAACCAAATGGCAAAAGTGGAACGCAAAAAAAAAGCAAAATAGAACGTAAGCACATGCCGATTTGTAAATACTCTACTGTAAGTGCTGACATTAGGGTTATCGTCTTTAACTTAGCTCTACCAAAATGGTATGCTTCCTAATGTTAAACTTTATTTTATGATTAAGTTTATTCTGTACGTTAAAATTTACATAAGCTTATGGCAAAGATTTGAACTTTACTTTAAGTAGCAGTAATATAAGCCTACAATTTACAAGTAACTTTACAAGTAACCTTACAATTTACCTTTTAACTTTAGGTGACCGTAACCGAAGCCTACAATAAACAAGTTACTTAACAAGTAGCTTTATTATTTACCTTGTAAGTTACTTTACAAGAAGCTTTATAATATTTTAATTTATTTGTAATAGTATGATTTTCTTTATTGATTTAACTTAACAACACGTCTTCTTACTGCTAGTACTGTAGAGAGACTGCCTTCCACTTCTTCTCCGCAGCCGCTTTTCTTTATCGATATTACATTTGCTTCATTATCGTTATATACTTATCGTACTGTTATAATTAACATAGATAGTGACACTATAATACCCTGGCTAGGGTTACCAATGATGCTCTTATCCTATTACAACTCGGCCATCCTGACAAAGAGAGCTCCCGATCTCTGTCTTTTATATGTGTACCTATCTTTATAACTAATGCTTATTGCCTATTTTCGCATCCAATGCTTAAAGTTTTGGCTATTCCAGATACCAACGTACGGGTTGCGAGATAATTGAAAACCTTCTACATCCTTTAACAAGTATCTATCATTTTTTAAAATCTTTTCTATACTATAAGGCCCTTTATATCTTGGTATTAACTTTTTTGAAATTCCTGGTGTGCTATCAAAATTTTTTACCATGACATAGTCACCTATTTTATATTCTACTGATACTTTCTTCTTTTTATTAATCCGCTCTTCATTTCTGATTTGAGCTTCTTTTTGATATATTTCTCCACTCTTTCTTATATTTTCTAAATTTCTTTTATCACACGTGTTCACCTGTGTAAACTCTTCTAATTTTTCCTTTAATTCATCAACAACTTTTCCTTTCTGTTGTAATCCGAATAACATTTCGCTTGGAAATTTCTTTATACTTTTGTGTTGTGTGTTGTTTATTGCATATTCAACATTTTCTATAATAACATCCCAATGTAAACCATTTTCTGGCTCCGCCATTTTTGCCATCATCGGACCCAAGTCTCTATTCAACCTTTCCACCTGACCATTTGCTTGCGGACAACCCGTTGCTATTTTAATATGCGTTACTCCCTCATTTTTTAAAAATTCCTCAAAATCTTTTGCAGTAAAACAACTCCCTCGGTCCGATACAATGAACTTAGGTCTACTATACGCTCTGAAATAATCTTTTAATGCCTTAATCGCTTCTTTCGTACTTGTTGTCTTTGCTGTATATAGTCTAACAAATTTTGAAAATCCGTCAACCACCGCCAATATATATTTATTAGCCCTTCCTGCATTAATTGGTCCATAATGGTCTATATGGATCATCTCCCACGGTTTGTTTCCTTTCGGTATGCTATGTAATAGTCCTTCACTCTTGCCCGTCTTGGGGGCGAAGGCAATGCATTTTAAACAATTCCCTATATGCTTTATTGCTTTTTCCTTAATATATGGGAACCAGTAACTCTTTCCAATGGCATCGATCATCTTATCTCTCCCCGCATGTCCCAACTCATCATGATATTTGTAAAGTACATGTTCTTCCATATCCTTTGGTACATAAAAAACTAATCTGCCATCATTTGTTTTTCTGTAAATGACCCCATTTCTCATTTCGAATAGCTTGTGCTCTTCTTTTTCTAACATCTTTCTAATATCTACCAGTTTGTCATCTTTGCTTTGGCAAATAACCAAATTGTCCTCAAAACTATTGGATTCAATAACTAAAATGTCCTCATAACATCTGCTTAACGCATCCAAATGTTGCATTTGCTTGCCCGATCTATGCACTAACTCAAAATCATAATTTTGTAGTTCTAACGCCCATCTAGCAATTCTCGGATTTAAATCTATTTTGTTAAGCGTTAAAGTTAAAGAGTTGCAATCTGTCATTATTTTAAATCGTTTTCCCTGCAGATATATACGAAATCTGCGTAATGCGTAAATGATGGCTAGCGTTTCTAACTCAAAACTATGATATTTAGACTCTACTTCAGTTGTTCTTTTAGAAAAATAAAAAATCGGGTGTAATTTCCTATCTTCTTTTTTTTGAAATAAAACAGCCCCAAATCCTACTGCGCTGGCATCACAATGTAGTTCTATTTCTTCTTTGTAATTATATATTGATAGTACTGGCGCCTCTAACAATTTATCTTTTAACATATTAAAACACTTAAACTCCTCTTCTCCAAACTTGAATTTCTTATCTTTTTTCAATAAATCATATAAGGGTTTAGCTAATATAGAAAAGTTAAAAATGAACCTCCTGAAGTAGGAGCATAACCCTAGGAAACTTTGCACTCCCTGAATTTTGTTTGGTATTGGAAAGGATTTAACCGCTTCTAAACCTTTTTCATCCGCCCTAACGCCTTTACTATCCACCACAAATCCTAAATATTTAACGCTGCTTTTAAAAAATTCACACTTATCTAATTTCAACTCTAATTTGTTTTGCACCAGTCTTATAAACACTTCCTTTAAGGTCTCCATGTGTTCCTTTATGTTTCTACTTGCTATCATAATATCATCCATGTAAACAATTACCTTATTATCTCTTATCATATCACAAAATATGTTATTAACAAATCTTTGAAATACATGTGGCGCAGTTTTTAAACCCATGGGCATCCTAAGAAATTCATATTGTCCTAAAGGGGTAACAAATGAAGTGTATTTAATAGATTGCTCATTAACAAAAACATGAAAATACCCGTTTTTTAGATCCAACTTTGAAAATACTGTTTTTCCGCATAGTCTGTCTAATAAATCGTCGATCAATGGTAGCGGGTAGTTGTCTCTACATATAATTTTGTTCAGTCTTCTAAAATCAATACATAACCTCATGTCTCCAGTTTTTTTCTTCACTAGTACTATGGGTGATGCATACTCTGAACAACTTGGCCTAATGATTCCATCTTTTAAATAGTCGTCTAATAATTCTTGCAACTTTTCTTTTTCCATATAAGATAACCGCCTAGGTGTACAATTAAATACTTTGTCGTTTTCTAATCTTATGCTTAACTCATGTCTTAATTTTGGCTGATTTGGCCTTTTCGCTTTTACATAAGTATTTTCAAATAAATTTTCAAATTCACACTTTGTGCTATAATCAATATCTTCACTTAAAATATATATATTTTCTCTTTTGTTAGAATCTCCCCAACTTATTGATAAGATATCCTTCTCAAAATTCTCTTCTAACACTCCCATGATTTCGCTATTCACTGGCGCTTCATTAACATGATTATTAATTTTAACTTCACTGTTTCCTATATCTTCTATAATCACTTTTTCAATCCCGGTTTGATTATAGATAATTTCATCACTAAAAACTTCTTCACTATCAGGTTCGAGCTTAAACTCTCCATAACTAACTATCTCATCACTAACAGTTTCGATCTCAATCACTTCATTTCTAACTATTTCACCACTAATTATTTTATTACTAACTATCTCATCACTAACAACTTTATCACCAAGCGTTTCCGTACTAACAATTTTCTCACTAACTAATTCATCACTAACAGTTTCATTACTGACTATTTCCTTATTAACGATTTTATCATTTAACAATATAGTTTCATTTTGCTCGTGTTTGGTAGCTTCATCTTCCACTTTTTTTTGTTTTTCTTTGTAGCTTGTAGCTATGATATCATTTTTACCATTATTCTGGTGATCAACTTTATGCACGTTCACAATTTTCAATGTTCTTAAATCAATATTTAAACCAAAAGAATCCATAAAATCTCTACCAAGCACAGCGTCATACCTCATAGACTCATTTGCCACAATTATAACATTAAAATAAACATTTATTAACTTTTTCTTCATGTAACATAAAATTTTTCCAAAATTTTTCAATTTACTTTCATTTAAACCTACATACGAATTTGCATCTGGCATACGCTTTACTTTTAATGGCACAAACTTTTCCTTTAAAAATGAAATAGGGCTGCCAGAGTCTATAAGGCATTCAGCAATTATTGATTTGTTAAATGAGTTACTAAAATGAATTCTTAAGTATCTTACATATTTGTTTTCCATATCATACTTTTTATTTGGACATCCTGCTATTAAATGATCCTTTGAGCCGCACGCATAGCAAGATCCTGCCTCCCGTTTGGGCTTTAAACAATCTTTGGCCCAATGGCCCTTAACATTGCAATTGTAGCAACGTTGTTGTTTGTCCGCCTGTGCTTCCTGTGCAGTTTGTTTTACTACATGGTTTCGTACCCGTTTAATTGGCAACTTTATAGCTGCAAACGCACGTAAAATTTGAGCCGGATTGGTAAAGCAATGCATACTAGCTTGAGTGCGCAAGTTTTCGCAAGGTATGCCTCGAATAATACCCTCCATTAACTCCTCTACATCAATGTTGATGTCCTGTGCCAATATGTTTTTTTCGCTAAAGTATGTGGCGAACACCTCATGTGGTTTCCAAACCCGATCCTCGAACTTCTGTCGTAGTTCCGACTTCGAAAATCCTCCCCCGAAGGCCAAAACCAATTGATTTAGCATCTCGTCAATCGGAGCAATGATGCGCTTAGGGTCTGCATGCAACCACTTCAAAGCACCGCCTTTCAATTTGCTTATACAAAGCAAGTGCTGTTGCATATTATTTAGCCTGTAGATCTTGGCCACATTGAAGAATTGCATTACCCATTTACGCACCTCACTTTCTCCAGTAAATTCTAATAATATTTCCTTGGCTAACATCATCGCTCCAGTTTGGATGCAATCATTTAAGTTGCCTCCGACAGCGTTGCCACTTTCGTCGATCCTTCCAGCTGCCCCAGCGTTGCCCGCTGCTCCAGCGTGATCAGCTGCACCAGCGTTGCCAGCCGTTCCAGTGTAATCAGCTGCACCAGCGTTGCCATCCGTCGACCGTGGTCTTTCTTCAGTGTGACCATCATCTAGCTGCAATAAATCGCCGACTTCAGTTTCTTGCTCTCCCCCGTCGCTCCCGCCGATGTGCGAGTTGCGGTTCACCGTTACTTGAAATTCTTCTAGGAATTTTCGAGACGCTTCAATTTCGAGACGCATCAATTTCAGCATCTCGGCGCCATTTGCTATTTCGCCACGCTGTTGTTGCATTATGTTTTGCAACTCATTTTGAGCCTCAATTGTCTGTTCCTTTGCAGCATCGTCTCGGATATCCACTGGTACCTTATTTAATCTCGCCATCAGCTCAGTTTTGGTACCCTCTGTTGGCAAATTTAGTAATGCCAACCAACTTTTCAATGTCGCTATTGACACGTCATTTATATTTATATTTTCCATTTTGTTGTGTTTTTTTTTTTTTTTTTTTTCTGAGTTAATCCCACTTCTGATATTGTAATAGTATGATTTTCTTTATTGATTTAACTTAACAACACGTCTTCTTACTGCTAGTACTGTAGAGAGACTGCCTTCCACTTCTTCTCCGCAGCCGCTTTTCTTTATCGATATTACATTTGCTTCATTATCGATATATACTTATCGTACTGTTATAATTAACATAGATAGTGACACTATAATACCCTGGCTAGGGTTACCAATGATGCTCTTATCCTATTACATATTTAAGTTTACAAGTTACTTTGCAAGTGGCTTTCTATTTCACTTTGCAAGTAACTTTACAATGCGCTGTGTAATTAACAAGGAGCTTTGCAAGTAACAGTTTGATAACAATTTTAAGAGACTCGCCGTGAAGTAGAGAACAAAGTGGCAAGCAAACCGAGCAGCGGGAATGACGAAAATCGAAACAATTTCAAGAAGGACACTATAGAGGACGCCAGAAAGTAGCGAGCGGTGAAAGTGATTCGAGTTTTATGCGATGTACATAAAAAAATGGAGAGAGCACAGGTAGTTCTCAAAAAAAAAAATAAAAAGAAAAAACAAACAAAAAGCCAAGAGCAGAAAAAAGAAGAAGAAAACGCAAAAAAACGGAAACAAGTCAATTTGCATTGCGGCTTAAACGAGTGCAGAACGCAAAAGCAGAGCCAGGAACAGGAACAGAAACGGGCCAAAGGATACATGACAAGCTCTGCGTGTTGTATGTGTGTGCGAGAATGTATGTGCATGTGTGTGTATGTGTGTGTTAGTGTGTGTGTGTATGTGTGTGTGTGTGTGTGTGTGTGTGTGTGTGTGTGTGTGTGTGTGTGTGTGTGTGTGTGTGTGTGTGTGTGTGTGTGTGTGTGTGTGTGTGTGTGTGTGTGTGTGTGTGTTTGTGTGTGTGTGTGTGTGTGTGGAAACTAAAGCCATCTAACAAAAGGGCAACAGCTAAAAAACAAACCAAAAATGCAAAAAAAAAAAAGCTCTACAATACCTTCCTGTGTGTGTAATTGTGTATATGTGTATGCCAATAAGTGTGTGTGAGTGTGCAGTAAAAAATAGCTGGGAAGGCCAGAAGCTAATCATAAATGATGCATTTGGTCCCTCAGCGCCCGTTCGCTGCTATAAAATCCATTTTATCAAGCTTAGCCCAACTAATCAATCAACTTAGACTGCAAGTTATCAGCTTATAACTAGCCCCAAATCAAAGAAGCTAAAAAAAAGAACAAAGCTTCACGAAACAGTGAAAACTAATTTTGATGCTTTGTTTCAGGTTTAATGCATTGTTCAAAGTTTTCCTTTTGCTGTTGCACAGCTTTTGTTTTAAGTGTTGGTAAACGAACTTTCTCCCAGTTATATTGGTGTTTGATCTAAGGATCAGTAAAGTTAATTGCGTGCCTTCTATTTGATTTGATTTTTAAGTATGTATAATGATAGGAGATGAAGATAATATGTATACAAATAATATTAAAATAACAAGAACGCGGAAGGTATTCGCCTAACGGTTTTACAGATATGTAACGATAGTGAAGCTCGTAAGTAATTTGAAGAAAATATTTTGTAACACTAAATATTTTGCCGTTCATATATGCCAGCTGTATGATATAGTTGTCCGGTGTTAATAAGATTTTGCATAATATATATTAGGAAAATAATGAAACTAATAAATGCCGGATTTGGTCAAGATATCTTCATAAACAAAAAAGTTATCCATACAAAAACCTACATTTCAACTGATCGTTCCAATGGCAACTATATGATATAGTGGTCCGATACGTTCTAGTTTCGACATTTGTATTGCCTGCAATAGAAATACGGACCTATGCTAAGTTTCAAGGGGATAGCTTTAAAACTGAGAAACTAACTCGGATTCGAAATGGTTAACACCAAAAAAAATTATTTTGCCTTCATTCAAAGTGTATCTCAAAAGCCGGATTTTTTTGTTTGGACATTTTGCAACACTACAAATGCAAAACACAGAAGTGGCTAAGCTACAGGATACGTTCAAGTCGAGCACAGTCGACTTCGTAACGCATTGACACAGCTAGGTTGAGAAATTAATATAATTTCATCTCTGGTTGGCAAACAAGAGCTTTCTCCTTGGGGCTATGATTTGGTAATTAACAATCTATTCGAGTTCATGAAATATTTTGCGCATTATTTTGTTTATATTACGCAAATCGCAAACACAATAAGGACAATAAACAGAATGTTGGCTCATAAATAAGCAAATGTTTTGCGTCCATGAATTGTGCATGGCATTTTTGGCGACGCTGGCTATTAAAAAAACATTAATTGAATCGTAATACACATACAAGCACACACATCACCAACACACACAAGCACACGCATCACCAACACACACATACGTACATGGCCAGCAAATGCAATTATAGACCGTCATTTGCATATATGGCATATATCGCACGTACATGTATGTACTATAAATATGGCAAGGCAAAGTGCGTTTTAAATAGCTTTACCAAATGCTCTAGATATACACTCCTTCACGCAGATCATGTGAGCTGTGTGCAAGTTTTTGTAACATGCAACAAAAGGAATATGTCAGAATCAAAAACGGTTGCAATTCGCAAGTAGTTTAAGCAGATTTCCCGCTCACATTTCTATTTAAAAGTATTGTCCATTATTTCAATTGTCCTTGTTTACATTTGTATGTTACTACATGTTATTTCTGTTTACCAATTAGAGCAGAGTTTTCACTTTTAAAGCCATTTCTAAGCATGACCATACTTTGCGCTTATAATTCGCATACGGTTTACGCATTGATCACAACAAATAGTTGGACAAAGATGGCTACGATATATTTTGCCTCTGAAATCTGCTAAAAAATAAGGGAATCTGAACGTCGTTCTTTGGCATTGAGTGCATGTTTTTTGTGTGTATATTCGCATTGTATTGTCCATGTCAGCGCTAATTGAGCGATGACATGCATAGAATGCAGCTCTACGGAATATAAATCAAATCATCGGCTTCAAACGAAAATGCGAATTTGCAATTTGTACAACGCACACAATTCAACCATGTAAACAGATTGTACGCTTTAATTGTATTATTTTATTATATTTATATTTATTATCATTATAAAATCATCAGAACAAACTACTAGCGCGTGTGTGTGCGTGCGTGTTGATTCCAATGTTAATGCGTTGAAATTTTATAGCTGAGAGCTGCGAGCCGTGCGAAAGTGCAGATTCGATTAGGTTTGCAATTGGCTTCCGATTAAGTGCGCCAGCATTAAGTGAAATGGAATTCCATTTCGCATATAAAAATGAATACAAATAACAAGGCATTGTTTATATTTAAATTAGTTCCAGCTAATTTTCTGTCATTTCTGTTTGTCAAGATATAACTAATTTTAACTAGATATTCATAACTGTTTATCCTGTCGAACTTATTGGTTGAACACGAAAAGGATTCGAAGAGTTTCACCCGCAAGTGTGAAAAATAGGTGAAATTCAATTTGTTTAACTATCCGCTGGAATCGATCAGCCCCTTCTGTTCTCTACCAAGCGAAAGACTATGAAAAAAGGGTATATGTAGAATGTTTTGTAGCTTATATGAAATGTTTTTTGTGAATTATATGAAATGACTGAAACTCGTGTTCATTTGTTTCCCACTAAATGAAAAATGAAACCGTATGTTTAAATTTCGTCAATTTTTGTTTTCATTTCATTTTAAAGTAGAAATATTTTATATAATTAGAGACGTGGAGCTCAAAGTAGTAGAGGAAATTTGAATTTCGGGAAATAGGCAGAAAAGTGATGTCTACTATTTAATGCACAAAACTTCGCCAAAGCTGGGTTATATTAGCTAGTAGCAAATTTTTGCTGAAAAAGTTCACAAATATTGCGCTTGTATTGAAGACTATATAAACTCAGCCATAACAGTTATAAAAGCCAAAGTGAATCAATCTCGTGCTTTTTGGTGACTATCTGACTAAATAAAAGGTCGAGTTAGAGATTTTGTATGTAGGTAATCGAACAATAGCATATGTACAATATGTATATAAAGCGTTAATCTCCAAGTCCCAAAAGATTCAAGCGATTGGCAAAAAAACTAAACATACTATCCTTATGCGCATACCGAATAGTTTTATTTTAGTATTTGTGCCTAGATTTAAATGAAGTTTCTATTATTAACTATATACATCTGTTCACATGCCAAATTTCCTATATTAAGCTGCAATAGAACCCGAATTAAACGCATTCACAGCACCAATTATTTATGTACGTATGTGGGCGCAATTGCTTTTTTAATTTTGGCCACAAATACTTAATGAATTTAGTTAATCAATTGGATTTGTGTATGCTATTTTCATTAACTTGCAAGCTTAACCCACTTGGCAGGCCGACGACACACACCAACAAGCACACACACACACACACACAGCTCTCGTCGAAGGAAGCTACAATCCTTAATGGTAACCAATCCGTAGAGGAAATTTCATTAGCCCGAAGGCAAATGGCCGTGCGTAATAGCGTGAAAAGAAAAGAAAAAAAAACAGAAAAAACAAAAAAAAAAAACGTAAAATGCTAACGTAAACAGACGTAAATAAATAATGAACATTGATTGTTTATTTGCCCAAGATGAAGAACGGACACCAACTCGCAATAAGGGACACAGACAGGAGTAGAGACAGCAGCAAGAATAGGAACAGGAACAGAAACAAGCTTACGATTCCAATGCGTGCACATAATAATCAACGAACACACACACACACACACACACACAGAAGGTGCATATGTGCGCACAGAGAAAAAAATATTTGCTTATTATCCCATAATATAATAACATAAAGTTGGATTTATCAAAAAAACGTATTAAAAAGCAACTACATTTTTATGACAATAAAAGTTTTACAGAAATGTATTAAATATGTGTTATGCTGTACATCAACTGTAACTATTCTGAAAATGTTAAATCTTGCTGCACAGCAAATGTTTCAACGAAGCTGGAAATGTTAAATATTTTCACAAATTAAACATGAAACGTCCACCACATGCAGCAAATGTGTCAGCAAAACAAATATTCAAAAAAAAGTGCACGAGTTTGCATAAGCAACAGCTCTTTTTAACAGCTGTTAGCTTAACAGCTCTCTAATATACTATCATTATTAAAGCACAGCAGTTGTATGCTTTGCGAATAAAGTGCGTTTAAATGCTTTTCATTAACTTCTTTTGTCTTTCTGCAACAAATTCTATGATTTTGTTCCACAGTAGAGGAAGAAAAAGGCGAGCGCCGTGTGGAAATGCCTTGACGAGGTTAATTGATGTTGTTGGTTGAGCTGCCGTTTCACTTGGCCAAAGTGCTTGGGCTGGCCAAGACAAACACACACACACACACACACACACATATGTATTCGTGTATTTTTGTTTGTGGTTGTGTTTGTGTGTATATTTGGTCATGGACGATAATGTTTCAGTGTTAATTGGCGGGTCAGCGATGGTGCACGTCGCATAAACGAGCGAGTGACCAGGCGGCATCTGTGCCAGTCGCGAGACAATATGTAGATTAAAGGCCAGACCAGACAAAGGGCTTGGGGCACAGCTGGTTGCCATAAGGAGGGCACGAATAATTCGTATATTGCAATTGAGTTGACGCTTCGTGCGAAGTAATACGATACACTTACTTAAAGCCATCAAGTGCTCAATTGAAACATTTTGCTGCAATTGCTTTCATTTTATTTGGAGAGCACCAGACAAAATCTGGGCTAAAGAGTCGCGAAGAAAAAAAAACTTGCCGAGATGCTAAACTTAAAGCAAAGTTCACGTAGTAGTTTAATAGATAAATAGATCTACGGAACTGCTTGGAAAAATTGTGATTAAATCAGCGTTTTTTGAGGCTCGAAAACATTTTGAAATGGGATAAGAACTTTCAAGTTCTATTCAAGCAATCATGATTTCGCAGTCGAAAAAAAAAACTTGAACCCAAAGCACATTTAAAGCAGTTTCTGACGAACCTCTGAAAATCCATTCTAAATTCATTATTTCAATTATTCGACAGTTTTTATTTCTTTTAGCGACTGTCTAAGATTTGATTATTATCTTATAAAATTTCTTCCAGTTTTTTTTTTTTGCTTCCTTCAATTACTCAATTTGCTTTCTCAGCACTTACCGTGGGCACATAAATGTGGAATTGAGTTATTTATGGTTTAGTCATGTCATTTACCTGTAAATATAAGACGAGAGTTTCAGGTTAAATATAAGTAAAATACATACAATGTATCTAAGATTGAGTAATGGAAATTTAAAACTTGTACAGATAAACTCTATAGAATATACATTTATTATTTTAAAATCATCGAGCTTATTGTGTAGATTTTAGTGTTATTTAATTAAGTTGTTATATATTTATGCATATTATTGTCCACTTGTCTATCTATTTGCAGGCGTATATATATGTAGAACTTCCGTGTGTACTTCCATATATTTATATATATATACATATATACATACTAGCGGGTATATCACGGCCTTGCCCGTGGTGCGTATAAAATAAATAAACTAGGAGCCAAACGTCGTGGAATTTGAAAGAGATCTGAGCGAGTTAAGGGGGTGGGAAGTTTTGACCTATGTGTAACTAAGTGTATAGGATATTTAAGGGTACCATTTTTACACGAGCTTTGACCAAGAATCATGTTACCAGATTGGTCTAGAGGCCAAAACATGGACAATAAGGCAAACCTTATGAGAATCGGTTGAGTTTTGGCCGAGTTATGGGAGTGGGAAATTTCCAACTGTGTTTATAATAGCGGGTATACTCCGGCCTTGCCCGTGGCACGTTTAATATAAATTCTCTCAAAGATCTTTGAAAATTAGTCATAAACCGATCGAACGGTAAACAAAAAACCTTCATACAACCTTTTTCCGGCAATTTACCACAGTTGCGGATGAAATTTAAACAACGATCTTTGAAAATGAGTTTGAGGCCGATCGGATGGTAAACAAAAAAGTTTCATACAAACGTTTTTCGCGATTTTTCCACACATACGGGTGGAATTTCGCGAATCCTGATTTAACGCGCACCTTCATCACATAAGGTATTATATTATATATTTTATAGAGATAATGTATAGAGATAATGTTATCGAATGAATCTGAATCTATTAATTCGACCTTCGAAGGACTTATTTTAGAGAATGATAAAAAGATGTTGTTTACATCAACATTAGGCGAAGTGACCGTGGCGTAAATGTGGAATGAGATTTGCTGATCGTACTCTGCTTTGTTCTACTTTTAAACAATTTTGGGAGCCCCCGAGTGAGACTTCACATACATAAGGTATTCACATTAACATAAATATGGAAAATAACAATAACGCAGTCTTTGTCAACGCTAAAATCTAATTATGCCCAAATCGTATTCGTTCTATAAATCCAGTTTACTCACTGTCTTTCTCTCTTTCTCTCTCTCTCTCCCTGTTTTTATTTCTTTCTCTCTCGCTTTCTCTCTGTGCATTTGGCTTCTGTGTTTCAATTTGACAACTTCTTGTGAATTGCCATTGCCATGCGACCAATGTGTTTAAATAATTGAGGCAGCTGCGTCCTTGCCAAAGGATCTCAACTAAGTGTGCGTGTGTGTGTGTGTGTGTGTGTGTGTGTAAACAGGTGTTTGTGTTTGTGTATTGCGTGTGTAGTTGGGCCTTCATTGAATGCGATTTTAATGCACTTCTTGTGCAGCTGTGCATAAGAAATCAGCCAAGAAAAATCCGCACTTACATTTTCATAGATTTTTTATACCCGCATTATAACATATGCCACGCAAGGCTGGCCGCTTGAGGGGTGTATAGGGATTGAGCTCATCATGTCTGTGCATCTGTTTATGCCTGTTATAAGTCGCCGTGTCTTGTCAGGCTTATAATACGCACATAATGGCGAGCCCTTCTTCTATTTTATTTTGGATTTACACCAGCCACTGTGAAGACATCTTTATCTCTCGTTCTCTCGTTCTTTTTCTCTGCCTTGACATAGGCAGTGGCACAGAGCTAACGCTCATCTTTTACTCCCGATGTGCATTTGTACGGCTGTGTTTTGGGTGTGTGTGTGGGTGTGTATGCCACGCCCATAAAGATCCTATTACGTGCGCTGCGAACGTTGACAGCTGGCAAATGAAAATGCGGTTTTAACATTTGCATTTGACGCGTTTTGCTGCGCTTATTTAGAAAATGGCGAAAAATGCAACATGGCTGCCACTCACAGCTGATGACGCCCACACACACACACATACGCAACCGCGTACTAGCACACACAGCTACATACATAGAATGTTGCTCATTTTGTGTGTAATTCAGCATTTGCTTTCCCAGCACTGTCTTTAGTTTTTATTTTCTTTATGTATATTATTAACATACCCTCCACTATATTTTTGTATACCCTTACTTAAAGATATATAAATTTGGTCACGAAATGTGTTACACTTTGTGGGCGACAGCCAAAGTTTTGAGACGAGAGAACGCAATAATAAGAGAATTGAGAATCGAGTACTTGATTCAAACAGGAAATATATATTTCAAGCATTGCATTTGCCTAAACTCGAATCACATTTTTGCGGTTTCTTTTAAAGTCTTAAGGTCACAGTTTTTTCTTAAAATTTCTGCATTGTAGTGTTGCAACAACAACTATAATGCATGCATATAACGCAACTATATGCTCTCATAACGACTTTGAACGTCTCCCACTCCACACACAATGGAAGACGCCTGTAACATAAAATAAAATCAAAATAAACAACAAGTTCCACTGCAAATGAAAAATACCTTCACAGTATTTTAAAGGAGTTAAACATAATAAAAATGAAATAAAAGCAAAATAAATCACAAGAATATATTTATATCTGAATGAAAATAGAATATGAAAAATATAACCTAAGATAATTAAATTGAATTTATTTGAATGTTATTAAAAATAAATTGAATTTATTTGAATGTTATTAAATTTTTTAAATTTCACGTTGATCTGATTGCTGAAGAGAAGCTGTGAACATTGAAATATGGATCTAAATACACGATATATTTTGGGTGTAAATAAATTAAATTAATTTGATATAATTAAAAAATATATGAAAAAATTTCTAAGCGATTTTAAGAAGCGAAAAGATAAAGTTCCATTGACAAATAAATCCCAAAGAGAAGCCGTTCACATAGAAATAGGGATAATCTTTAAGAGTGAGAATATCAAGTATATATGGTATATTTGAATATAAATGAAATAATATATGATGTATTTAATAGACAGAAAAAAGCATTGCTGACCTAATCACATATATATTCTTGATCAGGACACCGAACCGACTCAACTAGCCATGCCATTCGGTTTGCCTGCCTACCCATCTGCCAGAGCCTGTCGATCTCGGTAATTACCAAAGCAGGAAACTTGAAAGACTTTAAAAACATATTCTCGTTTACCATACGCAAAATGAGTTTCTCCTTATTTTTCAGTATTTGTATCTATTTGAAGACTTGGTCTTTTAGGCATTTCTCGAATATTATAAGAGCTGCATACACAAAGCTTGGTATGTAGGTTCTCGTTTAGCATACACCGATTGTGAATATATCATTCTTAAGCTAGAACCCTGCGATTTGGTATATGCAGACTCTTGTATGGCATATCAAAGTTTCATAAACATCGGATAATCAAAACCGAAGCTTATCACGCACGCTTTTTCCATTCATCGTTTAAAAATTAGGCTTATTTTTTCCTTAGCATAAGCCTAGTTCGGCGCTAAATTCGGGATATCTCCCGGTCGGGCATACCCAACTAGAGCACTCTTTAATTTTTCTTCTTTTGCCGCTTAATGCTAAAATGTTATTAGCATTAAGAGCACATCCTTGTACAGGCACACACACGCTGAGATACACAGCAGCAAGTGCATATGCATATACATCTCTATGTACATATGTATATATATATATTTATCAAGAAAATAAGTGTATATACATATATTTATATATTCAATATTTAGTTGCCACTTAGCAAACGCCGCTAAGTACACAACGCCATTTGCCGCTGCGCTGCTGCGGCAATCTTCATTTTTAAAATAAAATATTAAAGAAAATACTATATATAGAAATCGTAAAATGCTATGCAGCTAGGGAAATGCGAGAGTAAGTGTCCCATTGGCGACTCTGCGTTTGGCTAATTATGTTTCTGGTTACCAGCATCGAGTGCCAACAGCAGCTCAAGCGGAAGAGAGAGAATAGCCATAAGAGCAGCTGGGAAGCCCATAAAAATAGAGCTCGCAAGAAAAAAAAGGAAATCGCAAAAAATATAATATAATACTCTCGGGGTGCCAGAGGTAAACTAGTCCATGCAGACACTCCGACAGTTAACCGTATGCAAACAAATTTTATTTTTCTTATGATTAAATCTTTGGCTGATTGTTATTATTTTCGCTATGATTTAAAGTGGTCGGAAAGGAGTTCCCCAAGCTTTTCGAAGCACAATTAAGTCAGTTTCATTTGAGCATTATAATGGCTCTTACAAAGCTGCGCTGATCAATTTGCTGAAGAGAAGCCGTCCACATAGAAATATCGATACTAATAATTTCTGGACGAAAGGAACGGAAGTTTCTATTGAGATATGAAGGCTAAAGAGAAGCCGCCCACATATAAATATTGATAATGTTTTAAAAGTTAGATATTAAAATTTTTATAATATATATATATTGAAGAACAACTATATTTCTAGACGATTTTAAGACCTTGCAAAGGATGAAGTTCCATTGAGATTTAATCGCTTAAGAGAAACCGTCCACATAAAAATACCAAAAATATTTAAAGATTAAAAAATTAAATATATATAATTAAATTATCAGAAAAGATTCATAATATATTTCTTGAGATGGCAAGCATTAAAAGAAATAATTATAAGCCATCGCCGAGAAGCAATTTGAGCAATAGCTAAATGATTTTGTTCATGCTTCTTCGAGAATATTCAGTAAATAATGCAACACCAATCGAGTGATTTTCTGATACAACAAAAAAAAAGAACTAAAATCCAATCTTAAATAAATCGTACATTCATTCGGAAATATTGATGATAAGAAAAAACTAATAGAACAAAAACATTTTCAGCTGGAAAGAAAGCCTCAAAAAATCAGAAAATAAAGGAACAAAAATATAGTGAAAGGAAAGAAGAGCTCTTAACTCGATGAGCTCAAAGAGGAAACTGAACCAACGACTGCCTAAAGGCTTGCACTTCAGATTCTGCTTACAGCTATCTGTTAGCATAACAGAGTTGCAATTACAGCGATAGGAACTTGAGTCGGTTAGCCAAAAAGTGTTAGTAAACGATAGTTTTTAAATTATCGCTTGATAAAATATTCTATTATTATGCACGAAGTGATATGATAGTGAGATATATTTAAGAAATTCTTGGTATATAGCATGCCTTTAAGATACAAATCCCATCAAGAAATAATCCATATGCAAAAACGAATACTAGACCTACTTGCAATTAATTAAACACAGTTTGCTTCATAGATTATTAAGTGAAAAGAGTTTAGTTAAGATGTGCTTAAAGCAACAGTTGACGCAAAACAGGGTCATCATCTATATGCAAAATAGCGTTTGTCCTGACTGAGTGACTGACTCGTTGCTGATAAAAGCGTGCTAAGCGCCAGGTTGCTGCAGGTCTAGCAAACGCTTCGCCTTGGGGCAAAAGTGAGCATGAGAAATTTGTAAACAACATCGTTGTTATTTCAATGTGCTTTGCAAACGTCGAGTTGCCAGTCTGCGTGGCTTTCGTTTTTTAGTTTTTTGATTTTTGTATTTTAATTTACAAAGAAAAGCACAATAAAAAACTAACAATTAACAATTAAAGCTAGCATCTTGAAAAACTGCATAGTTCCATCTTTCTGTTGCAGGCTTATGTCGGGACCGGCCGAACCGGAAGACTTTAACATATAGCCGCCATACTGTCGAACATTAAGTTCTTGTATTAAAAACTTTTTTCGTTTTTTAAATATCTAAGTCAAACGTTACAAGTTTCGTTAATAAATAAGTTAATTAATGATTTGACCAAATAGAAACCCAAATTCGAACGATTCTTACTATATTTCAATATGACAGCAGTCCGACTTGGACCCACATATATCTCTGCTGTTTTAAATTCAAATTAAGAAACATTCGTGCCCTTAAATAAATTAAAATTAAGGCTTAATTTAAGGGCGCGGGTTGGACATTTTTTTGGCCTCAGCATATGCGCGAATTACACATAAAGTGTGTTCCAGACAATGTCGGGTAACATTTAGTTATTTATATAAATGCATATGATTTATGTGTAGCATGTTTTAATGTTGCAGTGCCAGATTTTGGGCTCGATGCGGAACTCTTCGTTTTTGAGTTCAGCAATGCAAAAAGAATTCGCGCCAAATTGTTGTTTTTTTTTTTTTCCAACAAACAATGACGGCAGTTAATTGGCGCATAACTTGGCCCCACACACACACACACACACACACACTCGCTCACACACACAAAAGGAAAACAAACTGAACGCCTAATCTACAATTGACACACATATGCGCAAACAATGAGGGAAACTCTTTGCACAGCCTTAGCCCCAAACCCTGTCGACAAACCCCCTCTGTCGCCATTGCAGCTCCGCCCGACCGAAGAGCCACCACCCCCCCTCGTCGTGCCTTTCCTATACATCTCGGCTCACAGAGGTGCACAAACAGTGCTCCAATCGACCCACCAAAGCGAACAGCTCGCGCTCTTTTCTCATTATTTATGTGCGACCTTGTTTTACGCCATTTTTATTATTTTGCTAATTTCGCGCGCATTATAAAAAAGAAAAACAACAACAACAATAAGAGACACACATGCATAAATTTCCAGCACACACACACACGCACATAACGTCAAATATAACGGTAGTAAAAATAATTTCCACGCAGTTTCACAATGAATTTACGCTTAGCAAAATCGTGCTTAAATCTTTGCCCATAATTTTCTATGGAACCAGTTTAAAATATTATCTCCAAAATTTGCAAAAATCGATTTATCCTTCTTATTTTTTATTGAAATTTCAAGCCCTTCCTCTTTAACAACATTCATCCAAATTAATGCAAGAGAGCGAGATTGAGTTAAAGATTGAAGCCATCCCAAGCTGAAGTAAAAACAATCTAGTCTCAAATGAACTTTAACACTGCAAATGTTAACATGTTTTCTTTTTTCATTCGATCTAAATTGTATAAAACAACACATGCTACAAAAACATTTACTAGCAATTTACTGGGTAATACAAAGTCGAGCAGACTCAATAATATGTTTCTTAGCTCGTATTTCTTTCTTGCTTCCTCTATAATAGTTGCTGTTACCAACTGAGGATGGATTTGTTGGTAATCTTTTTTTACAGGGTATGTGCTAGTCGAGCAGTGTCTAATAATGAACTTCTTAGCTCTTCTTCTTTATTTTCTTATTATTATTATTTGTTGTATACGTTTCATCAATTGACATTGTATTTATATATGTGGTTTTTGCACAGGGTATGGGGTAGTCGAGCAGCGTCTACCTCTAATTTTCTTAGCTCTTCTTTTTTCTCTTTTATTAATTTAGCTAACCAATTGTGGTTGCATTTAATAGTAATTTTATTTTTGATACGGTATGTGGTAGCCGAGCAGCATCTAGTAATGAGTTTCTTAGCTCTTCCTCATTCTTTATAATTTTTTTCGTCTCACAGCTGTTAAGTGCTTTTAACCTATTTTCCTATTTTTGCGCAATTTATCAACAAATTAATGTAAGCATGGCTTACAATTTTTTTGCCTCCACTTGACACACACACACACAAACACACACACTCACTCACTCTCACACACACAGACACACACACACACTCGTACACATGCGGTTTCTGATGAAATTTGCATGTTGCTTGGAACCCTCTTTACAGTTCTTGTGTTTCATTTTCATGCTGTTGTTTTTTTTCTCTCGCTTTTTTTCCGTATTCGGTGCATATAATTAACTTGAAGCGGGTCTCTGTCTCCATGTGAAAGTCGGAAAATGCATGCAATTATGTCACAGCCTGTCACATACATGCACGCACACACACACAAACAACCACTTGCACACACATACAAATATATATGTATGTATATATATATATAAATATATATACATTTATGGAAAAAGTTTTGGCCAAGTTTCTGATATCTAAAAGCATTTCAAGCACAACCTTTCAATTTCACTGGCATGCATATAAATGCTGGCAGTCAATTGTGCTTAAGAAAACATTAATATTAAGTGACACTGGAGGACAGGCAGCTGTTAGCATAGATTACGCATGAACAATACCAAGGAAAAATAATGCAATTAGCTTTCTAGAGAGCCTGGAGACGGGCTATTCGACATTGAGCCCGATAGGAAGAACGATTTTAATGCAAATAAAGTGAGCATGGAGGTGAAAACTTTTAGGAGCAAAGTGTTTAGTGAATAGACACGAATTGAAGACATGTTTGCCAAGTCTCTTGCTTGGGCTTAAAAATGTATATGGAGAAGAAGTCGCTGTTATAACCAAATAAAGTGAACATGGAGGTGTCAACCTGTTAGACTTTGAATACCCCTGGCCGGGCTGCAAAAATATGTTCTATAGTATATCAAAGTAAACAGGAAAGAGGTTTCTTTTTTTTTTAATTTAACTAACCTTGCTTAGGTGTTTAGGTCCAGTGTTAATAAACTAAATGTTAAAATATAAATTGGGCAACTTTCCAGCACTGTCTCTCCCTCGCACTCTCCCTGTTTGCCTCTCTGTGTCTTATCACAGTTCTTTGTCTCTGCTTTGTTTGTCTGTCATCATCTTTGCCGATTGCTTTGTCGTTATTATCAATGACATATAAACATTCACGCTTGGCAGGCGATGTCTGACGACAGCGGCGCTTCGTTGCTTGCATTGAAACGATGATAGTTGACGACAATGCGAGCGAACGCCCACAAATGAACAACGCCCCTTGTCGACTCGGTTCCGCGTCTGTGTTGGACAACCGTCAGCGACTGTTAACTGTTTTTCCCCCATATCTGCACACATATACTATATACAAATAGTAGACTCAAACTAACTGTGGCTGTTATTAAGCCTGCAGTTACATATTGTCCTAGATGTGGGCGGTACGATATGCTCAAGTATTGTTGGCCGAAAGACGAAACGAAAACCGACACAAACTTTTGATTGGCAGCTGCCTTTGTTTCACGCAGGTGGAGGGAAAATGCTTCGCAAAACTTTGGCTAGCCGCAACATAGACAGGTGCAAAAAGGCCACCCAAATGGCAACTGCATGCCACACACACACCCACACACACATGAGTGTCTCCTTGAAGATTCCAAAATCGCCATCTCGCTTATCTACTGTGTGGTATTTGCCGACCGGGTGATAAAAGAGCGATATATGGCGATACACATAATGACCTGGGGCGGAGACGGTGGGGTTTGGCCAAGAATAAAAAGGGCAAAGGAAAAATTTCCATAATTTTACGACTGCTTGACAGGCGACACAGACAGCCGCACGGTCAGTAGTAAAGTGGAATTTTCAAGCACACTTGAAACCGCATCCCAGCACCACAATATACCCAATCGCCCCCCCCCCCCCCAAAAAAAAAAAAAAAAGACCCTGAACCTGAACCCGAACCCGAACCCGATGCCACTTCATGTGCCAGTTGACAGGCATTTGTATCCAGCACCATTTTTATATGTATGCATAAAAATTTATAGGTGCTAAAGTACGGCATGAGGACATGTATATGCATATACTTAAGATGCACAGCTCAGCCAGATGAACACCCCAGCCCGAAACCTAATCTAACACTCGATATGTATGTGTTTGTGTGTGCTTTGCCATTTGCAGACATCTTCAGCCAGGGAATACACCTGTTCGCAGGGAAGAGAATAGGGCAAAAAAAGAAGAAACTATCTGAGTAGTTGGAGTGCTTTAAAAATTTACGAGTCGAGTTAATGAGGGAGCAACGACACTTAGCTGATCCAAATTGTTGATTGAATCATAAACTTGTCTGTTTTCACCAAGTTCCCAACATCAATAATGTCACCGAATTTCATCAATAAGTGAAACTTGAACTATATTCCCTTGTATATATACATATCAAGGGATACAATTCAAAACGTTTATCAAGGTCTACAAATGGACTTCGTATTGAAAGTATCGAAGGTATTGAAGCATGTGCAAACTATAATTTTGTTTTAGCGTAACTGATTTTCTATATCGATAACATCTTAAGTATCGACAATGACACATCACCATTTTTAGTTTCTATCGATGAGTTGCAAACCTGCTTTGCTCACAGAAATGTTCCACTAAAATTCGAGTCCCAAGCCTAAAGGTAGTCGGCTCCTCAGTTTCTCCTGGTATCTCATCGAGTTAGGAGCTCGTTTCTCTTAACTCAATGTTTTGATTTTCGGAGTATCCTAAGACCAATAACTAATTTTTATACTTTTTGTTGTTGTTGGTTGTCCCGCTTCGATTAGAGAAGATATCGAAAACACATCAATCGCGCAGCGATCTTCCAGTCGACTGCATTTCGAAATCAAAGTTGTGTCTTCTCCATTTTGTTACAATCAGACCTTACATTTTTTCTTTATAATAATAACTGGCCTGCTGTTATTAAAAGGTAACAGTAGGTCTTTTTTATTACAAGGAAACGAGATGCAGATTCTTTGATTTAAACTTGGTGAATAACAAAAACCTTTAGTTGCGAAATTACGACTTGAATATCCTATCAAGCTGCGTTTACATGCAAAGAATCATATACAGCCAGCCGGGCGGATTGAACGAATATGGCTAACTTTTTCTGTTATCAAATTTATCTAATTTGGCATTACTTCACTATTTTTCTAACATATCTGCAAAATTATATCAAATAAAACCATTTTATATGCCTTTTATGGGTAATCGGTCGAAAATAAATTATACTTTTCATTTAGAGAGTATTTAATCTCCAGACAGCCACTTTTTATTATTACCTTTATAATAAAGGTATTCAATGCTTGGTACAAGGAACAGGAACTTAATGCACACAGTGCATATTTCACTTGTTGGTAACAAACCTCTATAAATTAGAGACTCTTAAGAGCTTGAGACTGGAAATGTTGAATGCAAGTCCTTCTAGTTCATCAGGAGATAGTTTTTGGGGGATAATTCACACTGTTTCCACGAAATCGATAAAGATCGATATCGACATACTGTTTAATTTTGATATCACAGAGCTTATAAGAGCTAGAGACGCAAATTTTGGGATGTATATATCATAGAGTATATCAAGTCTCAAGAATAATTTCCTTTTCAGATACATGTGTCTGTTTCCCCAAAAACGGGTGAAAAACCGCATTTTTAAAGTTATGGTCTTTGAGTATTTACAAACATTTGGATGACATATTAATGCCCTGCGAATTCCACAAATATCAAACAACATGGAGGCAAGTTCATTACGAAAGCTTTTCCCATAGTATGGGGCTAATGATAGAAAAAGAAAAATCGTAAAGTGTACAGATAGTGTCTTGTTAGCTTGTGTGCCTGTGTGTATTTGTGTATTTATGTAACGAAGGATGTTCGAATATTTGTAACTCTAAATGTAGGGTATCTTCTAGTCGCGAGGAGAGAGAAGTCCTCCTCTTTGTGTAATAAAAGCAACTTGTGTATTATGACTCGACGTTGTTGTGATTCAATTGCCAAGCACAGTCGAATGTGTGTGTGTGTGTGCTCTCAAGAAAAAAAATGAAAAATAAAGCATGCTTCTAGGCTAGCCCATGGCTTAAAAAGCAACGTAAATATGCATTTTCAAGCAAATGAAATTTTAATGCACGAGTGTCTGAAGAGTGTGCGAGTGTGTGTGTGTGTGTGTGTGTGTGTGTGTATTTGCAGGTGTAATTGTGTGCTGTCAATGTGTGTGCACAGAAAATCATAACTTGAAATGCGTTAAAATGCATATAAAAAATTTATAGCCTACACTTAGGCGCACATTAAATGACATGCCAGTCAAAGGCTTGCTCGAAGGAGTGCAGAATTGGCCGAGCCGTCGAGTCCTTGCCCGTTGCCCGTTGGTCGTTGCCTTATCGTGCTGGCTCGTCATCCTTTTGCGTTCTGCCTGATTGCTGTTGACAATGACGCGCGCGCGCTGTGTGACCCGTCGCGTTGACCCCAAAACGTATAATGATGAATTGTGTTTCAGTGCGCGCACACACGCACACACACAAACACACGCAAGCAGACGCACACAAACATACCTCCCATATGATAACCAATTTTTGTGCTGCCTACTTTAAGGCGCAGCCCAATCAGATAAACTCATATGCGTGAAATTGTTTCGAAGAACTTAATGCCAGCATCCCGCACTGCGCACACTACGCTTGCCCTTTGACCCGATATCAATTGAAACATAATTATAGCATGCTCTGCTTAATTGTCGCATGCGAGCGCAGAGTTTTATTAAAGGGCTGATGCAAGTTGAATACCAAAAATTATGTAAGTTTTTATTTACAAAGAAATTAAGCCAAAAAAGCGACTAACAAGCTGGTCTTAATATATATGTAGGTTTTTGCATAGATTATGTTTAACGACGTGTGCATTAAATAGGTTCGAGCACTTTGTGACATTGCGTCCCACGTTGGGCGCCACAAAACCACATTAGCACGTACGGCTGCTTTTTGACGTCAAAACTTTGACCCGGCAGCAGTTAATAATATTTACAACATGCGCTACTTATTTATCGCCCAATGCCAGCAAAGACTTTTATAATATGTACATTAAGAAAAAATCCCAACAAATCTTTGGCAAAAGAGACATGCAAAAAAGTGTAGAACGTTTTTTCATAATTAAAATGTCATTTTTTGTGCCAGCTGACTTAAACCATTTAAGTATTTTGCCCGAATTGGGACGAAAACAAAACTGTGGGCGCCTAATTTGCTTTCAGGAAATTTCCATACACGTTCAAAGTGGGAAAAGGGTATATTGGCTTTGCACAATTATGTTAGCTGTGCACAATAATATACACTACTGAAGGGATTCTCTAAGATCAATGCAAAATATAAATATATACACACATATATATATATATCATATATTACCCAATAAATTTGTCTGATTAAAGCCAGCTTCAAGCCGTTTTAATCCTTTAAACGACCTTAACGCAGTTGGTTGCAAACGACGGCAACATTTTCGTTTCTTTTTTTCTGTGCAATTAGTTAAACAAAGCGCAAGCTTAGAGAGCTATTAAAATAATGCAACGTTTTTTGATTGATAATAATAAGATTTACTATCAAATATATATACTATATATATTTTTAAAGCTTGCGGTAGAAAGTGCTTGGATTTCGTAAAAATTAATTTGAATAGCGCACAGTTTTTCAACATCTGTGTGTCCAAAGCGTTTGGCTCCGACAATGGAGAATCCTTTGTGTCCATTTATCTGGCTTCATTATGCAACAAATTGAGACATTTTTTTTTTTTTTTTTTTGGGTGGAGGTGGTTTTTTTGATGTGCTAAGCAAGCTGAATATTTTCTCGATCAATTTATTGGAAGCGCAGGCAGCTGACATTAGGTAACTATAGAAACAATCGGCTTGTCTCTTATATGTAGGATGTATGCATGTATGTCTATGTGAGCATATAAATATGTCTCAAATATATGCACATGTTAGGGGCAATTCGGCTAAGCACTTACATAGCCTCAGTGCCTAAGAGAAAGATAGGAACTTGAGCATTTGCCGCAACACTTGACTTGAATTTCTCGTGCTCTGTGTGTGTTCGCCTGTGTGTGTTAGTATGCGTGTGTGTATGTGTGTGTTTTGCTTTTGTTAATTTCTGTTGTTTGCGCTAACCCCAACAATGGCAAAACAGGCACACACACACACAGAGCACTTGTGCCAGACAGACAAATGAACACAGTTTGAATGGAAGGATAAGATGTGCAGAAGACATTGCGACACACACACACACACACACACACACGCCAGCCACATAAAAAGCAAAAGGCAACACGAATAAAATTGATGTGTGTGAAAGCTGTGTGTGTGTGCGTGTGTGTGTGTGTAGATTACTCATACGCAGCTTAGCCGCCGCTCAGTTAGGCTTTTACTTAGACTTGCCTGAGTTACTGCTGATGCAGTTGTTGTTGCCGCCAGATATTGTTGTTGTTGTTGTAGCTGCTGTCTTTTGGCAGCTTTTTATTGTATTTTATCATAAATAATTAACATTTTTTTGCATTTGTTGTTGTAATCATAAGCATGCATCAATTGGCACTGCTCTTCCAAATATTACACATACGCACTGGACACCAAAAAACAATTTACAAAAAAAATTACTTATTATTAGATTTAGCAAAACAAAAAGGTATATAAACAACTGTAAACAAAATTTGGAGATGAACGCGAGAAGCGCTCATAGCATTCGATATGTTTTTTTTTTGTTTTTCTTTTTTTAATATATTCTGAATTTATTAATAATTTTTTTAAATATAAATTTTTGTTTTTTGTTGTAACACGCTTTGTTTTGTTTGCTTTACGCGACTCGCTAGTGTGTGTGTGTGTGTGTGTGTGTGTGTGACTAAATGCTGTGACACTTTGGTGCGTGTTTCGGTTACCGTGTTTGTGTGGCGTGTGTGTGTGTGTCTGTGTGTGTGTGTGGCTATTTTGTAATCCGCACAAATCCGCTGGTAAATTTGAACTGAATGAGTTCAAAAGCTAAAATGAGTTAGCATACCCAAACGCTTCAGTTCATTGGCGACGCGCTCGCAACTTGCGTTTGCCGAGCGACAAACGAAGGCAGCCGAACGCCAGAGCCGAACAATGCCGCCACATAAGACGAGGCAAGTTCAGACAGCGCAAGAGCGCAAGAGACCGCGAGAGAGGGACAGAGCGAGAGCGAGAGAGAGAGAGAAAGAGACAGAGAGAGCGAGAGAAAAAGCTTTCGCTTTAGCCACAGTTGTCAAAAAGTTGCCCAATTACAAGGAATACCCGTTATCAAAAAATTAGCTGCATTCTATGATATATGGTGCACACAGCTGTTCTACAGCGCGTATAACAGTTGCAACTGTGCGAAAGATCATCGGCTACGAAAATTTGAAAACTTACACTAACATCTTAATTTTGCTAACACGATCTCTTCTGATATTTTAATTTTTCTTTTATACAAACAAATATTCTATTTAAATTCAACAAATTTTCAAAATTTGCGCTCAAGTTTTATACCAAATATTTCAGTTTGTATAACACTTTCTAATTTTGTTTGAGTTTATCAACAATATTTTCCAAACACAAATTCAAGTTCATAAAGTGTTTAGAAATTGCATGCAAGTATTGGTCTGCGTTTGCTCTCCGAATTCAATGCATTATAACACTTTTTTGACACATCGAATACATATTTTTCTGACCTCGAATCATATTTAAATATTTGTAGAATAGAGTTTATTAAGTATAGTTTTATTACTGCTCTAATATAATTAAAATTTATCTTTCTTTGACTTCAATACAAATTCAAAAATTTTTAGAAATTGCATGTGAATTTTGTTTTCTTATGTCTATCTGATTTTAACACATGGAAATATTTTTCAAATATAACAAACACTTTTAAGTTCTGCTTAGTTGTGTTCTTAATTTAATATTTTTAAATTCTTATAGTTTAAAACTTTAACTGCCAAAAACTGAAAGTTATTTCTCAATTTTAAAGCATCGTTTTAATAGTTTAAAATTTTTTTAAATATTTTAATATACATACACAGACACCAATAAACACACACACACAACCTGTCAAAGGAATATGAAAATAAAACAAAATATATTTCACTTTTTAAAAAATACTTTTTTTCAGGCTCAAAGCACAGCTCAGCTACTGAAGTGAACTGTACGGAACTGAAGTGAAGCAACAACTGACTGCTCGAACGCTATGCAAAGCCGACAAATGCAGTTGAATGAAGCAGAGGAAAGAGCGCGAGCTTTTCGAGCTTTCAAGGCTAGAAAATGGGGGGGAGAGAGAGAGGTAGAGGAGAAGAGGGTGAGCAAAAGCACGCAATTCAACAAATGTTGAAGGCAAACTAAACGTTGGTAGCGTTATCCTGGCGCAGCTTTAACGCTCACAGCGGCTGCGCTGCGCAGCCAGAAAGAGAGACAGTATTAATCAGAAAGAGAAAGATAGAGTGAGAGCGGGAGGGCGAGAGCGAGAGGGAGCGAGCGGGAGCGAGAGATTCGAACGCAGGACGAGGCTGCTTATATTTCGCACGTCCTTTTGTTGTTGCTGCTGGCGCGCACCTGTGATTTAGCGAGGACGTGCGACGAGGACGCTGACGAGGACGAGGCCGAGTCCACGTTGCCCTCGTACCTGCCTGCCAGCTGATATTTACCTTATTCCCCACAGCCAGCTAAAGCAGACAAGAAAAAAATATTTAAAAAAAAAAAAGCGAACCCAAAACCAACAACAACAACAACATGAACAGCGAAAAAAGGAGGCGAAACACTAGACACAACAACAATAACCTACGGGGGAAAGGCGCTTTATTCACAAACGCACTTAGAAATGATAGCCCTGGTTTATGCTAATGTTTGCCATTGTCTAAAGTAGTCCGTCAGCCAGTCAGTCACTGACTGACTAGTGAGTTTGTCAATCAGCTGTATGTCAGGCAGTCGCTCTTTCTTTTTTTTTTTTTTTGTGCCCAGTTGCTCGAATGAAGTTATTTTTATTTGCAATAGCTCGTGAGTCCAATTTGAGGCTGTCATCGATACGTCTTGTAATTATTTGGAAATTTATAAGGTTTACTTAATTACCTAAAATTAGCTGTGCCTTTTTCTTACATTCACAGAATTCAAACAATTGTCTTAATTCATTATGAATTCCCTTAAAAACAAACAAAACGAACTTTAAAATGGAAAAAGTAAAAATTATATAAAAAAAGAAGTAAGGATATCTTCGGAATGCCGAAAATGGAATACCCTGCAGACATTTGCCTTATAATTTTGCAGATATGTGCGAATTGCTCGTGAATGTTGAGTTTGACGAGAACATCTTGGATAACAGAATATTTGCCATACAAGAATCTACATTTCGACGGATCTTCACTTTATCAGCTATATGATATGAGAAGCACAATGAAACTAATAAATGCCGAGCATGGCAGCTATATGATAAAGTGGTCTGGTCCGGTTCGGTTCCGACATATGTCTGCCTGCAAAGTGGATAGCTTTATAACTTAAGAGGATAGCTTTATAACTGAGCAACTAGTTGGCATAGAAACAGGCAGACGGACACGGCTATATTAACTCGACTATTGATGCAGATATAGAATATATATATACTTTATGGAATAGAATATAGACACTCATGAAAAAATTATAATGGTCTCTACAAGGGTATAAAAAATGGGATATTAGAGTGAATTTTTTATGCTGCCAATATTGGCTTGCTGTATTTTGCTCAGTAAATGCAGTTTAATTTTAAATATATTCATTTTTTTTTAGCTGTCATATTTGGCAGACATGCTCAGGCCATGTTTTTAGTTTCTTCAAATTTAAGACTTAGGTGAGAACTTACAAACATTTGAAAAACAAAAATTTGTGGCTGCAATTTTCTAAATTGCGGACATACAATTTAGTTGAGCTTTAAGAATAAGCCAAAAGTGAACTTGAGCCCATTTATCGTTTGTTTTCCCGACTTTCCAGCTTAGAGCAGTGGTTTTTTTCCGAGAATATTTTCGAGTATTTTTCCAATATTTTTCGGCTAAGACTCGACAACCGTCTTCAGGGCACAAAAACCAAAGACAATGAATATTAAAAGAAATCGAATTAAACAAAATTAAGCAATCAATGCTGTTTGACGTGGAACATCTTTAGAGTCAAACAGTTTTAATCTCCACGTCAAAGATGTATGTTAAATTGTCCAAATAAAATTAAGCCCCGCACCTCGAGCTAGCTAATTAAATATTCGTAAAAATCGAAAGTTCGCCAAAATCAGCATTATATATATATAAAATATATAAATATATATTCTGATCTATGCCTACGGGGGTATTTGATTCTCAGCACTGCATCTGGATAAATTCTAAAAAACATTCCTCAACCTAAACATATTTTGTATTCGCTTTATAAGTCGTGCACAAATTGTCGGGCAGAGAAACTTATTTCAATACACAAAGTAAATATCGAAAGAAGAATTCGATTGGTTAAAAAAAAAATACTGATATTCAACAAGCGGATGCCAAAGAAGCCGACTCTCATACCCAGCTAATACCCTTTCCCGGCTTAAGCAATAGAGTTTATCATATCTTCAGCCCGTCATAAACTGAGGGCTCGTTAATTGCAACAGAGTCAACCATGTGGGAAGAAGCAATAGCAAGCCGGAGTAACCAGGGTAGAACGTTTAACGACAAATCAATGCAAACTGGGACAACATGCAAATCGAATTATTTTTGCGGCACATCAAATACTTATGCGAAGATTATATGTAGTATCTCCTCCTCCATTCATTGGGGCGGGTGGAAATCGGTCTTGAGGCGCCGTCAGTGGCGGCATTTTTGCTTTGGTTCTTTGCATTTGACTTTAATAATCTTTGATGATATCAGTTTCGGTCAGCCAACTTATTTATGGCCAGATAACAATCGGCAGCCAATCGACCAGCCATCGGACTGGACAACCTGACAACCTACATCTGACAACTGACGGTTGACGGCTGACGGTTGACAGTTGATACTTAGCCTAGAGCAGTTTTTTTGGTATTTGCGGAAAAGCCCTTCAGACTATATGCATGCTACTCATACTCCTTTAGAGGGTATTATAACTTCGTTACGAAACCAAAAAACTTTCTAAGCAATCGACAACCGATTCGATATGCAAGCCAGAGTTTCAGCTTTAAAGCTAACTTTGCTTAGGCTCGTCTTTATGTCGGAGCTGGATGGGATCACTATATGATATAGTCGATATGGGAATGATCGATTGTAGATTTAATTCTTATATGAAGAAATTTGATGATTTCCTAAATACATTGCCCCAAAGCAACCTTGACGAAGTTCGCTATGCTCCTAACGTATATGCAAAAAGGTTCCTATCGGAACAATCGTTCGGAATTAAGCTTACGTATAAAAGCAGTTCTTAGCCATATGTCTGCATGGGTAATTGATTTTCAACCTGCCAAATAAAGCCTTTAATTCTCTTTTATACTTCTGTAGAATGTATTAAAAGTTTTTCATGCAATGTGCATCTTCGATCCCATAAAGTATATAAATTGTAAATCAGCATCGATAGTCTCATTTAAGTTATTAAATAATAACTATACAATATACCCTTAACTCCGCTTGGTAGAGATCAGAAGGCACTGATCGATTCCAGCGCAAAATAAACCAATTTAGGATAAAAAAACAGAAAAAAAAAAAAAAGCATCGATAGCCGAGTTTATATGGCCATGTCCATGTCCGTCTGTCCATCCGTCCGTCTGTTCGCATAGAAAGAACTAGTATCTCATTATTAAAGCTTTCGTCTTAAAATTTTGCATAGTTCCGTCTATCTGTTGCAGGTAGGGCACATATCGGAACCGGTCGGATCGGAAAACTATATCATATAGCTGCCATGCTCGGCATTTATTATTTACATTGTGCTTCTCATGTATATACGAAATCTTATCAAGGACTAGAATACCATATAGTTGACAAAGTGACGATCGGTTGAAATGTAAGTTATTGTATGGCAAATATTCTGTTATCCAAGATATTTTCATCAAACTCAGCATTTACGAGCTTCACCATGCTCAAATATCTGCAAAACCGTAAGGCAAATGTCTACAAGGGTATTCAATTTTCGGCATGCCGAAGAACCTTTTCGTTTTTTATAAATTTAAAGATAAAGTATATTTTAAGATTGTGACTGAAAGCCAGCATTGGGCAAAGTAAGAACTGGGGTTAATTAATCGAAGTTTAGATATTGCTAAAGAAATCATTATGTCTATCAGAATTCAATAATAATGTTATGTATCGCTCTTCTATCGGCTTTGTGTCTTCCACAGGTAAGTAATGAATTAAAATGCTTGACTAAGAGCTACCCTGTCAAATAAGTATTATATAATGCAATAAATAATATACAAATAATTTGATTCGCAGCTGCACATCGTTTTTCTATCGTCATATTATCTTCTGGGGTATATGAAAACGTATCGAGGGGATACAAAAGCGTTTCGCCTGGAAGACACATTTACGATAGTGCAGCTAAGGAACTTTACTATATAAAGCCATTTGGATTTTCCTCCTGACCGCTTTCTTTTTCTTGTCGTTGAATAAATACTGTGTTATCGCCAAATATTCGCTTTGGAAGTTATAAGGCGATACCGATTGTAAAACGTACACACCTTTAGCCATAGTTAAAGAGTTTAAAGAGGAATGGAGCTGAATTAAACGTATTTATCTCGAACTGTAAATATAATTTTATTATTTAATTTACTCCAAATATATTAAGGCTTCAATAACGCTCGAGCACTTCAAAATGTATGCTGAGCATAACAAATACAAATACATGGTTTACAGTCAGTAATTTCAGGCCTTTGTGTTAAATAATACTTTAAGAGTATTTAAAGTACACTTGATTTAATGTTTGTGCGAATTATTAAGGCTTTTCGAATTTACGAGAAGACAAGAAGAAAATTGAATCGAGTGCGACAAAAGATATGATATGCTTATGTGAAGTCCTTGGCATGATGTCCTTTCACAGTTCTCAACTAATTTCGATATCTATTGTTAAGCCGTAAAGCAATTTAACGACGACCAAACGATTGCATTTGTTGTTGCTGCTGCTGCTGCTGATGCTGCTGTGGATTTGCATGTGTCCATTGAAATTGTAGTTAAAAGTCTATTAAATTTTACGGCTTCGCAACGCTTGGGCCAATAATGAAGGCTCTCTCGGTCCTATTTCCTGGCCAGCGTCCTGTCGGTCCAGGCATTTCATTTGCAGACGAAACACAAAATAAACCTAATTACACTTTACTTTCACTTTCACTTTCTGTTTGCAAGCGCGACGAGCGGGCTGGGGCTCGAAGGCGGTTTGCGGTATGCCTGAAAAACTTCAAAAGCATCGGCCGAAGCAAACTTTTAGTTCGAGATACTGGCTGGTCGCAATATAATTTTACTTTATGTACAATATATTTTGTGTACTGTTCTGTTCGGCCTGTTGCCAATTTGAGAGCCAATAAAAGCGTTTAAAGACCCGTTTCAAAGATGCCCCCAAATACGGTTCAGTTCGGTTCGGCTTTGGCTCGCCTCGGCTCATCAAGTCAAATGCGTGACAGATTTTAGTGGACAACTTTTGAAAGCAGACCAGAAAAAAAAGAACGAACAAAAAATTTATCAAATAAAAGTCACACACTAAGCAATACTCTGTAATCAGTGCCAGGGCATGAAATACTCTATTTTTGTTTACCTGGAATTAAATTTGTTTCTTTTTTTTTAATTTTTAATTAAGTAACAAGAAGATCCAAGCTAGAGCATAGATTCATTGTAAAACATTTGAACTGTGTTATATTTATTAAGAATTATTGTATAAAAGTTTCTAAATGTCCAAAGAAACTAAAATTATTATATTAACTGAACTGTCTTTTTTCATGCTTGTTCCATTGATAACAGGGTATACGAAATGTTAGTCAGCCAAACAAACCGTTTCAAAATGTTTACTCAAATGATTTAAAGACTTTGATTAAGATTACCTTTGCTCTCTCTATCTTCCTGTCACTACTAGAGCTCATCAGTGCTATAAAAAGGTTTTCGCTATACACTCGCGCAACTCATTTATATAGGGTATACAAAAGTCGGAAATAAAATTCCATTTTGAAGCTGTAACAGCGTACTTAGGGACTTGAAATGCAAGTTACCTTGGCTGTGCCATAGCAAATAGTTATGTGAAAAGTCACTTTACACATTTCCAAGGCTTATAGGGTATATAAATGCCAGTGAGCAGCAAAATTTTCGGTTGCTTACAACGTAATGAACACTTTTTATATGCAAATAATCATAATAAGTGCCTGTGTGTGTGCGCCAGTGTGTGCGCTCTGTGCGTCTCTGTATGTGTGTGTATGTGTGTTGTTAAAGTGTTGTAAAACGCTTTTGAAGCGCTTATTTGTATGTGATTATTTAAATAATAAATGGGCGCGGGGCCTGGGTCGACTCGATCATCAACGGCGCTCATAAGTAGGCAATAACTTTTGCTTTGTTGTGGCTTGCGAGATGCCATAGTGCCCCCCTCCCCACTCTCTCCTGTGGAAAGTCTCAGCAAGTAGCCCGTAATGAGCATGTCATTTAACGTAATTTCAGTTGATTGTTATGGCATTACAGCCAGCAAACAATATGTAGAATATGGGCGTGGGGGCGTGGTGTCGAGGGAAAGCGGCAAGTGCCTGGACAATGCTCAGTACAATATACTTTCCAGCAAGGACGAGGCCTCAGTTGGAGTTTATCTTATCAAGAGCCAAGCAGAGCGGCTGCCAAAAAGCCAAATACAAAAACTACACACACACACTATCTGCCAGTGTGTGCGTGTGTGCATAACTTAGAGCTAGCTGCTGTTTTGTGGCTTTTGTTGATTTTTGTTGCTTTTCAATGGTTTACTTACTGTTCACACAGTTCCAGGGCCAGGGTTAACTAGACGCTCGCAAATAGCTCGAATTATGGTCTATGGCTTACCTGTAAAGACACGTGTTTGTTCGATTAGAAGTGAGGCGTCAAATCAAAACGATAAAAGTGAAGCTATTCACATGCATAAAATGGGCAAGTGCTGAGTACTTGCCATTGTTATTGCCCCAAATAAAACCCATCTCATTTATGACTCTTCAACTAGCCTATGTGTATTCATGCAGCGCATTTAGTCAATGCCTACGTTTTATGCATATTTATTTGTGAGCCAAATTCACCTTTATTTGATTAATATTTGATTATCGACAAACTATCTCCCAACTGTCCTCAGCCTGTCTTCCTGCCTGCCTTCCTGCCTGCCTTCCTTCCTATCTTCCTGCCTGTCTTCCTGCCTGTCTTTTGCCATACTATAAACAGAAACATACAAATCGAAACAGACTGGCAGTCATAAATATAAATATATTCTTTGAAAATTTGTGCTGCATTGCGAATATATATATATATATATATATATACATATATAACTGAAAATGTAAAATATTTCCTTTATAAAGTTGATTAAATTAAATGCATTAAGAAATTAAGCTATCAGTATTTGTTGGTACAAATAGAAAAGAAACTCGGATATTAAACAAAGATTTTATATTTGTTTTCATTTTGAGTTTTATCGTTCTAAAAGAAACTTAAATTAAACTTATATGAAAAAATACAAACAGAACTTATTCTACAGTAAAGTCTCACATGATAAAATTAACAACAAATGTTGGTTATACTTATAAACCGATCTGAGAGATCGATTGGATGAGACCTGCGGAATCTCCTCCGCAAGCGGACTCCTCCATATCTACGTCTCCCTAGAAGACTTAGCCAGTCGATTGTAAAGATTTTCAGGTCGCGTGTTCCCGACCTTGGGCAATGCGTATTATTAACTCCAAAAAGGCCAAGTCTAGGAATATTTTGCAATTCAATTCAGTACCTAAGACTAGGTCATAGTATATTGATTTAAAGAAAACAAATCTATTTCGAAATTTGAAAATAACTAAGACCGAGCACAGTATAATAAACTCGGGAAAAACAAATCTAGGAATAATTTAAAATCTCTAGGAAGAACCCAAGCAAAAGTTGGAGAAACATATTAAAATTTATTATCAAATGCACTTCTAAAATGGAGTACAGCAAAACAAGTAAGTAAATTAATGAATGTTGCCATTGTTTTAGCTCGCAGCACTGACCCCATTTATATTTATTATTTAGTTATTTAAACCTAACTGCACCGTGTGCCACAGCCAAAGTGAAGGGAATTTGCAACAGCGCTTCGAAGTGCTCGTTGTAATTAATTTAATTTGAATGCGCTTGCCAGTACTTGCAGCTAATAATTAAATTCATGTTAAATGCACTCACAAAAAGCAAATGATATAAAATTTCAAATGTTATTCGAACTGCGACAGGTAATAAACGACTCGCAGATGCGCATTTGGAGTATGTCTTATTGGGTAATACTACGTGAAATGTAATTAGAATGAAATCGAATGCTGCAGCAACCCTTAGCACTTGGAGTAGTCAATGCTTCTTTAAGGAAATCAATCGAAACATATTATTTAACTCACTTGCAGCTACGTGTGACCAAACAAGATAATTTAAGTTGACAAATTGCAAGATGCTCAGACAGTCTTTATACATGGCCAAATAATCCAACAAGTCAGACAGCATCTATATAGAAATTAGAGCACACACAGAGAGAGTGAGGGTGAGACAGAGAGAGAGAGAGAGAGAGAGAGAGAGAGAGAGAGAGAGAGAGAGAGAGAGAGAGAGAGAGAGAGAGAGAGGAAGCGAACGAGCGACAAGCAGGGACCATCCAGGGGGGGTGATGGGCTGGCGAGCGCCCAAAAGTGAAGCCTGGCCAGGCTCGTATTAGGCCATCAATGGATACAAGCAATTTCGTTTAATTAAAACATGCCAATACATTTTGGCTAGCAGCAGCAACAATAACAACAACCATCAACTTTAGCAGGCCGAACACTGAATACCCTTGCAGGCATACTAGACGCAAGTCTGACTAACTTTTGCTCATGTGCAGAATATATTTCCTTATAATATTTTTATTAATATTTTATAATATTTTCAAATTCATTCAAATAGCTGTTCATATAAAACTATATAGTAGAGGAGTTCGAAGTAAGGAAGATGTTGTTTCTAAATAAGAAACATTGTTGATTATATTCTGAAAAGCAAGAAATCATATGTTGTGTACATAAAAACTAAGTTTCTGGACAATCCTTGATATAGAGTGGGACTTAAGCCTAAAAGCTTTTATTCTTATAGAAAACAAAAAACATATTCCTGTTCAGACAATCGTTTTTATGAAGCTATATTAAAGAGTGTGCCGAAATTCACAATCTTTTCTTCTTGTAATAGAAAAAAACTAATTCTTTGGACAATCATTTAACTATAGCTATATTAAAGAGTGGGCCAAAGTTCACAAGCTTCTCTTCCTATAAAAATAAACTCATTTTTTGGACTATCGTTCATATGCAGCTATAATGTAGAGTGGGCAGATGCTCACGAGCTTCTGCTCCTATTTATCTATATATTTTACTTTACTACTTTACTTACAAGAACTTCAGCACCGATCTTTCCTATGGCAGGTTTACCATATAGAATACCGATCCGTCCAAGTTCGACATATGTACAGCACGCAATAGCTTTTGAGCTGAGACTTTAGTTTTATGCTGGTTACTGCTGCTGCGGTTGTCGGGCTCACCTTTCAAGTGTTACACCTTTCGTGAGAAAGAGGATAATGCCAGCTGGCAGAGAGCATGAAAGCTACGAGAACAACAGGAACAACAACGGCAACAAAGATCAAACACATTCGAAATGCTGGCCAAAAGGCGAGCGACAAAATGCACACTTAAATTTTATGGACGAGTTGCAGCAAATGGAGCATTGTGCCGCATGCCAAAAGCCGTTACCCAAATTGCTCCCAATGCCAAAGCGGCCCTGACGTTGGGGCTAAAGAACAAGATGATCATGATGATACTGATGCTGATGATAATGATAATGATGTTGATGTGGGCGCCTGTCAAGTGGGACAACCCGTCGTCCTGCCCACTTGATGCTCATTACAGTCAATTGAAGTTAATGCAGCTGCCAGCTGTTTTGGCCCGTTTGCCTTCGGCTGCCTTCTGCCTTCTGCCTTCTGTTTGTCTATCTGGCCGTTTATTCGGCTCTGCGCTTTCCACTTTGTTTGCAGCGTGCCAAAAAGGTAAAAAACAAAGGAAAGCAAAACAAAAATAAAAAACGAAAATGGAATGAACATTTTCGCGCAGCCTGTCATTATGGCAATTTAATCGAGCGGAAATAAAGTGCTTAAACATCATAAACAAGATTTAATGTGACAAAAAAGCAAATCACAGCGAGACAAACAGCACGGGGGCGCTCTCTGGCTGCAGAGGGGGGTGTCCGGGTGTGCGGCTGTGTGGTGGCGCTTTGACGGGACCAACATAAATGTCAAATGGCATTTGGCTAAAGATGACAGGCAAATCCTTTTTTGTCTTTTACACCCAGCGCCCCCCCCCCCTCAAAATGAAAATGGATAAAAAAAAAAAACAAAAATCTGACAACTACGCATGTATGCGTGCTGCCCGAAGGGGGTAAGGGGCAGGGTAACTGCTTCGTACTGTCCAGTGGACGTGGGCGTGGGCGTGGGCGTCAGCATGGTTATGGGCGTGTCATAATATATCGCGCTCTAAACACATCTTCAAGCGCTCCATTTGGATTATGGAACCGTTTACATGACAGCAGCAGTTGCAACAGGACCCAGCCTAATTTTTAAAACGGCAATGTGTGTGTGTGTGTGTGTGTGTATGTATAGGATATGCTCTAGGATACGCCACCTACCGACCTAAGTGCTGTTGTTGTTGCTTTATACCCTGTTATCAAAATGGGCTAAAAGGGTATATCGAAGTGTGGTAAATGTATGGAACGGTAAGAAAGGGTATATATGTATATATATATATATTTGTTATATATAACGACCGAGCCGATATACCCATATTTGCCTGTCTAACCATGTCGCCATCTCTTCGTCTGTCCAGCCGGCCATATCGAACGCATCCAAGGAGCGAGAACAGATCTTTCTCTTCCCAAATATCGATATATATCGGTTCTTAAACATAAGTCACAGCTGTTTAAAACACTATAGAAGAAGTTCGGTATATTCATTGAGCAACAAATATCATATTTTAGATACTTCCCCCCAGCCTTAGATGCCATAAAATATCCCTCATTTATCAAGCAATTAACACAGAAGTTATTGAAAGACAAATGTTTTGAGCGTGTGGGGTTAAGGAGCGCAGATTCCGACTCAGAAGTATGGTTACAGGGCATCTCCCAGTCGGGATACTTGTCCCTCCGACTAGCCCACTCTTAGTTATTGTTTCCTTTTTTCATTTTTTTGCGAACGACACCTTTCGGCTTATCTAAATATTTGAGCTGGTGCTTCCAATGTCAATAAAACGAAACGAAACTGTAAGCCGAGAGAGAGGACAGCAGCAGAAAGGGGAGGGGAGGACAAGGATAAAGGTATGAGTATGATACAAAAAGGGTGCTCAAAAATACAGCACTCTACGGTATAAAAGTGGGCAGAATAACATGTTCGAGTTAAATTCTTATTTATGCAAAATTTTTTTTTTTAATACGAAAAGGGTCAAGCTGTATATGACCTAAGCACTTGACTTGGATTTATGTTAAAATAAAAAATAAATAATCAAAAAAAATGGATATAATCGAAAACTGTGCACATTGTGGAAGAATACTATGAATTTAATTTAATAATTAAATATTGGAAATTGTTTCGAATAAACCGCTTTAATAAACGAGTATTTGATTATTGAGTAAATAACTCTAAGACTGCACAGTGACTCTCAAACCATGACTGAAGAAGAAATAAATATGTATGATTTGTGGGGGGGGTGGGTGTCGAGGAATAAAAAGGCTTCAACAGTTGTCAAACTTTAAAGTGAAATAAAATCTTTTAATCCATCAAAATTAAACAAATCAAGTAATTGATTTGACCCGGTTAAGATTTCTTTTCGGTTTATTTAACGACAATCCAAACGTGCATATTTCGCAATCAATCATTCAATCAATCAGGCAAACGACGGTCACTTGACGCGCTTCACACATCGATCATCGAGAAATTCCAAATATGTTGCGTTTATCACTGGAGGTGATAGCATGTAATTGGGGCAACAACAACAAATCAAGCACTTGAATAGCTATCAAGGTAATGCCCCATCAATAAGTGTCTTTGTCTGGCACCAGACACTTGATCAGAGTCCTTATCAAAAACCTAAAAACATATAAAAACAAAAAAAAAAAAAAAGAAGCAAAGAATATAACTAACTTGACCAGAAACAAAGAAGCTCGACTAATTTTCAAGTTTATTATTGAAGAAACGCGCTTTTTGACTATTCACGACAAGTAGATGCTCTTTACCCATATCTCAAGTGTGTACCAAATACATATGGACATATTTATTGCAAATTCAATTGTAACATTTTATTCAAAAACATCAGAGAGTGATGCCACTTTGTCGAGTTGGCAACGCTGTCAAATGTGAAAAGTGTTGGTTAATAAAGTTGACAAGGAACGAGAAAATTAAAACTTGGGACGCCTTCAATAATTAATAAATACATAAAATATATATAATATATACATGTATATCTGCATTTATTTGACAGATACAGCACACAGCCACACACACAGGCACTCCTTAATATTCCTTCCTATTCTTCCCAACCAACAACGGGTACAACACCAGCTAGCAAAAAATTAAAAAAAAAAAACTAACTTAACTAAGATCAGTCAGTTGCCCAATAAACCCAACCCGATACGCCTTTTACCTCAGTTCAATTTGCTTACAGGGCAGCCAAATCGAGCAAATAAATACGCGAATAAATATAAATAAAATTGTGTCTGCGGCTCGCTGTGTCAAGCGTTTCAGTTGTCAAGCGATGACAGTCACATTAACAGCAGAAGCAACGCTGAGAAAGAGCTTATCAAAAATGCAATCAAATCGAAACTAAGGCACACTCGACTAACAACAGTAAAAGAGTGTGTGTTATCTTTGAGGGGAATTCGTTGAATCAATCAAATCAAAACAAATCAAATCGAACCGTAACGAAATAATAACATATTTAATCAAAATATATCAAGCGATTTGTAAACAATAATTAAAGTTGGGTTAGGCAACGAAAACGTATATCAATCAGGCAACCTTAAAATAAGAAGCAGCCTGTGCTGGTAAATGCAAATCGTGGACAAAAGTTAATGTTTAACGACTTCCTTGCATTTATCCAAATAAATTTTGTGTTATTGCAGTGCTGTTGAGTGAACATTGCAGTCAACAGTGTTGTTAAGAGGCTCAAACTTCGGTGGCAGTGTTGGAAAATGTTTTCATCAAGCGTAAATTACTTAGATTTTATAATTTTACACTTCCCGCTAATCAGCAATTGGTATTTGACTGGCATGTTTTTGAGCACAGCATTGGTAAACGCCAAACGCTGACAGTATTGTCAGAATTGTCAAGAGGCTCAGACTCCGATGCCAATGTTAGAAAATGTTTTCGTCAAGCGTAAATGACTTCGGTTTTATATTTGTTTACACTTCTCGCTAATCAACAATTGGCATTTGTCTGGCGTGTTTCTTAGCACAGTGTTGATAAACGTCAAGTGCTGTCAGTTGGTTTGTCAAATGTGAACACACTTTGCCAGCCTACTCTCAAGAAGCTCATCTATAAAACTTTAATTATTATTCTAGCTAATACACAAATATCAATAAAATTCAAATGATGGCAAGCGAAACAATATAAGCTGATAAATTAAATTGCATTTAAAGCAAATCAATATCAGATGCACCGTAATCGCATATAGCTCAATTAGTTGGCCAATTGCCTCCACGTTGATTTAACATAAATCGCTCTCTCAATATGCAAAAAGGAATTTGCAGTCACTCCTCCAACCCCAAGCCATCCCCAACACCAACACCAGCACCAACACCAACACCAGCCTCAGCCTCGACCGCAACCCCCTTTAAACTCCAGCAGCTATAAGCTGTCCATTCTCAGCTATTTACAGTTGATTGATATCAGTAATGGTGGCAACACGGCGCAGAGAGGGGGGAGTGTGGATGCCATATGGGTTTTCAACTGCCGCAGACTAAAGCTGGCATTAGATGCCAATGTAAAGCACAAGGCAAAGTAGAATACGGAATACAGACATCTACATGACAACCGTGTTGTCAGACACACGCACACAAGCAAGCAGCCACACACACACACACACACCCACACCCACACACAGCCTAGACAATCTTTCAAGCATATGAAGTGGTTCGGTGTATGTGTTTTGATATTTGCATTTGCGCTGCTGACAGCGCCTAAGCGGCCATTTTATCATGTCTACTTAACAGCAAACACACGCACACACACGCACACACACCACCGCCTACACTCTGCTACACACAGCAGAGAGATATGACAAATGATATGACACAACAAACAAAATATGAAAGCAACTCACCTAAGCAAACAATATCATACCCAGTTGCAGATTTATCGATAGAATGGGATTTGAAGGGATGCTCTTAATTACAATAATAAATACTTGGTAACACCTTAAACGTACACTGTTATACACACACAGATCTAAGAGCTATTATTATGTAGTTAATATTATCATGTTTCTATTAGTGCCTTCGGCTAAAATAATGCGACAGGGCTACGGCAGTCTGGGGCATACTGAGGCATACATTCAATTTGAAGGCAAATAAACTGAGTTAAAATAGTATTACACACAAATACAATACACTCGCAATTGCAACTTTAATAAATAATCCGCGTATACTCTCAAACTCTCTAACATTGTGTTAAAAAGATTTAATGTACTTGATTTGCGAAGAGACATGCACAGAATGTTGATATCGATATTTATCGATTAAATGAAAAAGGAACAATGTGTCGAAATATCTTTGCACACTCCAAATGAATATTGACAAAGAACTTTGTTAAGAAGATGATTTGATGAAAAAACACATAAATAACGTTGTCTCTTCAGAAAGCCGAAGAGTTAAAACCCTTGCAGATGAAGGGCGATCTTTGGCTACGTTTCGGCCGATTGGTCCTAGGTCACCAGGCTGATATCGATATTTATCGATTTGGTAAAAAAGGAGGCATTCGTTGATTCATTGGAATACCTTAATAAATATTTTCATAAAAAAACAGATATTTGATAAGTAGAAACACATACATAATAATTTGCCTTTTCAGGAAACCGAAGAGCTAAAACCTTGCAGGCACATTGTTGAAAGACGATAGTTTTCTCCGTTTCGAATGATTGTTCCTGTTGATTTTCGGAGCATAGTAAGAAGCGTAGACACTGAGCTGGTTTAAGATATATTTCGTAATCACATCATAATAGCCTTTGCGTGTGTACGAGTTAAATAAAGATCAGGCCTGCTTTTGATAACTTGTGAAGCAGGCTTGGCAAAATGCGTTTAGCAATGAGTTTTACAAATATTTTAGTTTGTGCGAGACTTCAAATTAAAGTAAAAATATAAAAATCTGAAAAAAATTTTATAAAAACCTACAAATAGTTCGGTTCAAGCTGTTTGCCGCCTTCCGCTAAAACCAACTCTAAACAAAGAAAATAACAAGAAAAGGAAAAAAGAAAAACGCCCACCAAATTCCATATGAAATAAGAAAAAGCATATAGGCAAAACCGGAAAAAAAACAACACACAAATTTTGGATATAACCCTCTTCCCAAAGAAAAGAAACAAATTGCAAAAGAGCCAAATGTAAGCCAAAATAAGTTACTCAAGGGACATAGCTAGAACAGAGAGCGTGAGAGAGTGAAAGAGAGAGAGAGAGAGAGAGAGAAATAGAGTGAGCGAAAGACAAAAAGAGAGAGAAAAGCAAGAGAGTGTGAAGAAAATAAAGCATGGCATCCAAATATATATTGCCCTGTTTCCGTCTGAAGAACAATCGCACGAAAAAGGAAAAGGATAACGAGTGCCTGGCCTATCGGAATGAACTGGTCGAGGCGCTCGATCGTACCAAAGGTAAGCTTGAGGCCAGCTGGAAGGCATTGGACAATATCGTCTCCAAGCCGGACTATCAACGTTTGAGCGGACAACTCTACGATGTGCTGTATACGGGCGGCCTGCTAACCAGCGATGGCAAACTGCCCACGCGCGGCGATCTGAAGCTCCGGACCAGCTACTGTGTGTTCAAGACACACGATGAGCTCAATGCGCTGCGTGTTTACGAGCAGCTGGTGAAGCGTTTGCGGCGTCGCCACAAGCATCTGGATGTGGCTTTCGAGTCGCATGCCCAGCGTCTGTTAACGCTGCTCGGCGGCTTTGAGATGGGCGCACGCCGGCGTCTGGCTCTCCTGATGGCATTGTATCTAATCGATGGGCAAATCAATCCGAGAACGCTGCTCGCATTGGGCCAGCAACAGGCGAGCATTGATGAGGGTCTGGCCCTGGAGTTTATGCTGGTGGTGTGCAGCACATTGAAGCGTGAACGTGGCGCCAATTTCATGCTGCAAATGCTCAAGAAATCTGGTCTCGATGGCAAAATTATAAGCTTCATGCCGCCAATGCTACGCAGTGATCTATATTTTCAGCAGGTCTATCAGGAGAGCGATTTGAATGAGGTAATAAAGCTGCACGAGACACGGGCCGGACAGGAATTGCGCACACGTTTGCAACAGCGGCTGCTCGACGATTTTCACGAGAAGCTGCCCCATGTGGAGGTGGTGCGAAATGTGCGTCAATTCCAGCGTGAGCATCACATGTCCGATTCGGAGGTGATCGGCATTGTCTGGCAGACGGTCAATAGTAATGCCAGTTGCGGCAGCTCGGCCAATTCCAGTCCGGAGCAGACCATACGCAAGCTGCAAATATATGCACCGCTGCTAAATGCACTTTGCAGCACGGACAGCGCACAGATTGCTTTGCTGATGCGGCTCCAGGAATGGTGCTATGAGCACCATGCGCTCTTCAAATCCTTTGAACGTTTTGCGGTACATCTGTATCGGGCGGGCGTTATCAATGAGGATGCCATCGTACGCTGGTATGAGGTGGATCACATTGATAAGGGCAAGGTTGCATTTCTGGATCAGATGCGTCGCTTTGTCCACTGGCTGCACAGTGATAGCGATGCCAATGCCCGTGTCGATTATAATACCTATTTGACAAATCGCCGACAGACACAGCAGCGCAGCCAGACCATCTATAGCGATGTCATCGGGCCGAGCCTAAATGCCAATATCAACTTTGCCAAATACTCATAGATTCACATTCAACACATATCTAACATATACTAACACATGAATATTTGCATTATTTGCCATTGGCCTTCACATTTTCAAATTTTCCGCCCATTTAATCGCACTTTTAGCCGCAATGTACTAGCGTATGGTTGCATCCAGAGATCCAATTGTAACACTAGCAACATCAATAAACAATAGAATCGACAACAATAGCAATTGTTTTCAATTATTTATGGTTGATTTATGAGAAATTTACAAGAAGGCACCACAAGGCACTATCAAGTTCGATAACAGGTGGAACCAGGCATCTCCCAAGCCATTAAACACATGTATATGTATATATAATATATATATATATATTCTAGATCAGCACTAGAAGCCGTGCCGCTCTTGCCATGTCTATCCATCTTAGAAAACGTGCATCCTTTAAGTGCACAAAAAGACTGAGTTATCGATCATCGATAGCTCGTCCCGCTTCCAAAAAACCAATACCAATCGATAGCGGAATTCTGTTCCTCACATTTCCAGAATATTTAATTTCTTTGACCCTTCCTGCGTTTTCCTCTGCCCTGTAAATTTCCTTCGTATATATATAAATCTATATAGGTTTTATTCATGTTCTCCCGACTAGAGCACTTTTATTATGTTTCGGGTTCGTTTTTAGGTTTTAAATCCAGCACTAAATTTCTTCTAAAAATAAGCTTCTGTTTTAAGCATAAACATCCTATCTCATTACAAACGTTACATTTTTCTGATGCAAAAAGACAAAGAACAATTTAATTATTTTACCGCGTACCAATTAAAAATTTATAAAAATAAAAATAAAAAACGGGTGTATTAGTTTTGTGTAAATGTATGTAACAGGCCGCAGGTCCGAGCTGTGATTCCATGAGCTATACATAAACTTGATCAAGAGGATATGCTGAGTTGATTGACCGACTGTCTATCTGTCCATCGTCTGTAGAAAGTAAACACTTGTCCATCTCGAAAACATATAGTTCCTTGAGTCTGATAACTAAAAACATATTCTCGTATATCATAAGGTAATCGGAGTTATCCCTGTTTCCGATAACTCCGCTTTTTCATTTCCATAGCATTGATAAATATCGATTTGCAAGATTTTTGTTTGGCCAGCTCGGATCATTTCTTCTTCCATTTTTGTACACAGATTTGTATTATATAATATATTAGCTTTAAAATAATTCTTTTCATTATGCGTCCTTTTCCCTTCCATATGTATGCATATGTGTGCATAAAAAGCAAGTTTTTGTCGCAGGGTATTTCCTCGTCGTGCACTCCAGAGAGTTGAGCACTCTCACCTATTTAAGGCTGCCAGCAACCTTCTGACAGCGAATTTCTGAAGTCCTGTAACATTGTTAAGAGTGGGCTTAAAAGGGGTCTTTTTTATATTAGTTTCAGATTTTCTATTCTTCGGCTGCAGTTAACGCCGACAGACCTTTTGGTCTTGAATGGAAATCACAAGCATTCCTTTGATCAAACGCAACTAACAGCTGACAACACGCCGCCATCCACATTGCCCACAATCACCACAAAATGCTGCGGGATAAACTGCTGCAAACCCCCCGCCCCCCTGCAATAGTTTGCAACTCAAATGGCGATTTAATTGAGTTAGCGAGCGGAAATTATTGAATTTTACATGAGTGCATTCTCGATTCAATTAAAACGCGATATGCCACACAAAAATATCAACTAAAAAGACAAAAAGAAAAAATGCACTGTATGCTCTATTCGGAGAGTAGCCGACTAGAAGATACCCAGCACATAGCGACAGGCATCCGTTACAAATATTCTAGCTTCCTTCTTTGTATTTTATTTTTATTTATTAAAAATTTAAATAATAGAACAATTAAAATCTTTTAACATCTCCGAGACGTTGGGGTTCTTTTACTTGCCCGTCCGGCCAGCAATGCCCCTTTTCACAGCGAATTTTGCGTCTGCAGCAACAAATGAAGGTGTTAGATGGGAAAAGAATTAAGTGTGTATTAGAAAATATTATAAATTAACTATATTAATTTAGAATATATAATAATTCGAAAAAAGGGACGAAAAACTTATTAAACAGAGTGAAAAAAAATAATATTAATTTAGAATATATATAGATTGAAGAAATTTTTAATAGAATATAGAATATTAAGCTTACTCAATATATATGGTAAATAGGATAGTGATGGGAAATTATAATAAGTACACACACATATACACACGTAGTTTACGCAGCGGCTGTGCTTCTTCAAGCTTATGCCAAACACTAAGCATGGAGAATGCATTTTTGAATAGCTTCGGTGCTTATAGCTATTCAACAAGGAAAGACATTCTTCATCTGTTTATACCATACGAAATATGGAGCCTTTACACACACTTTGGTCTATCTAGCGCTTATCATTTTCGATAGGTGCTACTCAAAACCATGTTTAAAATTGGAAGGAGATACTGTTACCTTACAACTGTTACACACATTTACCGATTATACGCTCATTTACCCATTCTCAATGTGTTAAGGATTTAAAAATGCACTTAGTTGCAAATATGTGAAAAGAAGGCAGCGTTAACAAGTTCATGCCACAGATTGTCAATCATTTGTGGTATTCTTGGTGCACCGCACGTGCCTAAGCCAGAGGGCTGTCGACAACAGAAAACTCTAGCCACATCCCGAGGCGCTGCCAGGGCAAAGAAGCTGCTGGAACTTGCCAGCCTTGGCAATGAAAAGCGTTCACGGAGGCATCGAGTTAAGCGACCAAAACTTAAATCCAAGCAAATAAAACTGTCGCGGCCGGGTGCAACCGACTACCGGATACTCGTCAAAGAAAAGCTTAAAGCAGGCTGCCAGATAAAATTGATGAAGAAATGTGCGTAAGATATATGTTTGGATCGATATTTATCATCAGTTATCTTTCTTACACGTCACAATAGCTACAAAAGATTTTACAAACATGCCAAGCACCCAGCAGGCGCAGTTTTAAGCTTTTAACTTCAATCTGAATTGCATTTATATGGACAGAGGAAAGGGCAGCAAGACGGGCATTCTACAAAACTAATATACCCGATTCATGAACGAGTATAAATGCAACCAAGTTAAAAGCGCACAGCTACGCAAGCACGGATATATATATATGTATCATATATACCCTACCTAACTTTCCGCAAACAGATGTTAAATCCTATTAAAATCAGAAATAATTCAAAAGTAAAGATAAGCACATGCTTTCACATAAAAGCTTGACTGAAACCATACCCTGTAAAGCTATTTAGCTTACCCCTGTAGACCTCAAGCGCCCACAAGGAAGAGAATGCTTAACTGACAGCACAATCAGGTTCTCTCTTTTACTTTAAATTATATTTTAATTTTTTCAATTATACTTTTTGTTGTATTCTACATTTTTATAATAGCCTATATGAAATTGATTTTCTCTGATACTAACTCCCTTTTTCGTCTCCTCTCACTCACACACTCCTCTCGCCTAACATAATCATCATGTCTTAATTGTCCCATTCCTATTTATCTAGCATACCCAAACGTCTCACTGGCCTTTTGCTCTGCGACTCTCTCACAGCGCTCTTCAGCGCAATTAATTTGTTTGTCAATTTTTCTTTGTGTCACATTCTTAAACGTCTCACTGGCTCCGCTGGCCTTTGCTCATTTTGTTATTAAGAAATGCTTACAAACATATAAACGCACGTTGGACTCCTTTTGCCTCGGCTGTGCGTCCTACGCGGAGGACGCCCGGCAAATATTATAAGAAAAATGATTGCGCTCGTTGCTCAGAGCCATTCGCAACATAAGCTGCAATAACAACAGTAGCAACAACAACTTGGCCAAAAGGCAGCCAAGACAACAACCAGGACGACCTCCAATTAGAAATGGTTTGCTATTTGGCCGCCTGCATGTTCTTGTGTGTGTGTGTGTGTGTGCCTGTGTGTGTGTGTGTGTGTATGTACGCGTGTGTAGTTGTGTGTGTGTGTATGTACGCGTGTGTAGTTATGCTTGTGTGAAATTTAGCGCGCAATACTGCCACACACACACACACACACACTCGCATACTCGTACACACACAGGCACCGATTTATGCCCGACAGTCAGCAAGGAGCAGCAGCAACGGCAGCCAGCAACAGTTTCACCTTTACGCCATATTTATGTTTGACACCGCACACACACACACACTCACACACCCTGTCCTCTCTCTCTCTCTTTCTCCCTTTCTCGCTGTCTCTCTCTCTCTCTCTCTCTCTCTCTTATTCGCACGCTTTCGACTCGCTCGCAACCTTTGCTGGCGGTGACGTTGCTTTTGACCTAGTAAAATGCAACAGCGTTAAAGTCAAAGTGCGATGTTTTTGCAGTTGTTGTTTGTGAGTTGTTCTTGTAGCTGTTGTTGTTGCTGTTGTTGTTGCTGTAATTGTTGTTGCTGTGGCCGTAACAAATGCAATCGCTCGTGGCAGCAAAAGCAACACCATCACCCGCACAGTGATTCCAATTTCTGTGCAACAGTATGAAACAAGAAGCTCGTTTCAGTTGCGACTAACCGACCTGCAAATACCCTGTAGCCAGTTATATCACATACAAAATAGCTTACTTTTTAAAAAGATAATAATATTTTTGTCCAAATGTAGCTGGCAACAGAAGGCCTTACCGATTACATAATGTATATATATCAGTATATATATTTACTGGATCAATGGACTTAATGAAGTCTGTCCTTCTGTCCAATATGTATAAACGCGTCAGTCTATGAGAACTTTAGCGATAGAGACTTTATCGCAAATCGAAATAAATCGTTATCTATGTATATCCTTTTTGACTATATCTCGGGAAGTGTATACTATAAAAACTACACAAAGTTTCGCTATCTACAGCTCTTACAAATACTTGAGATACGTGATATGCATATACTATTCAAGAAGCTAAATGTCAAATTTGGAGACTCGAGCTCTTGTAACTTACGAGATTTGTTGAATAAACAGGATTCCGATATTGATTTTTATCGATTACTTGGAAACGGGGCAAGTTAGATCGACTCGGCTATTGATGCTGATCAAGAATATACATATGTATATACTTGATGGGGTCGGAGCTGCTTCCTTGGCTTGTTATCGATAATAGAAATCGATAAGCAAATTAACTGGAAAGCCGCTAGCTTACGAAACACTCATTAGCAAATCTCACACCCATTGGGCCCCATTAAGATTTAAGTACAAATTGTACCACTGTGCGACAGTGAAACGAAGCAATTTTGTGCAGCTTGCGAGCTTTTGATGAAGTCAATCGCGTGTTTTGCCTGTCTGTGACAGCAAACGCAGCGCCCATCTGGGCAGCAACTGCACCACCTGCTCCGCCAGCTCCACCTGCACCACCTGGGCACTAACTAACTAGTTAAGCACCTGCAGCTGCCATTGTTGCCAGAAGCACATGCAAATTTTAAATATGCCTTACGTTTGAGTGTTTGACTGTTTGCCGGCTTATAAAGAAAATGCTACGAATGGGTCTAGGATATGTATATAAATATATGTATGAATATATACATATATATGCATGTATATGGAAAAAGCGAAAGCATTTGGACATGGAAATTAAAGTGCTGCTTCATAAGTTTCGGGCTTTTATTGTGGTTGGAAGTGATTCAGTGCGGCTACTAAAAACAAGGCCAGGCGGTGCTTGGTAAATAATGCATGGATCCGTTGCCCAAACCCGCTATATTTAGGGCTAGTTCATATATATATATATATATATATATATATATATATATATATATATATATGTGTGTGTGTGTGTGCAATGAACTTTCACACTGCAGCGTATTGGGAACAAAATATTTAAGAATATAAAACAAATGGCTAAAATGAGCCCAGTAAGAAATATTCTGAAATAAATAATAAACGAGAAGGAAGGGCTATCTTCGGCACGCCGAAGATTTAATACCCTTGCATCCCCGTATCTAAGAAGCACAGGGAAAATAGTTAATGTCTTGAAAAATAAAAAGTTTTCCATACAACAACTTAATCTAGACCCATCGTTCCTATGGCAGCTATATGATATAGTAGTCAGATCTTAATAGGATTTTGTATATATTTAAGGAGCATAGTAAAACAAATAAATGCCGATTTTGGTCAAGATATCGTGAATAACAAAAAAGTTTTCCATACAATAACTTCATTTCGACCGATCGTTCCTATGGCAGCTATATGATATAGTGATCTGATCTTAATAGGATTTTGCAAATATATGAGGATCATAGTAAAACTAAAAAATGCCGAGTTTGAACAAGATATCTTTATAAACACAAATGTTTTTCATACAAGAACCTACTGTTCGACCTATCGTTCCTATGGAAGCTATATAATATATTAGTCCGATCCAGCTGGTTTTGACATATGAACTGCGTGCAACAGAAAGAGGGACTGCTGCAAAGTTTCATAAAGATAGTCCGTCAGACAGACGGACAGACGGACATGGCTATATCGACTCGGCTATTGATACTGAATAAGAATATATATACTTTATGGGGTCGGCGATGTCTCCTATTATGCGTTACACATTTCACGACAAAATTATAATACCCTCTGCAAGGGTATAATAAATAAAAGTGCAGAGTGCTTTTTGGGCAGCCGAAACTTAAATAGCCACGTAGATAAATGTCAATTTACGATTTACGATATTCGATATACTAAGCCGCAAAACGATATACGATAGGCTAAGCCCCGCAATCGATATACGATGTAACTAATGCTGATCCGCAAAATGATATACGATATACCAAATACTAAGCCCCAAAACGATATTTGATAACCGATAGGCTAAGCTGCAAAGCGATATACGATATACGATATGCTAACCCGCAAAATTAAATACGATATGTAATAAACGATATTATAAGCCGCTAAACGATATACGATACAAGATATACGATATGCTTCGCCGCCAAAAACAATACACGATATACCATATGCTAAGCCGAAAAACGATAAAAGAAACGATTTTCATACAAAAACGCATAACCAACCGATTGTTCCATTCACTACTGGACATAATATATTACCCGATTTGCCAGGACCAAGTTTTTTTATTAAAAGCTTATGCATTACATTTCCACACTCTTTTTTTGCCCATAAGAAATTGAAAATCTCCACATACGGACTTTGCGCACTCTATAGGAAAAAGTTGCATTCTATAGTTTTTCACCCAATTTTTTGTTCGTGATTTGAAGTTTATTAAGTCGCTTAAACACGTATTTAAAGTTTGGTACTGCAAAGCTGTGAAAGTGATCTTAAAACTAATTAGTCTTGAAAGTTTTGCCAAACTTTTTCCAACTAATGTGTGAATTTTTTAAAAAGTGTGAAAGCCTCTCAAATGAATTGTCACAAAGATCTTCAAAAATGGGTTCAATAACAAAAGCCTATTTCCATAACTTTTTCACAATTCCGGGTGGACTTGCCAAGCCCCCCCTCTAACTGTGCACTTATGTTCCAGAAGGTAATCAAAATAAAAATTCCAGCCCTTTTCTCCCGGCTTGGACTGATATTGTTGCACCAATCAGTCGACCAGTCAGGGGCACACATAGTCAAAGCTTGTAATTGTTGAACTTAATTGGGACACCATACAAAAATAAATGTTTGAAACAAAATCGTTATTGTTCTACTGCCGAACGAGCGAGTCTGTTGCAAATATTGCCAAAATGTATTGTTTAAAGCCGCAACAGGACAAAGCTTTGATAACGTAAGTCAATTAACACGCATTGTCAATGCGCGCACACTAGAAAAAACATGCGCACACCCACACACACACATACGCATGCCCATGCATAAAGCTAGAGATACACAGATACAATGCAAGTCCTGTGACAACAACTGCAATTAACTAAACCATGTATGACTTTCTCCCTCCCTCTCTCTCTCTCGCTCTCTCTTTATCTCACGCTTTTCATCTGTCTCTTTTTACTCACTTAGTCCGTCTCGCTTTCTCTTGCTCGCTTAGCAATGTGTTTTATCTAAAGCTTTTTTGTTTGGCTAATTGTAGATAAAGCAATAAAACAGTGTACGAGAAAAAAAAAACTATTTGCGCCAGAGATCGGATAAGCTTAAAAAAAATGTGCTCCAACGATTAGTTTTAAATAAATTCAAGACTGTATTTTGCAGCTACACTAGTCGCTCGCAAATCAGAATCCCTTACCACAGTTGATTCCAGTTGATTGCATATGTTCCAAATTAAATACCTTTTATGTACACTAGACAATAAACTACTCACATGTAGGAACTTCGACGCGTAGTTTTGAATATGTTCGCCATATTTCACAAAAGTATTTCTCTTAAAATTTAATTTTTCACGTTTCATTTCGAAACGTTTCGCCGTTTCAGTTCCAAATGTAGCAGGCAAAATACAGTGAACCCTTTGCTTCCGCCTTAACTGGCCCATTTTCAAAAGTCAACCAACTTAATTGTAAAACTTTCTGCTAGTATCAATCTGTTTATCAAACTGTTACAGAAAATATACGTATGTACGTACTATGGGTTAAATAAATTCCACCCACAAGCGTGGTATATCAGTGAAAACCCGTTTCATGCATATTTGTTATTTTGCTCTACATTATTGAAAGTTGTGTGGAAAAAAAGTTATTTAAGCTTTGGAGTGTAACTTTTGAGCCCCAAAAAGCCGTATGGTGCCAGCTCGTAAATAAATGTACATATTAGTAGCTTAATTTATTTACAGTGTTAAATATGCACTTGGCGAAGTTTTAATTAAAATTTGAGGAGTTGCGCTTCATTTGATGAATTTCGAAAATTCAAGCAAACACGATATCAATTGAAGCCTAATCAAAGCCAAAAGGGAAAGTCCAATTAAGCTGGCCACAAAGGAATGCAGGCATAAAAGGATAACAGACAGGCAGCGGCAGCAGAAGAAGGCGGAGCCAAATGAAAGGGTTGTAGGGTTGGGCCACAGGTGCGCAGGTGCACGGGTGCACAGGTGCACAGGTGCTGGAACTGTGCATTAGGATATGGTACACAAGTGCACTGTGCTCTGGCATTGTCTTATTGCTATTCAACTGAAATTTTGTGCTCTACTGATTTCGCTTATCGGGCAAAATGCATCGAATAAGTGGGCGAGCCCAGTCAAACACACACACACACACAACACACACTTCACACATTTATGTAAACCAAAGTCAAAGCAAAGCGAGTCCGGCTTTTGGGCTTGTTTGGCTTTATATAGCTCTTGTCTCAACTAACATCACCCCTTCCTCCACCACCTCAACCCACCCTCCCCCTCCTTACAACAGACATGATGTCTACTTATTGCTTATAAGACAACAGCTAGCCACGCCCCTCGTCGCCCACACTCCCACAAACACACAAACACAGTCACTTATTGTCAACTCTTTGATTGTCTCAGACTGAGGCTGCCATTCACAATCAGCAGGAGGGAAAGACCGTAATTGAAATGCCGTGTGGCATGCGGCTCTGAAATTGCAAATACGCCGTGCTGCCTCCAAGTGCCCGTAACAAAGTATTTATCAGTCGAAATGAACAGCAACAAATGCAACGCAAATGCAGGTAAAAAATTTCGTGGAAAAAACAAACAAAAATAACAAAGAGGGTCAACACGAACGAGAGGGGCGGCGGAGGCGGGAACATATTAAATAATATTGTTCAAAAAGACAAACAGCCGATTGCCGTATTTAAAAATAAAAAATCACACAGAAAGATAAACAAGCTGAATGGATTGACAAACGCGTAGAAGAGTGGAACATGCTATACCCTATAGCTGTTACATATGGGGAAGCTTGCCTATGAAGTTGAACTTTTCGACAATTTATTAATTATTTTGTTCGAATTAAAGGCACATTTGGTAGCAACTTAATGTTTAGTTCCCAAATGTTTCATATACAGCTTTCAGTTTCCTTTTCTTCCGTTCTGTGTTTCATTGCCAAATGTTTCATATTTCATTTCCAAACATTTCTATCTGAACCAGGCTCTCGAACTGAGCTCTAAGACATGGAGTTGGAACCGGGAACCGAACTAAGTAAGAAAATATATACTTGATGGGGTCGAAGATGCTTCCCACTGCCTGTTTCACACATTTGCACAAAAGAATTTTACCTTTCTACCGCATTTCCAAAGGGTTCAGGGCATAAATATTCTGTTTAAGTTATTTTGCTTGCTCAAATCTAAACATATAACAGGACATAAGATAAACGTCAACAAAATCAAAGCACAAAATGCAAAACGTGACTTTAACAGCAAACGTCGACTGAGCCATCAACTGTCTTAACTGAATAGCTGATTGACCAATGAACCGACTGACTGACTGGCTGGGATTTGGTAAATTTGTCAATTCGTTTATGCCGGCGCGCGACAAGTGTCAACAAGACAAAGTTCTTTAAATATCAATAGACGCCAGGCCGGAACGGGTGGGAGGTGAAAATACACGAGGTGAAATGTGGACGATTTTATTGAATCAATGGGCGCATATATATATTTATGACTCTGTGGCTGAGGTTTACTTGGCCTATTTGCATATTTGGTTAATTGAAATTGATTTTTGTGTCGAAAACAAAAGTCGAAGCGCTGCATGCAAACGAATGTTGGTCACACTGAGCAGCGGAACAGCGGAATGAAACAGAGCGAGAGCTGGCCGTGACAGCTGGTGGATTCAAACGGGCCAAAACGAAGAAAGTACAGTCACCTTGCGGTTGCACTTAAAAAAAAAAAATCAATTTCAATTTGAACTAACGAAAATTATTATGCAACTCGTGGACCGACGGTACAGCGCGGGTAGCAGGGCGCAGGGGCGCGGGGCATAGCTCTGAAATTCGCGACTTGGCTTGAAACGGACTGAAAGAGACTGTAGACTGCCAGACTAACTTGCAAGTTAACCACAAAAGCCGACCGAGTTGTTCTTGCTACACTTCTTGTTCAGCTAGCAGAGGCACAGGGTTGCGGCAAGGGGGATGCGGCGCAAGAATTGGGGGGCTAGGACAACCGCAAGAACCGCTCGCCAGGCGCACTCAGCGAACTGCGGCCTGACCTGCTTATACTAGAGTGCTAAGCGCAGTGGGTTGAAATCTAGAGTGCTCGCAAGGGGTAATGGAAGGGGTGGGTGGGGGGTAATGGGAGGGGGTTGAACGTTGCACGGGACAATGTGGCAAACAGTTTGTGTTTGACTATTTTGTGTGTTGCGTGCAACATGCACACACAGTGGGTGGCTAGTTGGTTGCTTGGGTGGTTGCCTGTGACGTCAATGAACACACGCACCACCAAGTTGACAACAATGCAACAGACAGACATACTGAAACAGAGCGAGGGAGCACTGTGTGTATGTGTGTGCGGGGCGGTGCGGAAGCACAAACTACAGTGCAACTTTAGTGCAATGCAATGACAAATGATTAATCACAACAAGAAGAAAAAAAAGCACAAAAAACAAATGCGAAAAAAATAAGTGGAAACAAAACGCGACCGGTGGGAAAAATGCAGGGCATGACAAATGTTTTGACCCAAACTCGGCTAACAGCACGCCCGAGGAACCTAAATATACATGAAAAATCCAAAAATAAACGAAATTAAATCGCAATATGCCAAAAATATGTTTAAAGTATATAAATAAATTACTTGAAATATACAAAGTATAAAAATGAAGAGTTTGACTTCGATTTTTCTCGCGACGCTTCCTTCGACGCTTGGTGCGTTGCAATTCTGAACTGGTTTAAGCTGCCAGTTGCTTGAGTTGGTAGCAAAGTCTGCTTTGGATAGAAGCAGGAGGTTCTTTAATATATATAAGTTGAATGCTGCTGGAGTTTTTCAGCTTACGTTAGTAGCATATTTAAGTTATAATGGAAAAAATAATAATATATTGACAATTAAATAACTTAAATAGCGTAGCACAATCTCTCACAATCCGAAAATAGAGAAATCTTTGACAAAACATTTTCATAAAATTTACAAAATACTAACTTGAAATTCGTAAATTAGCAATCCTATTAGTTATCCCATTGTTTCATTCATTTTAAAAACGTTTTTTTGCGTAACTTTCATTGTTTTTAGCTAACTGTGAGCAGGAGCAAAGCTGTCCAAACGGGCAAATATAAAATATCGCCATCGTGTTATTAAAAACTTTTGTAATATCTCTGAGCTTTTAGCTTTTAACTATGGAATATTAATGTTTTATTTAACAACGCTCGCTCAGTGGTTGCTGTGAAAACAAACAAGAAAGCGGCACGCCGCAAATTTAATATCTTTGCCTTGCGGTTTTGCACATATGTGAAAATAGCTAATAAATGCTGAGTTTGATGAAAATATCTTGGAAAATTGAATATCCTTTTTTGACCGATTCTTCCCATAGAGCTGTATAATAAAGTAGTGCGATCTTGATAAGATATCGCTTATATACATATAAACAGCACATCTTGATAAACAAAAGACATTTTCATATAAGAACCTACTTTTCGAGCGATTACCTTGGCAGCTCGCTTGTAAACGAACTGGGGCCAATTTGGAAGCATCGAAAGAGAGTAAAATCTCTACAAATCACGATTCGGCGTAGGACCTATATACTACGTGCGCAACAGCGTTCTTCACAGAGACCTGAAGATCATCTGGGTCGAAAAACAAATTCTAACCCAATTCTAACAAATTATAATCAACCTATGACAGTGGAAAGTTGAAAATCAATAATCCGTAAGCGTATAAAGAACCTGCTCGCGATTAATTAAGTTCAGCTGATGCATATTGGCTTAGATACGTTTGTATCTATGAGTATAAACAAAAGACGATATCAACAGCACACAGTACCGTTATCGCCATTCGCTGACATCTGGGAAGGGCTTTGCTCGACTAATGCGCCTTAATACACCCATTGATCAATGCGTTGTCGTGGCGCCTTACTATTTTTGAATACGACCCATGGAACTCCCCGTATTACGGTGCCCCGCTGACAGTGAGAGATGAGACGCGAGTTGAGCGCGGATAATGAATAATGAGAACATAAATAAATATTCATATTCACACGTCGAAAAACAAAACAACATTTTAATTAACTTTTCACAAAACAGGCCACACTCTCGAGAGTTCCACAATTATGTTCTATGTAGAACCGCTCAATCACTCAGATTTTGAGGCCATATTTAATACATTTTATCAGGCAAAATCAGGCAATCAAAATAATTTGTAAAATTCAAATGAATAGTTAACATTTTTATCGAAATCATTATTTTTAATATTATTTTTAGAATTAAGCTATTATAAATGTAAATCAGAGGGCTAGATAGACGCCACCCAAATGGAAATATTCGTATTTAATATTTAAATATCAAGATCTATTTGGGCTTTTAAAAAGCCTTCCAAATGATCTAAGCTTTATTCCATATAAGGGCTAAAGAGAAAAATATTGATCGTCTCGGCAAACAAACAGGACAAAGAAGAATCAGACATTTTTCTTATTATAATTACATTTTATAGGCTTAAAAAATCCTGAAAAGCATCGAAGTTTCATTGCCATATAAAGGCTAAAGAGAAGCCGTCCACATATAAATATGATTATCAATTTATAAAATACCTAACAATCATATTATATTAATCATATTCATATTAATTAACATTCATGCAATAATAATAAATCATTTGGATTTAAACTAAAAATAATAATATAATAAATATATATATTTTTAATACAATTAAAACAATTACATTTTAGGCAATTATCTTAAACAGGAACGAAGTTTTTGAAAGTGTATGTGCAATAAATAAAGAAAAAAAACATGTCTATGCACAAATTCCATCAAGCTGAGTTTACAGCAACGCAATATTTGTTTTTTTATAACAATCAAATAAATGAAGAGACATGCAACACGCAAATTTAAAACATTTTATCAATCGACATTTAGGCATCAGAAAAATGCAAACAAACAAAATTTATTACAATCAAATAAATGAAAAGACATGCAACACGCAAATTTAAAACATTTTATCAATCGACATTTAGGCATCAGAAAAATGCAAACTTTATTTGCCAAGCTAGAAAAACGCATAAAATAACAACAAAATATGAAAATTCTTTTAAAGAGCCAGAAAATTGAAATAAATAAATGTAAATATTATTTACAGTTAAATCAGCCAAGTTTAAGAAAAGGCCAAAGAGAAGCCATAGAAATATTCATACATAGCTTGAGAAAAGACTAAGATTTTCATTGTGAAATATAACAAAAAAAAAATTTTAAATAATAAAAAAAAAAAAGAAAATGCAACTAGTGCAAAAATATTGCTTAGTCATATTTAAACAGTAATTCCAGAAAAAGAGCAGTAAAACTTAAAAACAAAAATTGAATTAAGAGCAAGAAGAGTTCTTAACTCGTTGAGCTGCAGAAGGAAACTGACCAATCAACTGCCTGAAGGTTTACAGCTTGGATTCTGTTTACAGAGTTCTGTTAGCATTGCAGAGTTGCAATTGCAGTGATGGAAAAAACACTAGAGCTGGTAATTAGGATGTGCGACTGAGCTAATCTTAACAAAAAACAGCGATACAGTATATTTTGATGATAAAAGAATATTTAAAGTTGGATGCTGGGAAAACATTTATTTACATTACATTTAAAATAAATATTCAGCTTACCTTTAATGTTAAAAACACATTCAGTTCTCAGCTCATTTTGCATGCTGCAAATAGAAAAAAATTTAAATAAATTGTAGCAAATTGTTGCGGATGCGAATGTAATGTTGAATAAAGGAATAGAGCTTAAATTAGTTGATTAATTATTGCTATTGAGTGCGTAAAAAAATTTTAACAGATCTATTATCGTGCCTTGATAGGGGCCAATAGCTCTCTAGCTGTAGCTCGCATTGTATCTACATATGTGCCTTTAGGTACATCTATGTGCGTTCCTGTACATATGTGTCATAAAACAAAATTTCAATGCTGGCCCGCACCAAAAGATAAACGACAAAAATTGGAAAAACAGAAAGAAAATAAATAAAAATATAAAAGAAAAAAAAATGTTAAGCCGGCGCCGTAATTAAAAACTGTTATCAATTTCAATGGCTAATTGTTGTAGCCAGAGCAAGTAACTACAACAGCTACGTGCATTTGTATCTGTATCTGTAGCGGTATCTATGTGTGCATCTGTGTTGGGAACTGTTTGAAAAAGTTTAACGAGTTCAGCGACTGGTCAACTATATGTATGTATAGCGCTTCATAGATTAGAGAGCTGCCCGGCTATAAACTTAAATGCTAACGATATTTTGTTTTTTTTTTTTTACACATAACAGACACGCATAATGCTCCACGCAAATTGTTCCTACAAGTACAGTGGATACACTCTAAAATGAACAGTCTAAACTTGTAAATATCAAAATATATCATGAAAAAATATACCTATGTAAGAATATATTACTGCAAATATATTCATGCTCCAGATTCATATTTAAATATCATGGTTTACGACCCACATTAAAAATGGTTTGGAAACAGGTTTCAAACAGCTTTGAAGAGGTTTAAGACGGTTTTTAAACATCTTCAAAACGGGTTTTAAAACGATCTCAATACGGATTTTAAACGGTTTACAAAACGGGCTAAAATATCAATTAAAATATCTAGTTTTTAGCCAATAAAACTTGTATGAGGGCTCTAGTCGGGCGCGCCCTACTACAAGATACCCTAAGCCCCGTTCTAGCTGTGAAAATGGTTTCTTGATTAACTTCGGTGTTTATTGTCCAATCCTTGTGAAATTTCCAGGACATTAACACGACAACGAAATGGATGTTAATACCAATCTCGCTTCAATGTGCTTTTAGTTTTTATTCTATTCTATTAGTTTCTAATATGGGAACGAAGGCAGATACCATATATTGATATATATGCGGAATGTGCTCTAAGATATTCCACGTCCCAAATTTGATGCCTTTAGCTACGAGATATGATCCATAAACTGGATATAGATATTGATTTTACCAATTTCGTCAAAGCGAGGCAAATCTTCTATTATGTGAAATAAACTTGATCTTTTCGTGCACGTTCAAAATTTCAAGTCTCCAGCTTTTTAGTCTCTAAGATCGACGCGACAGACAGACATGCCTAAATCGAGTTGGATGTGTTTACTGATCAAGAATATATACTTTATAAGCTCAGAGAAGCCTCCTTCCGCCTGTTAGATTTACACAAATGGATATCATCTTTATACCTATTTTTAATGGGTTCATTGTATAATAATGAAAGGCATATTTAAATAAATATGCGGAGCGATAATGTTTTGACTGTTGCCAAATAAGTTATATATGTCGGAGAGGAAGCACTGTAGCATCTCGATAGGCATGAGACCTTTAGGTGTGACCATGGGTTGTGCTGGTAGATACTAGTTCTGGTAGAATGGGGACTCAGTTTGCGAACTGAGGCCGTGTGTGGCTTCGTATGCGTTGCTAGATCTGGTCTCTCTCGGTTCTGTGTTTCCGGCGTGGCGTGAGGTGGTCACGTGTTGATATTTAAGAGACAATAATGAGCAACAAAGGCAACGAAGACTCGCTGCATCCGCCAGACCTGAGTATGGAACACCAGATTCCGAACGGTCAAGCAACCAACAATGACGACCTGCCGGGAGACGATTTCAATTCTCCGACATATATATATATATAAGACTAGCGGATATACCTCGGCTTTGTCCGTGATTTAGTTTGAAACCGATCGAATCACTGTTGCGGGCGAAATTTCCCAAATCGCTGAAACACGCATTCTTTAAGTTCTTATACAGAATTTAAATACATGGTATGGTTAAAGAAAATTTGACAAAACCTAACAAGAATAATGTTGCCGGAATTGGCCTAGAGGCCTAGGATATTTTATCCTATGTCTATTTAGGATATCTTAGGGTACTATTTATTCATGAATTTTGACCAAAAACAATGTTGCCAGCTTTAGATGCCAAATAGATTTAGAGGCCTAACCATGAACAAAGAGCCAAACCTTATGAAAATCGGTTGAGTTTTGACGGAGCTATGGGGGTGGGAAATTTTGACCTATGCCTAAATAGTATATTTGTGGGTACTATTTATACAAGAATTTTGACCAAGAATACCAAAAATCTTGCCAAATTTAGATGCCAATAAACCTCGTAAGATTTAGAGATTTCAAACATAGATGAAGCAAATCGAATAAGACTTAAAACTTCACAAAAAAAAATCTTAGCATCGCACTTTCCTCCGAAGAAAGCTTTGATTTTGCGAAGAATGTGAAACACTTCTCAATCCGATCGGATGGTAAGCAAAAAAGTTTCATACAAACGTTTTTTTCGATTTTTCCACACATGCGGGTGAAATTTCCCGAAACCCCGTCCTAACGAGCACCTTCATAGAGCATCTTCAGCCTCTTAATCATGCAACAAGGCAGTTACAACTAGGCAGTAAGTACTATAGCTTAAGGCACGTGTGTGCTTGTGTGTGTGTATGTTTGTGTTTTTGTACGTACAAGATATTTAGCAGCATGTTAAATATATTAAATTTTTGTTAAGTGTTGCAAACTGTTAAATTGACTGCAAAATGTGTGGGGAGAGACGAGGCTTGAAAGAGAACTAACATTATTGTCTCTGCTTTATTAAAAATACATAAAGTGCTACACCCAAAACACACACATACACACACACACGCACACACACACACGCTGTAACTGTTGGGCTTAGCCTCCACTTGAAGCTCTATCGGGCAAATTGAGCTGCAGATTTTCCAACGGTCATTTCCGGCCTGCAACGAGCTGCCATTTTGTGGTCCCAACGACGCACACAAAAGCACGCACGCACACACACGCACACACACTCACACTTACAGAGACACATGATTGTGTGCGCACTGCAAACAAGACGAAAGCCCGAATTGAATCATTTTTCTGTATGTTTTGTTTTTGGTTTTTCCTTCAAAGATTAGACACGACCATCGCTCAATTTCAATCAACTAGCATCGGTTAGAGATTGATTTTGCGTTCATAAGCTTGGCCTAATATAATTACGTAACACTTTAGAAAATATTTACAAGTTGTGGACTTTCTAATGCATTTTTGAGTGCGCTCAAAGCCTCGTCCACAGAGCAAAGACCAACTTGAGCGGCTAACTTTTTAAATCAATTTATCGGGCAAATTAAGTTGCCTTCAACCAACTGACACTTGCGCTAATTAGGGACAAAAAAATGCATATACCATATGCATAAATGTAGTTTTTATTTAATTAGGAAACAATATTACTTTAAAGTATCTGCTTAATGCCAAACTTAACGTTTAAAGTCTTAAAGTCCATGTTAAATGCTCATGTGAGGCAATTCATTTTTATTTATCTAACATAATTTGACAACTATTTTTGCAAAAAGACGGACCTATGCAATGTTTCAAGGCGAATGTCTGAGAATGTCCAAGATAAAAAATTGCATAGTAACACAATCCCAGAGGCTATAAGTACTATTTATTTCGGCGCAATTCGTGTTTATTTCAAATCATTCAAAACTCGCCGCGATTCCAAATCGATAAGTATTGCTATTCAGTTGAGGCCTTTTGAGCATAGCTCAGAACTTATAAGAGCTAAAAGCAGCAAATCAGGTGTTTTGGTTCTCGTCCACTCTGGGAATAGTTTTGAGGGTATTGACTTGGGCTTCGGCTAACTATAGCACGATAAACCCCTAAAATATTTATGAATGCAATTATGCACTTAAAAATAAAAAAACTTCTTGGCAATTGCGAAAACCTTCGCCAAGGCACACTGTAAGACAAAAGGACATGACAATATCGATTTGGCTGTCGAAGCTAGTCAAGAATGTTTGCATTCCTTATGAGGTTGGTTATGTGTTAAACATTCCGTGATGAAATTCCAATATTCAAATTATTATTGGCCATTTTACACGTTGTTATTAAATGTAAATGCGTGTGGTTTTTCGTGCGGTCACACATTACCTTGAATGGCAGCAAATGCGAAATTATCGCACGAGAATTTAATAAGAACCCACTGAAACATTAATCAGTATATTATATGATTATGAATATGAATAAATACAGCCAATTAATGTCGTCCCATAACAACGTCAGTAAATATCTTTAGCAATTGCAGTAAATTATTTGTTGCACATCAGTTTCTATCCATGTAATTGCAAGCCTGCTTTGCTCACAGAAATGTTTCAGCAAAATTCGTGACCAAAGCTTACTGTCGATTCCTCAGTTCCCTTTGGGATCTAATCGTATTAATATCTCTTTATAATTTATGGATTTTCGGAATATCCTAAGACGAATAATTACTTTTGATACATTTTGTGAGTGATTTTTTTAGTTGTTGATTTTAATGATTATTCGTTAAAGTTAAATCGAGTATTACTATTCTTTCACGCATTTATAAAAGGGAACGTTTTCCTATTTTTAGAGGAGTCAACCCTGATCACAGCGCTGTGATGGACCAGCCCTGGAATAACCCGAATATCTACTAATCAAGGCTGGAACATTGAATATACTCAACAGTCGCATTCAGAAAACAGTCGAGACCCTGACACAGAGCAACGGGAGCTCAACAGGGTTAGGGATATTTTTGGGCACAGAATCGCGTATAGGCATTTTCAATGCTGAAGTCTCCGTGTGGCGTACTGAGCCTAACTTCATATTCACTGATCTCCCTGCTCTAGAAAGTGATCTGTTTATTGAGACCCCATTTTAAGAACGGGACTCATCCAAACGTACATTCCGTCTCCGTTCGGCCAAGTAATCGAGAGAACAACCACAGCAACCATCTCGGACTGCACTTGCCTGACATGCGCCCGACTCAAGAGCAGTCATCCGCTGAAGCTGAAGTCTGGCAATAACTGTCATTATAAAACTGCAATTCAAATTAACTTGTGTATCAACAAATAGATTGTAAATTCCATATTCTTCCACATCAACAACTGGGTGGATTTGGCCACGGCTGTCCGTGCTTTGGTATTGGTTAAATGGCACCCATAACAGTTCTGACCTTTTAGGCCACGGTCTTCACAGAAGAATCAAATTCAGATTTGTGATTCAGAATGACATCGAGGTTAATTACTCGATTACCGGAATTGCTGACAACGTCGAGAGGTAAGTTTTCGAGTGAAGAGATATTCTATAGAAATTTTATACCTTGCATTTAAAGCAGCTAAGACTTAAAAGCTGACAGCACCTGAAAGGCATCAAAATCAAATTGTAATAGGCTGAAAGAAGCTACATCCCCATATGCTATCCAAGACCTCACGTCAAGATAAAACCGAGGGAAGGTCGTAGATGAAAACAGTAAAGGGTAGCATTGGGCAACCTATGAAGCCAACCGGCTTCTTTTGGTACCCTTAAATCCAGCTCAGTAGAATGCCTAACTGCAGGTGCAGTAACAAGAAGTGATTAACTAAATCGAAAGCCCAACTAAAATCGATCTGCATTTTATTCTAAAATACACCAATTACTAGGGAAGCTATCTCCTAGTTGCGCATACCCGACTAGAGCGCCCTTTCCGATTTCATTTTGACGCTTGAACTATTTATTTTCAAATGCATTTGTAACTATTCCCTCGGGTTTCATCAACAAGACAGTATGAATGCCTTGGATTAAATCCAATCTCACCTTAATATACTGTCGTCAGGCAATCTCGACGCTCACACTCTTGCATATGAATTGCTCTTGGAGTGATCCCTTTGGATTTCAGTCCTAACAAAAGCTTCACCAAATCGACGTTCAAGTTTCTGTTAACCTCGAGAAGAGTTTGAGTTCTGTGTATGCCCTTACAATTGGATCGATTGGCATGTCGACGAGCGTAGGCGATTGCGAATAATGCCAAGGCAGCTACCGGCGCCAGGTTGTGCATTATAAGCGCCGCCCTGTAAGTGATTGACAGACAGATTGACAGTCCACTGAACCGACTGAAGTCCAGTTTAAATTTCAGTTTCGGTTTCGCTGCGACATTCTTTGGGCTCCGGCACGCGACTCTCAGAGTCAACACAAAGAAAAAATGGAAAAATAAAAATCAAATAAAAATTGTATCTCGTAAATTGCGAGTCATGTCGCGTCGCTTTGTTGGCTTTGACAATTTTTATCATTTGCTTTTGGTCCGCAATAATAGGGCGCTAAGCGTTAAGGTGTTAGATGCCGGCCGCAAACAAATCGCAGTTAAATAGAAAACACAATTTCAGATCTATTTCATGTTGAACAACTCAATTGGCTGCCAATTTATAGGCGCTAATTGGCCCGATATATTTACAAAATTGAGCATATACAATCGGCAGAAATAGATAAAGACGATTAAATGTGTAGAACACTTGGCATTTGTAATAACATCCCTAAGAAAAAATGAGTATTGGAATGTTAATGTTAAGTTAATTAAAGCAGGAAACGACACGTCGGAGATTAAATGAACTTGTAGACTATGGCAGGAAAGTGTGTTATTTTCTACCAATTGCTCCTATTGAATCTATGTGATATAATAATCAGATGTGGCTAAGCGGAAAGTACTCTATTTTGACCGATTACTCAGTAGGTCATAAAATAATCAGATGTGCGGATATGTTAGAAGTAGAGTCAAGCTCAAGATAGCTTAATTAGCAAAAAAGTTGTCCATACAAAAGTTTACAGACCTTTAATTTATAGTATACTTCGATGTTTATTATAAGACTGTACTTTTGACTGCGTTACACACAAAAAATTCTTTATATTGGCGAGCTGAAATAGCTCTGAAGCGGCCCTAGTGTAGATGTTTTTAGACAGAATGGGTAAGATATGTGTGAATCCCATAATATCCCCGGCAGGATTATTATAAAGCAAAGAGTTCGCTCAACCAGTTCATAAAGTACAGATCAAAGACCTTTAATGGATTAGTCTAAGCCCCTATTCGAGCAACGATCATTTATCAATTGGACCCCGGTACAAAGTTCAGCAAAAATACTTGAGTAGGAACTCCCAGTTAAGTAATAATTAACCCAAACTTAACATTTTGATAACAGCAACAAAAGTGGTTGTGGTTGTTGGTGTTATCAGCTATGGTAGTTCATGTTAAACTTAACGAAATGGAACTGAAAGTGGGTATGGGGTCTGGGCATGGGAATTAAACGATATTTGCGGCAACATTTGTGGTAAAAGGCGTTCTAAATTTAGAGTCGCACAATTTTTTGACAGTTCATCGAAGCGTTACCCTGATAATTATTTGCGCACACACCCACACATAAACACACAAGCACACATATGTACATGGGTTTTACCAGTTTTGCAGTTGGAGTTCGAGTTTGGACTTTTTGTTATTTATGTTGCTTCTGCTTTTTGAAGAGTTCCGATTCTTTGACGCATGGCAAAGCTCTCCATTTCGCCCCTTATGCTGCAGGCTCTCTCTCTCTCTCTCGCTCTCTCTCTCTCTCTCTCTCGCTCTCTCTCTCTCTCTCTCACTCTTTCTCACTTTCTCTCACTCTCTCTTACTCTCTCTCTCTCTCCCTATCTTCCTTTTATCTCTCTATCCCTCTCTCACTCTGTCACGCTTTCGTTCTCGCTCTCTCTTTCTCTCTTTCTTTCTCGCTCTCTCTGTGTATTTCTCTATATCTCTCTCGCTCTTGCTCTTTCTCTCTCTCTCGCTCTCCCTCTCTCTTATATTTTTCAACATATTCTGACCGAACTAAACATGCTTCTCAGCCTACTGAATCATATAGCTCATAAAAATAACTATTAACAATTATTGAACAATTAATTAATAATTTTTATGAATATAATAGATATTTCGTATGTAAAACCTTGCTGTTCAATATGATTTCTTGACGAAACTGACAGCAAATACGAGCCTAGCCTTTTTCTTAACATAGCTGCTAAATCGTATCAAGTCGGTATACAATATCATTTGGCTACGATAAGGAGAGTAGGTCAAAAATAAAAGCATTTCTTGCTCATATATCTACAAGGGCATTTAGTCTTCGGCGTGCCGATCGTTCTTGTTTGATTGTCATTTGGGATTTTGATTGAAACTTTGCTAAATAGCTTTATAAAATGATTCAGTTACACATCTTTCGAGTTGGACCAACTCTCAGCTACAATTTTACTTAATAATAAAATAATATATATGTATATAATAATCACAGCTCAAAAACTGACTCATAGCAACAACAGCTGATCAAAGGTGAGTCCAAAATATAATGAAAATAATAAAAAAGTAAAGAAAATACGTCTCCCTCCCACTCGGGGTTTGCTCTGTCGCACATGAATAGCTATTACTACATATGGGCATTACAATTGCCGATCTCTCGTACTTTCCACTCATTTCAGCTGCTTCGTCTCTTTGGGCTCTTATCAACCGCTGGCGACAGTTTGAGCATTGTTTTTGTTGTTGTTGTTGTTGTTCTCATTACGTAGCATTGATAGGGCACATATGTAGCAAATGAGCCAGCGATCCGGCCGTAATCAAAAGTCAAAGTCACCAGGCACACACACACACACACACCCATACACACACAGACACCCCCGCCACACCACCCAGTCGACTGCACCCGCCAGCTGAATTCCCCGTGGATCGAGCAGGTTCCAGTTCCGAGTCTATGCAGCTCTGCGGTAACTGAACTTTCGTTAACTTTGCTTTATAGGGTATTTATACACATACATAAATATAAATATATATGCATACATATATGTGTGTAGTATATGTATATCGATATGCATCGGGGTATGCTCGTACTTTCGTTAATTACGTAGCCCAAGCACTTGACCATATAATCGGCGTATAATGAAAATGCGTTGCTTGCATCTTATCATTTCTTTTGCGTTTTATTATTATTTTCCTTTTTGTTTCTTTTCATTTTGTTGTTATTTTTTTGTAAATTTGTTTTTTTCTTTTCTTTTTGTCGAGCCACAAAAATAGCAACACAAGAGAGAGAGAGAGATGCGAGAGAGAGGCTGATGCGAGAGAGAGAAGGGGGGCGGCGAGGCGAACCGGTTGTAAAAACTTGGCTGTGGGCAAGACAGGGAAAACATTGAGTAGCAGGCGACTCTGAACTATGCGGCAACAGGTCCACATTGTTGCGATCTTAACAACAACAACAACAAAAAGTGGTTTGCTCCAGTCCCCAACTTTGGCGGTGCCAGTTCCCTGCCCCGCTTAAGGTCGTCTGTAGAACGGAACCCAAAGACAAACTCGGGTGAAAAAAAAAGCAGCAGAACAGCGTTCAATACCAAATGATCATCATGGCGATCATGATGATCCAGCATGATCATCATCAACGGCTAACATTGATGACGGCGGCCAAAGAATGTGCCAGTCCAGCCACTGCCCTCCCCACCCCAGCCCACCCCATCGTATTTGCACGTTCCCATCCCCCCCCCCCTACACACCAGCAAACACGCCTCCAACATTCTGAACACAGTCCCACACATCAGGCCAAACAAGTTTCGCTCAGCTTGCGCGATCTACGAGCCGCATCGTGTACTGTCAAGATCGTTCATAAACAGACCAAAGATCGGATCGCATCGCATGGCATGGCAAGGGGCAGCGGCTGGGTGGATGGTGGTGCAACAGCCAGCCTGGGCATTGCACATGCACCAACTGGCAATCGGCAACTGGCAACTGCCAACTGCCAACTGGCAACTGGCAATCGGCAACTGGCAACACTGGCTTACAGGTTGTTGTTTGCTTAGTACATGCTGTGCCAAAAGGTACTGAAGATCAGGTTTCGTTTAGGGATTATCATGAATATCATAAGCAAAGTTAACCAACTACTCACCGACTACTAACCAACTTACTCAGTCACAGGCAAACTATCTCTGAGGATCTACTAAATCTTTTTCGTACATATATATTTATATATCAGCCAGCTTTTAGCTAAGCTCTTATAAAGTAATTTAACGGAACCCCAAACAAACGAAGCAACAAGCAAAAAACTTCTCATGAGCTGTCCAAATTGTAAATTATTGATCGCATACATAGAACAAGTTGAACATCGGTGACGAGTCGAGGCAAATGTTACTCTATTCTCAAACAATATCTAAGCATATATAAAATATAAGTTATACAGATTTGTGTTTTGATATTTTATACAAAACACGTTGGATCTTGCGATCGATCGATCAGTACCAAATCAAGGCCAACAGGATCCTCTTTAAGTAATAGACATTTCCACAGAGTTCTGTTTAATTAGTTGATATAATCTGAGATCATTTTATTTAACTATAATTATACCGAATTGTATCTAGATATTTATCACTTTCGAACATCGGCTTAGATCAGTGCCAAACCAAAGCCAATAGGATCTTCTTCATGTGATAGACAATCTCTAAGGCCGACCTCAGAGAGTTCTTTTTAGGTAGTTGATTAAACGAGAGATCGTTTATAATTATACAGAATCAGGTGTATATATGTTACTCTTAACCGATTTAAAGATCAGTCGAGATCAATTCCAAATCAAAGCCAGAATCCTATTTAAGTAAAAGACAATCTCTAACGTCACAAAGTTCTCTTCGATTAGGTCAAATAACATATGATCGTTTGGTTTGACTACACTTAACTAGTTCCAACCCCATATCATAGCCAATCGATCTTATCTGTTGCTCTGTTAATGCCAACTAATCTTATGATACCCTTACAAAATATTTCGACTCTCAATTCCAGATAATTTTCAAAGTTCAGTTGCCTTCTCAGATAAGAAAATAAGTAAAATTTTATTTGGGCATTGAAACAAATAACTTTTAACAGTGTTCGACTTTGACAGCTTCATTAAACCCCATAATAAACTGATCGATCATATGAAAGTTGAATAATCTTCGTATATCTTAAAAAAGCCACTAAAGATAAATTTATGTAAAAAACAAAAATACATGAACGTCAGCCAAGCTAAATGCTAGTTGATCAACAATTAACCAGTTTTTTTTCTGGTTTAATTGAAGAGTATGAGTTAAGCCCCTTCAGAATTTTTATACCTTTAATTTAATGTCCCATCACGAATTTATTTTTTTTTGTTCGATTTATTCGAGCGTATATATCTACTGTGAATCCTTCCTATGTGAGTAGACCAGCGTCCAAATCAAAATCGAAATTGAAGACCAAAAACCAAAAACCTAAAAATGCTCGACTATTTGCTTATGAAAGCACAAAGAACGCCCGCACAATGCGCTTCAATGCTTAAGTGTTTCATTGTTTAAACAATTTTTGTATTTAGCCAAACATTCGAAAAAAATAATCAAATAAAACAATACAAAAAAATATGCCAGAAAACCAATTTTGAATATAACCAAAGCAACAACAAAACAAACCGAAATAAAAACTAAACAAGTAAGAGTGCGCAGGTCGGAAATGCACGACTAGGCGATACCCTCTACATAACTTACTTGCTGCGCAGCATCAGTCCATCTTCTTCCTTCAGCCACATACCATGGAGCATGTGTTCTTGGATAACTCCGCTGTTTCTTGCCCGATCCTTATCAAATTTTCAGGGCTTTGAGTTGGCACAGAAAAGTTTGTATGCACCAGCCAAAGGCTTTTACTCTAAAAATGATTACTATTATTATTATTTTAACATAATCGGAACGGAAATAGGCCTCTGAGATCAGACAGACAGACGAAAAGACAAACGGACATATCTAAATCGACTGACCATTTGATGCTTAGCAAGAATATATCCTCCATCTTGGATCGGAGATGCCTCCTATCACGTGTTACGTAAACTTGCACAAGCCAATATACCTCGTTTTGAACAATTTCAATGGGTTAAGGGTATAAACAGAACGAAAAAGAGTACACAAACAATTTATCGTTATTATTAGTATTACTAAGTAATATTTCGACAATTTTTGTTTGCTTTATGTTTGTTGTTGGCTTTATACCCTCGCTACGCCTTGAGATTGTGTGAAAAGGGGTATCATGAAGTTGTGCTTGTGCATGTAACAATATAGGGTATTATAAATATGCATACTGAGTCGTGGCAGCCTGTCAGATTATTTCTATCGTTAGCTCTAGGCGCTTCCGGCTCCTGTTTTGGCACATGTCGCAGATTGTAAAAAGTAGACTCTCTCAGCCATAATATTTATGCCCCCCTCCAAGTCCATCCAACACTAACAACAATATGTATTTGCTATAGAGTAGCAATTGTTGTAGCTGCGCACAGGGTATCTGCAAGTTGAGCACTCTCGAGCAGAGCCGTTCTTGATTTATTTTGTTGCCGTTTGGCAAATTTTGTGCGATGAAATGCAAACAACACATGAAATTTTTATTTACTACTTCGATTCCCACTTCCCATGCCTCATGCCTCATGCTCCATGCCCCATGCCCCATTCCTATTCGTATGCTAATTCCCATGCACATTGCCCACATTGTTGGCTGATTCACAGATCCAGAATCTTGGAACAGTTTCGCATGTGCAGCGACTTGGTGAGACCCTTATTCAAATTGACCTACGCTATGCAACATGAGTCAACTTCCCAATAACCTTATCGCTAGCACTTCGATATCGCCGGCTCTTATATGAGTGCCTACTATATAATTTATCTTTCGATAAGAACCAGTATTGGGGCTCGCTTTGTATTCGACTTGAGCAAACATATATACGAAAACGTATTTGACAAAAGATCCGTTTCTTGTGTAGGAACTTTCTATCAGCCATCATAAACAATCATGCATATATTATTAGATAAGGAAATACATCTAAGATGCAGATATCAGGAACAATCCTCTATAAATTGTATACTTCATCCAGAATGACTTTTCTTTTTCTCCATTTTTTCTCTCTCTCTGAGAGAGTGAGACTCTTTGTTAAGATCATATTCAGTTACAATACATTTTAGTCTAGGGATATCGTATATATGTATATTACTTATAGCTCACACTATTATCCAAAACTTTAAAAATGTTGTTGATTTGCCCGAGGTCTGATCTCTAGTTAACTACTGTATCCAAAGAAAGAGAATAATAGATAGAGAATAATAGATCTGATCTCAAGTTAATTACTATATCATATATTCGCAAGAAAGAGCATAAAAGATGTGTTCGAGATCTGATATCTAGTTAATTGCCATCTATATTCTAACCCAGAGGAAGTTCTCCATGGTGGAAACAACTCCGACCCCGTAAAGTATATATATTCTAGATCAGCATTAACAGATGAGTTGTCTTTCTGCCTGTCTGTTTTTGTCCGTCTCTTTATCTGTTTCTATGCGAATTAGTCTCAATATTGTATAGCTCTATAGGAAGAATTGGTCAAAAAGTAGGTTATTGTATGGCAAAATATGCTGTTTCCGCGATATGTTTATCAAACTCACCATTCGCAAGCTTCACTATTCACACGATATCTGGAAAATCGTAAGCCAAATGTCTAAAAGGGCATTATATCTTCGGCTACCGAAGATATATCTTTACTTTCTCGTATCGTTTTTTTTCAATTAAGTACTTTAGTTGCTTGGACCTGACTCGACTTATAGTCGTATTTAAATCCCATTTTCTACAAAATTTAAATTTTACCCATAATAATAGGACTCTTCAGTCCATTTTCCAGTCTATATCATATTTCATTTGATTTATTGCAGTCTACTATATTTGGACCTGTTCAATTTTCTGTTCATGCAGTTTTCTTGACTTTTCTTCTGGTATAACTTTTTTTTATTGCAAATAGTAGGACTTTTCAGCGTACGTCTTCCTCTTTCTGATGATGGCTGGGCCAGTTATAATTGTTTTTAATATCCCCCGCGTACTGTCAGGTTAGCAATTTTGCCGCTGAAAACTTGGTCGTTGCTCGTTGTTGGCACTATAATTTATGATTGGAAAAACTATCCGGCATTTCCTTCGGTGCGTTCGTTGGCTTTTTGCATATTCATGAGGCCTGGCTAAATGCAGCGATAGATTCCGAGCTTGCTTATAAATTAAATACAGATACACACACACACACACACACACAGAGGCACACGGAGCTGAATTGTTGCTGTTGTCTGTAATTTTAATCACACTCAACCAACGCCTTGGACTTGGCTTGAAAATTGTTGATAAATTATGTATTTAATAGTTGTTGCTCCTCCTTCTCCTACTCCCTACTCCCCCCCCGTCTCTCCCACTCCCTGGTTGTTGTTTGTTTCTTTGCTGTTGTCTGGCGCCAAAGACATAACTTCTAATTATTTTGATTATCGAGTTCTCAATTTCAAAATTTCATTTCATTTTCAGACAAATCCTTTATAACTGTCGCCGAAAAAAGTAAAGCTACAAAAGTTTACGGAAACGTACAAAAATAATCAAGAAAAATTATTATGAAGCATAGTTAATAACTGATGCAAAGCTTGAACAAAAAAGGAGTAAGACAAGTTCGGCACGCCGAAGATTTAATACCCTTGAACCACTCCCTTTGCAGATATGTAAGAATTGCGAAAACAAAATATTTTGCCATACAAAAACTCATTTTTCGACTAATTCTTCCTATATAGCTATATAATATAGTAGTGCGATCTTGATGGGGTCGGGCTCATATATAAGCAGCACAGTTTATTTAGTAAATGCCGGGTTTGGGCAAGATATCTTGATAAACAAAATAGTTGTCCATACAAGAACCTACTTTTCGACTAATCGCTCCTTTGGCAGCTATATGATATAGTTGTCGGATCTGAACGGTTCCGATATATATATATCCTGTGACGGACCCGTGCTCAGTTTCAAGACGATAGCTTTAAAGCTGAGAGACTGGTCCTCATGCAAACAGACAGACGGACAAATGAACAGACGGATGGACAGAGAGAAGGACAACTCGTCTGTTAATGCTGATCTAGAATATATATGTATATACTTTATGGGGTCGGGGATGTGTCCTTCTATGCGTTACACATTTCCTGACAAAATTATAATACCCCCTGCAAGAATATTATAATTAGAAAATCAAGTACAGGTTAGTAAGGAACAAACGTAATTGTCTATTTATGATGGGTTGGAAAAGAAGAGATGTTGATTTGGAAAGTGTTGGAGTGGAAGGTTTTATAATTTGATTAGCACTTGGTACACAAAAAACCTTATCCAGATCTTATATTAACTAAGTTCCTTTAGAAGAACGGCTGGGATATGTGTCCTTTAATAAATCTACTGTTGGTTGCTCTGGCTATCAAATTCATTGACTTTCAGTACATGCCTGAGAATACATTCTCTCTATAAAACGGCAGGGTAGAAAAACACCCTCCACCGAAGTAAATATACTCCAACTTCTTATTCAATTTGTGCGTATTCATTTAATTCAGCTACGTTAAGCATAAAAGTGCACACACACCAAATTTGAAGACTCTAGCTCTTGGGGTCCTTGAGTTCCGTCAAGCTGGTTACAAAGGTGCGCCTGTTGAAACAAGCAGCATTAAAACACAGCTAAAGAGTGTTAATATGCAAATTCATGGCACACACAAAGAATGAATTTGATTATATATCGCCACAAGTGAAAAGGTCGGGCGATGTCTTTAATTTTAATCATAATTCAAGGATTTGAATCAATTGCATGCACAATAAAAAAAGAAAAAAACTGTGGATACGCGGCGCACAGCAATAGTTGAGCTGGGCCCTTAGCCAGTTAGGAGCGCCGGATGGAGGGGGGGCTGGATGTAGAGGGAGGGGAATTGCTATACCCTATCATTATCTAATAGCTGCGCAAAACGAATTCAACTACGAGTTGTTGAACTGTGCCTTTAACTACAGGCGAAGGCCTCCCGTCTCGACACTTTATCGCGCGTATCGTGCATAAACTCGTAAACTCGTCGATTCGTATATAATTATATATATATATATATATATATATGTATATATAGTCAAGAGAGCGACAAGTGTGGTGTGTGTGTGTGTGCGTGTGCTTAAATCAAGTAAACGTGTCAATCACAAAACGTCTTAGATGTGTCAACAGCGCAGGCAACGACAGAATCACATAAGAAACAATACAACGACAATAATATGTTAGCTTGTAATAATAATAATAATAATACAAATCAGCAACAACAATAACGTTAATTATTTAGATAAGCATCGTGTCGTGAGCTGCCACGAAGCGCAAATACCCTTACCAAATGGAGAGAGTGAGAGATATATATAAAGAGTGAGTAAGAGAGAGAATGAGAAAGATACAGAGAGAGAGAGAGAGAGAGAGAGAGAGAGAGAGAGAGAGCGAGAGAGAGAGAGAGAGAGAGAGAGAGAGGGAGAGCGAGAGAGAGAGAGCGAGAGAGAGAGAGCGAGAGAGAGAGAGCGAGAGAGGGAGCGAGAGAGAGAGAGCGAGAGAGAGAGAGAGTGAGAGATATACATACATATATAATGAGTGAGTAATAGAGAGAATGGGAAAGGTACAGAGAGAGAGAGAGAGAGAAAGAGAGAGAGAGCGAGAGAGAGAGAGAGAGCGAGAGAGAGAGAGAGAGAGAGCGAGAGAGAGAGAGATAGAGAAATTTTTAAGTTTCAATACGATCGAACAAATATTTTTGCTCCCCTTTTACAACTTAGAAATGAGAGATGTCTCCAATAAATTGTCAGCTGTACAGCCGAACAGCACGCCAAGGAATTATCGAACTTATGTCAGGGTATACACATATCAATTCAGTTTGTAGGGTATATATTTATTCAGATACAAGTGAGACAGTCGGTGTATGACATGAGTTTAGGCACTGGCTTTGCTATTTGGGCTCAAGCGAATCGTTATTAAAGAATTTAATCGTCATATTTGCCAAATGACAGCTGCTGAGTTGAGTTGCAATTTTTGGGTAACTATTCGCTTGGGGGGCCAGCTGCTGTTGATAGAAACGAGTACAACTACTTAGCTGCTGAGTATACTCACAAATACTCATAAATATTCGGCGCTTGGCACGTGGGTGGCCGGCAAATGCGGAAGCGGCACTTGAAATGCCGGGGAATATGACAGAAATACATATGCTAGCTGCAAATACAGTATCTGGTATCTTTTAGTTTTATATATCTTGTATCTTCAAGTATATTTCGCAGCATATTCGCAACGCTTTAATGTTCATAATCAGCGTTGGCATCAAGTGGGTGTCTTTCAACATGAATGAAAATATTTAAATGGCAGCGCAAAAGGCGCACCGAATCTCTGGCAAATCTCAGCATCAGCATATGTATCTGTATCTGTATCTGTATCTGTATCTGTATCTGTATCTGTATCTGTATCTGTATCTGTATCTGTATCTGTATCTGTATCTGTATCTGTATCTGTATCTGTATCTGTATCTGTATCTGTATCTGTATCTGTATCTGTATCTGTATCTGTATCTGTATCTGTATCTGTATCTGTATCTGTATCTGTATCTGTATCTGTATCTGTATCTGTATCTGTATCTGTATCTGTATCTGTATCTGTATCTGTATCTGTATCTGTATCTGTATCTGTATCTGTATCTGTATCTGTATCTGTATCTGTATCTGTATCTGTATCTGTATCTGTATCTGTATCTGTATCTGTATCTGTATCTGTATCTGTATCTGTATCTGTATCTGTATCTGTATCTGTATCTGTATCTGTATCTGTATCTGTATCTGTATCTGTATCTGTATCTGTATCTGTATCTGTATCTGTATCTGTATCTGTATCTGTATCTGTATCTGTATCTGTATCTGTATCTGTATCTGTATCTGTATCTGTATCTGTATCTGTATCTGTATCTGTATCTGTATCTGTATCTGTATCTGTATCTGTATCTGTATCTGTATCTGTATCTGTATCTGTATCTGTATCTGTATCTGTATCTGTATCTGTATCTGTATCTGTATCTGTATCTGTATCTGTATCTGTATCTGTATCTGTATCTGTATCTGTATCTGTATCTGTATCTGTATCTGTATCTGTATCTGTATCTGTATCTGTATCTGTATCTGTATCTGTATCTGTATCTGTATCTGTATCTGTATCTGTATCTGTATCTGTATCTGTATCTGTATCTGTATCTGTATCTGTATCTGTATCTGTATCTGTATCTGTATCTGTATCTGTATCTGTATCTGTATCTGTATCTGTATCTGTATCTGTATCTGTATCTGTATCTGTATCTGTATCTGTATCTGTATCTGTATCTGTATCTGTATCTGTATCTGTATCTGTATCTGTATCTGTATCTGTATCTGTATCTGTATCTGTATCTGTATCTGTATCTGTATCTGTATCTGTATCTGTATCTGTATCTGTATCTGTATCTGTATCTGTATCTGTATCTGTATCTGTATCTGTATCTGTATCTGTATCTGTATCTGTATCTGTATCTGTATCTGTATCTGTATCTGTATCTGTATCTGTATCTGTATCTGTATCTGTATCTGTATCTGTATCTGTATCTGTATCTGTATCTGTATCTGTATCTGTATCTGTATCTGTATCTGTATCTGTATCTGTATCTGTATCTGTATCTGTATCTGTATCTGTATCTGTATCTGTATCTGTATCTGTATCTGTATCTGTATCTGTATCTGTATCTGTATCTGTATCTGTATCTGTATCTGTATCTGTATCTGTATCTGTATCTGTATCTGTAGCTGTGGCTGTATTTGTATCTATGTATGTTTCCGTGGACGCATTTGCAGCTGTGTGCGAGCAATCGAATCAAGAGACAAACTGGGTAATTGGTTCATTATATTGTAGAAGCCAACGACATCCGCTCGTTAATGTAAATTACACAATAGTTTGAAAATCATATTTTTTTTGGCTTCGGATGCCGCACAATGTTTCATTTCCACTTCGTTTCTGCCTGTGTTCTATTTCCTTAGCATACCCCAAAAATGCCAACCAATATATTATCTAACGGCAAACATTTAACATGAGGCTGGTAAATCAAGCTGGCAGCATTTTTTTTATGTATGCAAATAAATTTAATTTTATGGATTAATTACATATTTAAAAATCAATTTTGACAAATCTTTTTTAGAATGGTCTCATTCCAGTCTTCTTTGCACCTCAACGTAATGTTCTATATATTTCCTACATTCTATATATTTTCATACTCCAACAGTGTCTTTTAACATGAAATCTACCTTACAGCTAACTTTTAACATGAGGATAAGTTAACAAGAAGCTTTATTAACATACAACCTACCTTATGTCTAACTTTTAACATGAGGATAATCAAAAAGAAGCTTTTTAGCATAATGCCTATCTTACAGCTAGTTTCTAACATGAGGATAAGTCAACGATAAGCTAGTAGAACCAGGTTTTCCCTTGTAGATAAAAAGATGAACTGATAATAAAATTAACGTATTAAATGAATAGATGAAAATCCCCCAACATGCACACACACATACACACGCATACACACGCTCACGCTGCGGCTGTGCTTCTTCACCTTGCGGCACCCGATGAGAAATTCAATCTTGAACATAATCGGTATTTAAAGTCCGATCTGTATGAAATTTCTAGCTTTACTCAATTATATTTTCAACTTTAAGAGAATGAGGAAAGGTATACAAAATTGAAATATTTGTAACCTTTATATACTTTAACGAGAACCTGTGCACCAAATTGGGTATATCTAGCTCGCATAATGATAAACGTGTTCAGCATATGATAAACGAGAATATATATTTGAAATTTCAAGTCTCTAGATCAAGAATGTATACACTATACAGGGTCGGATATGCCTGCTTCTGCCTGTTACAAAGAATTGCACAAAACCAATAAGCCTACTTCAATTATTTTCAATGGGTGCAGGGTATAATAATCGTAACGCCCTTACAATAAACAACATGTAAACAAATTTTATAGCAGTTATCTATCAAAGTGAATTGATTGTATAAAAATAAGACAACTTTGTTTATAGAAGTAAAAAAAAAAGGCCTCGAACTGCGACTGAGACACAAAGTCTAAAAGTCCAACAAAAGACAAACAAAATAACTTTATAATACGAGAGTTATGCTACGGGCATAAGCAAATGAATATCTAGTATTTCGTCTGATTAAATAAAAGCGACGTGTTTTAACTGTAAACAAAGAATTTCTGGATTCGAGATCTATCTGAATACGAAGTGTATGATATATAAGATAAATTCCAGACGACTTTCTCACTGAAACAAGTTCTTAACGTTCTTAAATAGATGAAAAACTCATTTATTTATTTTCTTTAAAATTGTTGTATATTTCGAAAAACCAAAATGTGGAATAAATATAAATATTCTTTTCTCGAGTTGCCAACATGTTATATATATATAGATATATATATACATATATATATATAGATATATATATAGTATATCTAAGCCTTAGATTTTCTTAAAAGAAACACGTTTTATTTATTTTTGGTAAAAGAATTAAGATAATAGATATATTTTTTGAGTGATTATTATGAATGTATAGCATATTTCATCGATTGAAAAAATCGAACTACGTGAGTTTTCACTGTATTCTAAATTTAATAATAGCAATAAAAACAACAACAACAACAAACACACAAATATTTGCTTGTATGCAAAGAAATTCCAATTTCGAGGCGGCAAATTAAAAAAGAAAATTAAATAAGAGACAAATAAATGGATGAATTTTGTCGTGCGCTCTTAGGACTAAGCGCTAAAGAGTGGGCGAAAGAGCGACTATAAGAGAGAAAGGGAGAGAGAGTGAGAGTGAAAGGGAGAGAGAAAGAGAGCGTGAGCGCAGCTGATAATACGATGCAACAACAACAAATAGAATACAATGGGGAATTATCAGTGGACTGCGTGATATGATTATCAAAAGGTTTCTACTCATTGTTGTTGTTGTCGCTGCCGCTGCCTCTGTCGCTGCCTCTGCCGCTGGCAACGGCATTTCTCAATACACATGCTACATATGTAAAACAGTTTAACAGCCCCACACACACACACACACTGAAGGAACCTACATATATAATAAAGAAGAACAAATAAGCCCAAGTGCAAAAAAAAAACATTGTAAATGTAGCTAAGAAAATGTCACGTTTTATAGAGTTAATTTTGGGTTGCGGACCAAGCGAGATGAATAGGAGAAAAACTATAAAAATTCAAAAGCAACAAGAGCGACACAGTGATCAACTAGCAAATACCCTGCAAACAGCTATAATCTATAATAAATGAAATAAGCAAATTAAAAAAATCAGATGCTGCCTTTGATCCAGCGAAAAAGAGCAGGAGGTGACCAACTAGCAAATACCCTGCAAACAGCAAGATTCAATTACAAATTAAAAAATCAGGTGCTGCCTTTGAACCGGCGACCTGCCGCACGTTAGTTCAACGCTCAGACAGCTAAGCAAAGCACATTTATGACGTCACGACACGCCCACTTTTATGGCTGCGTTGTTGTCGAGCCTTGTCATAGATAGTATATATGTATTTCTGAGCGTGAGATGCAAAAGCCCAGATATTCAGATGCAAAGGGGAATCGGCGATGCCTTCTACCGCCTGCGCTTTAAGAACAGGGTGTGGCAAAGAGGAAAAAAAACTAGCAGAAAACAAACAACTATTTGATATTCAAATTTTGCAGACACGATTCTTAGCAGCTACTACAGTAAATAATATTAAATATATATATATATTTATATGTGTGTGTGTGTGTGTGTGTGTGTGTGTGTTTGTATTGACACAGTTGTAATATAGCTAGCTAATAAATAATAAAAAACAAAACGACAAAAAAGCATTAGTCAAGGCAATTTAGCTCACTTAAGACACAGCAGCTGCATGACATGCAAGCTGCATTTAAAGCTTGCAAGTGCAACAAGTTGGCAGCACCCGAAAAAAAAATAATAATGAAAAGAAGGAAGAAGCAAAAACACTTTCATTGATAAACAGCAGCAGCATAAAAAGATCAACGGCTGCTGCTGCTGCTGTTCGTTGATATTGCACTTTGTCTTGCGGCTTTCGTTTTGCACTCTCTTCCTCTCTCTCGCGCGCGCGCACACACACACACACACACACACACACGCGCATACACTTGCATACTTACATTTGTTTGTCCAAAGTAGCAGCCAACAACAACAGCAGCAACTGGCATCAATCAGCCGCAATGCGTCGCCGTCGACAATTGAGACTAACCAACATTAAACTATAACTTCCTCACACGCACACACAGATATGTATGCATGCACACACGCACATACACACACACGCACACACACTCTTTCTTTTTTTACATGACATGTGTTGTAAAATTTTGCACTAATGTAGTCGGTTTTGTTGAACCTGTTGCACGCACCAAAAACAAAAAAAAACTAAAGAAACTTTAAAAAAAATATATAAAAAAAAGACCGGGAAAATTAATAAATATTATAATTGTGCATATGCTAGAACAGTAGACACATTAGAACAAATGCAGGCGGCGGCTTTGAGTTGCGCGCGCGCGGTTTTAAGTCGTAGCAGCAGCAACAACAACAACAGTACACAGGCATATAAACAAACAGCGTGACAGGCGGCAACAAATATTGAATTAAACAAAACAAAAAATAATAATAATAAATAAATAAAGAGCCAAGAATTTAAATTTTATAAAAATACACGTACACACACACGCATGTGCATGAAGCGTTGCCTCTTGTTGCTTTTGTTGTTAATATTATTATTATTATATAGTTGTTGTTGCTGTCGGTTAACGACGACAGCGACGATCACACAAACGCACGAAGTGCACGACGAACGATCTGACACGCACGAAATGCAAAAACGCACTGAAAATGATATTTAAAAGAGAGTAGCGACATTTTATTATTTACGAATGCTCCACGCAGTTGGGCATCTTTGCCAATTGCATAGCACGATTCAACGCGCGTCGGGCGGACAATAGTTGCATATTTTTACCAATTAAATGAAACTAAACTGATTGAAATTAAACTGTGAAGCCGAAACAATTGTAGTAAACCAATTCAAATAAAAATCAGAATAACGCAAAATACTCAAACTGGCACTGTTATGCTCAAAGTGAGCGGTTAACTGGCGCTGTTAGCCATAACATTGCTGTTTTATGCTGGAATGACACTTTAACTTTAAATGCCTTATCAAAGCACACCGCTGACTGCGATATTTGCTAAATTGGTTTTGTAAAATAAATATATGCGCTTAGTTATTTTTAGATTGCTAAAGATTGGCTAAATTCATGTTCGCGCACAAGATTTGAAAATTTAGCGCCTGTTGCGCTCATGTTATCAGCAGCGTAATAACAGTGTGCTTTGCTGTTGCTCACATTTTACATTAAATGTTGCTTTTAGCCGTTAACTTTGAAATAATTGTGTTAAATCAAATTATTTTATTATAACTGCTCGTATTTTGCATTTTTCAACTACTAGCGAGCATATTATTATACATATTTTCTATAAGGCTTGCAAAATATTCTATTTATATAGGTATCCAATCTAATCTAATGGGACTTGTGCTTGGGTGCATCGTCCAATAAAAGCTTATGATGGATCATGTGCGTCATGCGATCATGCCAGGTGCTCGAGAAGGAAGCCAATGGCGGAACAGTTGGTAAAATGCTGCTTTTTAAGCATATACTATTCGGCTCCAGTTCCCCAACATTATGCCGGCCAGGATTAATACACGTCACCTGCCTCAGCAGGTGCACATCAGGCAGCGCGTCCAGATAATCCTCCGCATCCTTGGCCTGTCGGATCAGCTGCTTGGTGGTGAGCACACAAACATTCTCGGCTTCCTCCAACTGCTTGAAAATATTGGGCTTCTCCGCATGGTACGCCGACTTTGTGTGCAAAGACTCCACATAATCGTTGTAAATGGACTTCATTTTCTTAGCGTTCTCCTTGCTCGCATTCCAATTGGCGCACACATGGCGCAAATACTTGTAGCGCTCCAGGCAGAGGGATGCCTCATGATCCGATTGCAGCTTAAGCGATTCGATGGCATCGTACTGTTGGCGTGCATCGCGCAGGTCTCGCTGCAGTTTGCAGAAGGAGCACCCCAACACGGTCAACATATCCTTGGCCATGTCCGAGCAATCAAATAGTTCGGCAATTTGATGGTCCAGCTTGTACACGTTGCGCTGCAGCTGCCTAATGATCGCATTGCTGGAATCCTTCAGTCCTGGCATTATATCAGTGCAATCGACGGGCAAACGTGGTGGACACGCGGGCACGCCCGTCTTTAGCTGCAGCTCTAAATTATCCAAATAGCCCTTCATCAGCTCCAACTCGGCGGCAATCTGTTGCACCTCCGGTTCGGTGGGCTCCAATAGGCTTTTGCTGTTGCTGGCGTTGGTGGCGCTGCCATTGCCGCTGCTGGTGGCCGCATTGGAGTGCCAGGGATGCACCTCCATTGTGTGGATGTGTAGTTATTGAATCGTAATGGCTTACTACTGCCCCGAACTGGAAATATTAGTCAGACAGCAAACACAGTCGAATACAATGGCAAGGCGCGCTTGTTTTAATTTCTCGCACCCAAAACACAGAGTTGCTTTGAGCATGTTATAACTCTCTAATCTGTAGTTTATTTCAAATCTCTGTTAATCTAAGCTGTTAAGCTTAAACACTTAACATATTATAAAACTGGGTTTATTCTGTAAGACTTGCCACTGGGCTACTTCCACTTCTCACAGCTATCAATAAGTAAGAGTGGGCTGCTTTTTCATAGTTTGTAAGTTTATCATTTATTTTCAATAATTCGCTCATTTTGTACTATTTTGTCAGCTCAAGAAACTATTTACAGTTCTTAAGCAGTTCTGTTAACTAAAGCTGTTAGGCTGAAATGTTTGCTTTATGTTTTATTATTAATATTGCTTAATGCTTAAGGAACGACGTATTAATGAACTGCAGCCAAAAAAAAAAACGATAAAATAATATTTTGCTGGACAAGTTAACAATGTTTTCGTTATTTAACCTTTTAATGCAGAGTGTGGCAATTAAAGTGACGTAAATTTAATAAAAATAATAATCTTATCTTTTCGAATGTAAAAAAGTATGAATGTGTCAGAAAATATATGTATTTAAAAATAATTTGAAAATTTAACAGAACCTTTCGAGTATTTAGTTATGAAAAACACTCAAAAATAAAATGTGCTTTAGTGGGTTAACGGATTCAAAGAACCCTTTTCAACTGTTAAACGTATGTTGAATAATGAAACAAGTTTTGAATAAATTAAAACTGATGAAACATTATTTATTCCGCACCCTTTCTACTCTTAAGCAAATTGTTTGCTAACATTAACATATTAGTCAACTTTTTTAGTGGCGAACATAGAAATTAAGAGCACTTTGTTTTGTCAATAGGCACAACAGAAACACGAAAATGTTAACAAGCCGCTAGCTAATTAGTCCTTGAACTTGCCCAAAATGATGTCCTTGTAGAAGGGCACACAGTTCATGCGCACATTGAGACGGGCGCACAGCAAAAAGATGCCCGACAACTTGCGATGGATGGAGTAGATCTCCTCGGGCGGCGGACAGAGACGATGCGCCACCATTGTGGGCACCAGGGCGGCCAGACGCTCGGTCGTATTCTGTTTGCCAAAATCAAAATCACCATCATAGCGAAAGATCTCGCCGAGTATCATAACGGCATCGACATGCGCCTGCTCCATCTGCTTCGTCTCATAGCCCGTCAGGAAGCCCATTTGACGCGACATCTGCAGCACCCCATCCCGATTATTCTGCGCCGCACTGATGATAACCTGGCGATAACTTCGTATGAACTCGTGCTTATAGAAGCGCGTCGAGCCAAAGTCGATCAGCATCAGACGCCGGCTGTTCACATCATACAGGAAGTTCGACCAATTCGGATCCGTTTGCATGCACTCGATCTCGAAGAGCTCGCGCAGGCACAGCTTCAGCACAGAGGCCGCGATGTGTGAGCGATGTTCATAGCTGGAGGGGGTATTAAATATAGGTTAAGTTGAAAAAACAAAAAAAAACAAGCCTTGCAAGCGATAAATTATGCTATGATGACACGTGTCACTGGAGCTGAATAATGAACCATTCAAGGAACCATGTCGGGAATCTAAACATAAACTGAGTCTATATCTAAACGGTAGTATTAGCTGAAAATCTAAGAAGTATGTCTGCCAAATGATTATGTTGATTTCAACTAAAAAGTGAATCTGATGACACTAGGCAGTTGCTAGGCCAAAGTGAGGTTATCTTTGTCTAACCAATGTCATTGTCTAATAGATCTAACCGGTTTTTAGTTCCAGTGGGAACCAGTGAACCAGTGAAATGAATCACTGAATAGCGCTGTCCTTGTCTAACCAATGCCCATACAAGCTGTTATCGTTGTTATCTTGCACTCACCTGAGCTCAAAGCACTTGTCCAGGGGCACACCTGGTACCAGTTCCGTGGTCAGGACACTGGAGGTGGTCAGTTCACGGACCACCTTGGGCACATAGTATTCTTTGTAGGGTGAAATCATTTGGCGAAACTTTTCGGTATAGTCGGCCTCGCGTGCATAGTCCACCTCCCACTGCAGTTCGCGCTTGGCGACGCGCACCACATTGTCGATGAAGAAGCCCTGGGGGAAGACATCCCACACCTTGAGCATGCCGACCAGATTATCAATATCGCTCTCGATGCTCTGGGCAACGCCCGGATATTGTATCTTAATGGCCACATCCATGCCTCCATCCAGCAGCGTGGCCCGATGCACCTGGCCAATGGATGCCGCCGCAAATGGTTTGTCATCGAAGCTGCGCAAACGCTGGCGCCAATCGGGACCCAGCTGTGTGTTCATCACGCGCTCCACCTGCCAGTCGGGCATATAGTCGGCCGCCTGGCGTACCCGCTCGAAGGCCTTCGCCAGCTGCGGCGAGACCACATTCGTATCCTGTATGCTCAGTATCTGGCCAATTTTCAGCGCGGCGCCGCGCACCTTGCACAGCGTATCCACAATGCGTTCCGCATTCGCCGGGCTCAGCAATGCGTCGCGCATATTCGTCGAGCCGCCCAGCCCCAGGGCGCCCTTCGTCAGCTCATTGATGGTGCCGACGCCGAGGCCAGCGAATAGGCCGCCAAATGTCGCCATGCGGCCCAGACGCGATGCCGGCACACGCCGCTGTTTGGCCACTTTGCTCAGCTCCGGCAGCGTCGATTCGGGGGCCTTCGGAGCAGCTAGAAATGTGGAGCATTGCAGATGTAAGGCATGAGTTGGGATTAGAGGCAGTTTATTTAGAATCAATTTCATTGTGAGTGCTTTGTTCTTGATTTCAATTGAGATAGCTGAAAACTAGTGGATATTGCTGGGGAACGACTGGAAACGGAACACGAATTGAAATTAAAAACTCTTGAATTGAACAATTTTAGACTAGTATGCTTTCATTTAGGGAACGACTGGAAACGGAACACCAATTGAAATAATTGCATTTGCAATAACAATTTTAGGATATTGTTTTTATAGCGAGTCCTTAAGGGAACGACTGGACTCTTGAATTAAATGTGCATTAACAATTTAAGGATAGTTTGATGTTTACATTGAAAGACCTTTAGGAAACGACTGGAAACGGAACACCAATTGAAACAACACCTTTGAATTGAATGTGCACTAACAATTTTAGGATATTATGCCGTTTCTATTGAGAAACCTTAGGGGAACGACTGGAAACGGAACACCAATTGAAATTAAGAACTCTTGAATTGATTATTCATTAACAAATTAAGGGTAAGATATCTTAAGGGAACTACTGGAAACGGAACACCTATATAACACTTTTAACTGATTTCGCTATTGTATACGAACGTCTGGTAACGGAACACTTTTGTAAGCAAACGACTGGAATCGGAACACGTTTGGAATTGAACAAAGCCTTTTGAATTACATAGGCATTAAAGAATTTGTAAAGAAACAAATGGAAATGGAAAACTGGCTACGTGAGGGTAACAACTGTAAATCGAAATAGAGGCTGCTATACTAGATTATATATATCCAGATTGAGCTATAATAATCTAAATAAATCGAGATTTAAATCGAATTCACACTGGGAATGCGAAATTGAAACACAAAGAAAGAAACACAACGAAGTCGAAACACGGAACTGCGCCGTGTATTTGGATGTGAGCTTTTCATGCATACCAGTTTTTGCCGCCGTGGATGATGCCATGGTCGAGGTGCCGGCCACAAAGCGCATGAGATTGTCCACATATTCGGTGTCCTTGCTCAGGATGCCCTCATTGCCGCTAGGCACGGGCGGCGTCGCCTTAATCGTTGGCGGCGACGCCTTCGGATCGATGGGCAGCTGTTTGCTGGGCGTGGTAGGCGTGCGCAGGCTGACGTTGCGATTCATGTTGCGCTTGGAGAGAATTTCCTCGAATTCCAACAGCGTTATGGACGATATATCCAGATTGGCGGCATCGGCAACATCCGAATGGCTGCGACTTGAGCGCGACACGTGACCAACAGCGCTGTCCGCAGCAGCTGATGTGCTCGAGCTGGGCTGCCAGTTGATGGGCTGCAGGGCGTTCAGATCGCAGGGAAAATTGGTTTGCAGCAAGTGGGACAAGCCCTGGGCCACCACGTAGCCGCGTTCGCCGGTCTCCTGGAGCAGGGCTTGCGCCTTTTTCAATTCCTCGCTGGGCTGTTCGCTGGCCGTACGCAGCGCGTCCACCGTCTGATTCACATTGGCCTCAAGCAGTTCGCGCACACTCGAATTGCTCCACAGATGCTTAGTCAGCGCCAGATGCTCGCGACCGCACGCCTCCGCAACGATTTGCAGGCCGCGCAGCACGCCGAGCACGTCTTGTGCCGTGCGTGCCATCACCACACGTTTGACCAGTTCACGATGAGTGGGTGTTGCGCTCAGTTGTCACAGTTGTTGTTGTTATTGTTGTTCTTCGGCTAATGCCGGCAAATAGAGGCACAGACAGCTACAAGTTTTGGGACGCTACTGCATCGGTCCGTGTGTCTCGCTGTGTGTGTGTGCGTGTGCGTCTGTGTCGCCTCGTTGGCACATACAATTTGGTTGTTTCGATGCTGACTAAAAAATAAAAATATTCAGTTACGTAAACAAAAACAAATAAACTTGCACGACTGTTGCGAAATTTAAAACAGCTGTTGGCCAAACAAGTTTATTTCGGTTCACTTGCATACACTTGGCTCAGCGGCAGTGTTGGCAAAATCCCACAGAACTTAACAGTATGTTAACGCTAACAGAGTTAGGTGCAGCTAGGCCAATGTTAAGTTAATTAAGTCAACGCATTTTCGTCTTAAATATATACATACATATATTAAATTCACATTTATTAGATGTGAGTGTCAACTACAATGCAATGCCAAGCGATTGTTTCAATTAAATTTAAATCTGAGATAATATTAGTTCTGTATGTATGTATGTGTTTCTGATGTTATGCACCAGGAATCTTAGGCAAAGGCGTCCTTAACAGCTAGTTAATATGCATACTTTCACTGCAGCACATAGACTTCAGTTGAACGATTTTAGAAAATTAAAAGCAAAATCACTTTATAGCCCATAAGAATTAGTTTAAATAAAATTTAAAGCAAACTTCACAAGTCATCGTTTCAAAGGGACAAGCAAAATGGCCAAATGCATTTGCAGCTTCAAAAATAAAATGGCGCAAAACGAAAATTACTCAAAATGGCGCTGGCAATAACAGTCGCTCAATTGAACTGGTTCGTTTGGAAGCACACGCACATGCCAATGTTTACAATTCGTACATTTCGCATTTTAAATTGTAATGTGCGGCATTTTTTGTGGAATTAGCCGTAATAACGATGATGCCAGTTGTCATTTGCACAGCGCCCTGGAGACGCTGCTGCACAATCGTGGACCCGACGTTAAGGACAAGCTCATAGTTGACAATGTGCTGCTGGCCGGCAACGTTCTGTGGCAACAAGGCGCGGCGCCACAAAAGCAGCCCCTGGTCAAAGAGGATCTGGTGCTGCTCTTCAACGGGGATTTATACAATTTAAATGAAAAGAAGGCTGCAACTGAGGCAGACAGCGCCTGGCTGCTGCAACAGCTAATCAAATGCAAGAGCCGCGACGATGCGCAGCTGTTGGCGCTGCTGCAGCAGCTCGAAGGACCCTACTGCCTGATCCTGTACAACAGGTATGCAAATACCCTAGAAGCCAGTATGAATCATAATTGAAATAATCGATTCCCGCAGACGTGACCAAGTTCTATACTTTTGCCGCGACGCACTGGGCAGAAATTCGCTGATCATTGAGCGACACACGCATTGCCTCAAGCTGATGAGCACCTCGTGCCACCTGGAGCAGCAGGCGCCGGCTGCGTCAATGGAGCTGCCGCCACTGGGCCTCTACAAGCTGCACGTGGCGGAGCTCGTCAAGTGCACATTATATCCCTGGCAGCCGCTTAACAAGGACACAGAGCAGCAGCTGGCGACGCTGGACGCTGCCATGCACTGGAGCACAATCCTGGAGCGGGCAATAGCGCCGACTTGGCTGCTCGACACGACGCAGGCGGTGCCCAGCTACGATCTATACGAGCTAGCCGCTGACACAGTGGAGCCGGAGCCGCTCTACATGCGTTTGCTGGACCATGCGCCTGTGCAGCAGGCATTACGCAAATTGGATGAACTGCTGCAGCATTCGGTGGCGGCACGTGTGCTGCATACGGCGCCCATTTGTCGCAAGTGTCCGACAACTGGCGGCTGTGCGCATGCCAAAATCTCCATACTGTTCTCGGGCGGCATAGACTGCAGCATTCTGGCGCTGCTCGCGGACAAATATGTGCCGCAAACGGAGCCCATCGAGCTCATCAATGTGGCCTTTGAGCGGCCGACTGCAACAGCAGCTGGGCAGGATCGGCAGCTAGCGAGCAAATGGGATGTGCCGGATCGCCAGACTGCGCTACAATCGCTGGCGGAACTGCAGCGTCTGTGCCCGCAGCGCAACTGGCAGCTGCTGCAGGTGAATGTCAGCCGCCGGAAGCTGCAGCAACAGCTGAGCAGCCACATACGCCAGCTGATCTATCCGCTGCAAACGGTGCTGGACGAGTGCCTGGGCTGTGCCTTCTGGTTTGCCGCCGCCGCGCCCCAATCAACGGCACGCGTCGCTCTGCTGGGCAGCGGCGCCGACGAGCTCTTCGGCGGCTATACGCGGCATCGCAACGCCTGGCGGCGTGCCGGCAGCGACGGACATGCTCGCCAGCTGGCCCTGCGCCATGAGCTGGACATGGACTGGCAGCGCATACCAGCGCGCAATTTGGCGCGCGATGATCGCATCATTGCCGACAGCGGCAAGACGGCGCGCGCCCCCTTTATCGAGGAGCACCTGGCCAGATTTGTGCGCTCCCTGGCGCCGCAGCAGCGCTGCTGCTACGCTCTGCCCGAGGGTGTTGGCGACAAGCTGCTGCTGCGCCTGTACGGCTACAGTCTGGGGCTGCGCGAGGCGGTGCTGCTCAAGAAGCGGGCCATACAGTTCGGCTCCCGCATTGCCGACAAGAAGCAGCAGGCGGCACAGCAATCCGACTATCTGCGCTTCGAGTCCTTGCACCTCAATTGATGGCACAAGACTCTTAACTACTTTCTTAATATATATACTTAAGAATTAATTAACAGAGACAATTCAAATTCTTTTAGGCATGTCTCTATTGAAACAGACTGGTTCGAAAATTTCATTTTTTATATAAATTTTATTATAATGCCATTACAAATCACAAACTGTGTCAACTATCTTATATGTCTAGCACTTAAATCCGTTTTAAAGCTGTTTTCAAGCAATATTCGTTGCACTATGTTGGATAATTATGTATTATGTATAAAAATGTAAACTGCCCACAGAATTAAATATGTATTTCATTTAAATGGGCTATTCAAACGCTAAGGGCACTCGGCATAAAGCTACTTGTAAACATTTGTCATGCATGTTATAATTGTCGTTCTGTTTATGTTAACTTGGACATTAGATACTGTTGCGCCGAAAGTTAGTTTTAATTACAGCTAACATTAAACCTTACATGATTAAAAACTGTTACCCGAATGTTACGACAGCTAGCTGCGTATGTGGTGTGTGTTCAATTTGCGCTGGCTTCACTGTACATAGGCGAATTTGACACACGAGTTAGGCCGTTTAATAGGTTTGCGGTTTCAAATTTTTTAGCAGAAAATTGCCAACAGCTGCAAGACCTTGCAGTTAACTCGAAAATGGGTGTGCCGTGAAATGAATGCCAGTGCAAAGCTACACAATATGCATAAGTGCAGATAATTGCATGCATATACATTATATGTATATAGATAAGTACTATATTGTGTGTTTAAATACACACTTGTATGTTAAGTACATAACGACCTGATTGTATAGAAACATATGTACAAATTTCTTTGAGATAAAAAAAATAGATGAAGATATTTACAATACAATTGCACTATTAGCGGATTCAACTAGTTTTAAGAGGCGGAAAAGTTTCGGCTATTTGCGATTAAGGCGACCGGCACGCTCCGTTGTGGGATCGGCTAACTCCCAGGCGGGCTTGAAGCAGGCAACGGCAGCAGCAGCAGGATTCGCCGCAGAGCAGCTGTTGTGCTTCAAATGCGGATTGGGCAAGGTGTTGGACCTGTAGCCAATGGATGTGTAGCCCTGCGCATACAGTTGACAATAGGGCACCTTGTGCATGTGAATATAATGCCAGATATCCTGATAGCTCCACTCCAGCAAAGGATTCAAACGCATTATATCCGGCCAGTCGCTGTCCGTTTTCTGCAAATCATCATAAATTACAGTCTGTACAAAACAGAGCGAGAGGCAGCGAGAGAAAGAGAAGGAGAGCGAAAGAGACACGCACCTGCATGGGCTGAAGATGCTGACAATAGGGATCCGTATTGCGACTGCCGACAAAGACGGCCTTTATGCGCGGCATATCCTCGGTCATGTGGGTGAGCGCCACCTTCAGCGAGTCCTTATATTTAATTAGATTAACATCGTAGCGCCGCACACAGTGCACAACAAAATCATCAATTTCGGCAAACGAATCATCCGACTCAATATAGAGCATCGGTATTTCACGGCTGGCGATGCCATGCTCCCGGCAATAGCGCATCAGCAGATCCAGCAGCACGGTGCAATCCTTGCCGCCATTAAAGCAGAATATCAACTGTGTGACATCGTAGAGCCGCAGGGTCTGGTCAAAAAACTCATAGGCAGTACGGACGCGCCTCTCAATCTGAGCTCGTGTCGCATCTGTGATGGTCACGGGATAGTCATCATCGTTGGACATGCTCCCGTTGCTGCTGCCGTTGCAATTGGTGGTGCAATTGGTGGTGGTGCTCTTGCCGCTGCTGTATATGTCAACAATATTGGACGACTTTGTGCTCGTGGCCTGTTGTGTCTGCATGCAGCATTTATTCATGTTGATTATCTATTTAAATCCTCCTTCACGCTGTCGACCGACCGTGCGACTCTCCTGCCGGACGCCACCTACGTAAGTAGAACGTGCGCGCGAATATAACAATTGATTAACTACTACGACAACTTTCTCCAAAATGTGACTGTGTGTGTGTGTGCACAGTGTTGCTTTTATATAATAATTATCAACATTAACAATAGCTTTGTAGATTCGCGTTATCTGCTCAGCAAATTACATCACATGCACACCTCACACACACACACACGCATGCACACATAGACAGCGGCGCTACCTACTTTTATTGAAATGGGTTATGTGTCTGGCTGCAATTAGACCAGCACGTTATTAATATTCAAAAAACGTTAACATTGCTGCCTTTTTTTTTGGACTTAATCTCTAGTAATAATTGGCGCACAGCGCTGCCCCTAAGCTTTAAAACACAGCTGATGCGGGCAACTGGTGCGCGAACTGGTCAAATTGATGTCTGGCAACGCTCAGTTGGCTGGCAGTGCTGTAAAATGCGTTCGATTCATTTGAATTTGTTTTCAAAAGCGTTTTATTTCCATTGCATTACATACATACATATTTATTGTTGTTTATTTTTCTTTATTCTTTTTTTTACATATAACAAATGTGTGTGTGTGTGTGTGTGTGTGAGATTGTGTGTTTAACTTTAACAAAAACAATGCAATAATTGCGTTGAACGCCTAAACAATACAAGTACATTTAGTTGCTATATATAACAAATGGGCACTGTCGGTTGTTTTTGTTTGTTGTTTGTTGTGTTGCCTGCGTCTAAACATCCACATTGTCCAGGACATTGTCAATGAGTCCCACGACTTTTTGACGAAAGCGACGATTCTGCTTGCCGCTCATCTCCTTCAGATACGGATGCAGGCTGATCAGAAACGAATAATCCGCATCCGGCTGCGTAACGGCTGCAGGTGCTGCCGCTGCCGCAGCTGCTGCTGCTGCGGGTGCAGGTGTGCTTGCAGCTGGCGGCGTTGTTGCCGCGTGTCCAAGCTGCGTCAACATGTTGCTGTGCTGATGATGGTTGTTGTTGTTGTTGTTGCTGCTGTTGTTGTTGTTGTTGTTGTTGTGCAGATGCTGAAACTGCAACTGGTTGCCGCTGCCTTTGAGCCACTCGGCCACCGTCCAGTCCATGTTGTTGCGCAGCGCCGCAGCCATTGTAACTGGCAGCGCGACCAGCGAATGCTGCGCAGCTGCAGCAACAATTTTGTCAGCACTTTGCTGCTGCTGCTGCTGCTGCTGCTGCTGCTCCACTTTGATGGCCTGGAGGCGCAGCGGTGTCTGCGCTAGGCTGGCGTCTGTCTCCGTGTGCTCGTGCTCGTGCTCGTGCTCCTGCTCCGGTTCATCCACCTCCTCCTCCTCCTCCTCCTGCTCGGAGACCTGCACATCGGCCGGCCGGCTGCCATTGCTGTCTTTGGTGTTGTCGTCGCCCTCGTTAACCTGGCTCTCCTGATGCTGATGATGATGGTGCTGCTGCTGCTGCTGCTGATGATGCTGATGATGTTGCTGCTGATGATGATGATGATGATGATGATGGTGTTCCAGCAGCCGCATGTGTCCAATGCGCGTCATTGGCTGCGTGCTGAGCGCAGCGGCAGCCAGAAATGTTGCCGCCGTCGTTGAGGTGCTCGGCTTGCGCAGGACCATGCCCCCGGGATTGGGACTCGTATTGGGATTGGGCGTGGCGTTCGTTTGGGCGGGCAACTGTTTGTGACAGGCGCGCGACTTTGTGTAGGGTATCAGAAACTGCAGATACTTGGACAAATAGTATTTGCGTTTACCGCGACCCGTCTGGGTGCGCGCCGCCTTCAAGGATCGCAAGAAGCTGCTGCGTATGGTGCGCCAACGTTCCCGGGAGTTACGCACTGCAATGGATGTAAATGGGTGTATTTTAATTTGGCACTCGATGCAGTCGCAAGTTAACTTCCAGCAGGAACTTGAGGAACCTCGCGACTCCGGAATACCCTATATACTTGGTTAGGCACAGCAGTTCCGTATGCCTAGAAAACTAAGGCTACAGCTGGATAAAACCTGCTCAACAGGAGTTTTCTTTCTTCTGAGTACTTAAATCATCCTGGCTAGTTCCCATTTCTTCAGGCTCTTTACTTAACTCCAAAATTCTTCGTTTATTTCGAACATCATGAGTCTATGGCAAATAGTTGAAGCCATACTAAAAACTCCCGCATATTTACAATAAAACAAAGTACATAATACCCTAGACTCTATCCAATCTCTTGCCTATTCAATCTCTAATAATTCAGTCATTTTATATTCTGGTCTATAATATAACTAACTATAAAAGCTTTCTTAAATCAATGGTGAGTTTTGCAAACGAATAATATTTATATAAAACTTGCAGCCGTTCTAAGTAATATTCTGTTTAGCCATTGAATAAATTGTCAAGAAACCTAAAACACGAAAACTTGAACAAAATAATTCGCCCTTCAACGTACGCCAAAACATAACCTTAAAATAGTCAAATTCTTAAGGAACATAACCTTAAAAGCCTTCTTGGTCTACATGCCCTATAAATAGACAGTTTTTTTTTTGTGTGAAATATAAAACTTAATTTAAACATGGATTGCCTGGCATTTGCAGAGAGACTGTAATTCCCATAAAAAATATAAGCATTGAAAAGCTTTAATCCAGGGGATATTACATGTGCAGTGCTGTAAAACACAGTTTGCCAGAGGTGTGTGTGTGTGCGGCAACAAGTGCTGGCTAAGCCTGCAGCCGATTACATGCAGGGTATTTTCACTGCGCTGCAGTTGCTGAACTTTTTTTTTTTAATAACATGCCAAAAGCAGGCAGGCAGCAGCAACAACAACAGCAACAACAGCAACAACAACAACAACCGCAGCAACAGCGACTAATTGCATGCAAACGCCGCGCGCAGCTATTGCTGTGTGTGACACAGTGACACACCTACACACACACACACACACACACACACGCATGTTAGGCATTTAAGCGTCGAGTGCAAGCGAGTTGGCACGACTACAAATTGCGATTGCATTGAAATCACACGCACACACACACACACACACATGCATGCATACAGCAGCAGCAGCAGCAGCGAAAAGCTTGCATCATAGGCGCGCGCCAGTACACACACACACGCACACATTTGCACAACAAATGAGCACGCAATTGCAAATAAAAAAAAAAAAACGAAAATGGAAATGGAAATCTACAAGTGCAGCAGCAGGCGAAATGAAAAGTTTTTCAGCCTGCAGCACGTACATATGTATTTGCACACAGACACGCACACACATATGCCAATTTTAATGCATGTGTGTATTTTGCACCTGTATCCTTGATTTCATTGGCCACATGTTGCCAGGCCTTCTGCACCTCCTCCTTTTTGCTATAGCCCGGATGTGTATAGTTCCATAGGCATGCCTGATTTTCCACCAGCTGCACGAATTTCACATTGAATACGGGATCATCCTTGCGTGCCATGCTAACGCTTTACAACACTGACACACTGCCGCGGCACCGTTACAATTGCAGCAGGAGCTAGCGAAACACACATTACACGCCTATTTTTTGCTATCGCAAAAAACTAAAAACCACAACAACAACAACAAAAACAGTTACAGTTTCTCTCGCTCTCTCTCTCTCTCTCTTTCGCTCTCACTCGCGCAACGGCAGCTGCAGCGGCGCAAATTGCAGCGGGCAAATGCAACAAACGGTATAATGAAATTAAATCAAAAAATTAATAGTTTTGCTTGTGGTGGGTTTTTTGTTTTATTATTTTAATTTGTTTGTTTTTTGTTTTGTAAATGGGCAACAGCAACAACTTGTCGCAACGAAAGCGCCGAGAAAACTGAAACCGAAACTGAGCGTAAAAAGCTGACAAATAAAAGCTGCAACGTAAACAATGCCAAACGGTTGGCGGCAGCGGCGGCTGCTGCTGCTAGAATCAACATCAAATGCAGCAAAAAAAAATATATGGGAAAAACGGCAACTACAGCTAACGAAGCAGCTGCAGCGGCAATGATTAAAATAAGCTTGTGTTTGCATATGTGCATTTGTGTGTGTGTGTGCAAAAAGCTTTGGCTCTAACGATGACGTCGCTGACGGCATTTGTTGCATACAAACGCACACAGACACACACACACACGCACGTGCAGGCGCGCGAAATGCAAGTTTTTGGGAGCACACACAAGTACACAAAAAGGCGCCAATATCGAAATGGCGCTCTTTACAGCACTGAAAACGCGCTGTGGCAACGCTTCAACTGTTCAGCTGGTGTGCCGCCGCGCCAATAACGAAATGGCGCTCTTTACAGCACTAAAAACGCGCTGTGGCAACGCTTCAACCGTTCAGCTAGTGTACCGCCTTGAACTAGTTCCTCACACTGTGGTTCACTCGGCGCATATGTAACATAATTTTGTTTTTTTTTTTGTTGGAAATCAATTTAACTGAAAACTATGGCAGCCAGCGCAAAAGTAATGCTCAACGGCCTGCTGCAGCACAGACTGACACAGGTGAGTGCGACTCTCAGGCAACAAGCAATCACCGCCTTACCACAAATCGCATTTGCAGCTGGTGCGCTCGCTGCACACACAACCCGCCCGTTTGTCCAGTTTTCGCTCGTCCCGCGAGGTGCAGCCGCTCGAACAGTATCCAGAGGTTGAGGTCCTGCACAATCCGCCCGAATGGAAGTTCGTGGAACGCCTGCTGCCCCCAACCACAGTGCCACAGCCAACTGCCAAGCCGGCCTACCCCTCCGGCTGGCAGCCCCCAAAGTCCGACGGCCAGGCCAGCGGCTATTTCGTGGCCCGCACCAAGAACCACATGGTGCCCGTCTATCTGCATACACGCTTCCGCGGCCAGCGTCGCCTCACCGTGGTGCGGCGCGTCCAGGGCGACATCTGGGCCCTGGAGCGCGAACTGCGCACCATTGTGGAGCGCGCCCGCAATGGCAAACTGTGCGCCACGCGCGTCAACGAGCTGAGCGGCCAGATACACATCCACGGCGACTATGTGGACCTGCTGCGGGAGCATCTCAAGGCGTTGGGATTTTAGTTTAAACCATTTGATTGCTTGCAAATTACTGTCAATAAACATAATTCATAATAAGGTCGGGACTCTGGACTCGGTATGCCGCATTTGGTATGTATTTATGTTCAGATTATATCCATATATGTCGTGGAGCTTTCAATAATTCGGTTAGCCATCTTAAAAGTTTGTTAGTGTTCCCCAATCGAGCAGAAGTCTTCCAATTTTTCGTCTCTCTGTTAACTATATATTTATATATGACAAACTTCTTCGATCTTTATGTGGAATTGACACAATATACTGACTCGATCCTTTTCTGGAAGAGTTTGTCTTTGATCGATCTTCAAAATGTTGTTTCATCCTTTTCTTTGATCTAATGTCGGGAATAGTTCATGTATTCTTAAACTTTTGTGTTGATTTTTAAGTTGGAAAACTGTTTAGAAGCTATTGTCATCTTAACCTTTCCCTTAAGCCAGATCCTTTGATAGATTATTCAAATTTTGATCCACAAAACCTAGGATCCCACGAAATCAAAGATGACGGGGTGGGATGGGGGGACATGGATTTTCTAGGTCTGGACGTCTCCAGTGAATGTTGATGTTGATAAAGGTTTTTGTAAATAAGCTTAAATTTCCACAAATTTTCCGCATTTGAGGGTGAAACTTTTAGCGGAAACTAACAGTAAATAATGCAAATTTTACGGTTTGGGCTATTGTTTAATAATTTGAATATCATAAATACGAGTATGATCAAACAGACCAGACATAGAGCTGTATATATATATATAAATATTAATAGTAAATGGATCTAAACGAATCCAAAGCAAACCCGACGAAAACTAAACAAAGAGCTCTATTTACTGTGTTTATTCGGAAATGAGAGCTTCCACAAATTGGAATCTTCATTTTGCCTTGGAACTTAAATTCTTATTTGAAAACTATTTTAATAACGAGTGGGAAAAACTCCATACAATACACATTTAATATATATAGTATATATATATATAGATATAAATACTTAAAAGTTATATAACATCTATATTTTCAGCTTGAACTGATCAAGAAACAAGAGTTCGCTTCGTTTTACAGTAATGAGAAAAAAATTGGCTTTATTTAGTGTACACTTATATATATATGTCTAAATATATATATCATTATTGCATATAATAGTTTATATGCTGCGGGAACTGAATGCGTGACTTTATTACACAGTTTGGATAGAGACGCTGCAGGGATGGGCGGGGGATGGGATATTAGCGCTCTATACAGCTATATATACAAAGTTATGCGCGTATGTAAATACATATGCATGCATACAGACATATGTATATGCATATATGTTTTTGTGTAAATTTATACTACAATGTTGACTTAAGATTAATTGTGGGATTGTATTTGCTTGGGGCTTCTCTGGGGGATTGACATTCTGTTGTTGTTGTTCATAAACTAGACAATAAGGGTGTAGAAGCATAATGGCTCGAAACAATAATCGAGCGTGTGATTATTACAATCATAATCAACATCATCAACATCAACATCATCATAATGGGGGCAGCGAGTAACAGGAGTAACGCGGCTTGGGTCTGGGTATGAGAGCATTTGCTACCTTGCGCTGCCATCAGGTAAGCTCCTTGTTGCGTGCACGTGCACGAGCACGGGCACGGGCATGGGCATAGGCAGCGGCACGCCACCGTTATCCATTGGCGCCCGCCATGGCTGTGGGCGTTAGCGGCACGCCCACCAGGCCACTAACGCCGACCGGCGTTGTTGGGGCACCGCCCGCCGTTGCCGTCACGGCCGCCGTGGATGAACGTTTCAGCGCCTTGCGTATAATCGTCCAGTCCTCCATAATATCCTCCTCGCGCAGCATATATACAACGTAGGGGCCGGTGACGGTGACGGCCTTTTTGCGTCCAGGTCCACGTACTTTGCTCTGCCGCTTGTCATTGCCCCAATCATCCCAGGAGATGTCCACATTGTGTCGATCCTCTTCGAGACGTCGTATGCGCTCCATTAGATCCTCGCGCAAATTATCCGCTGCCATTTGTTTCTCGCTCTGGCAAGGCAAAAGTTGTTTAGAATATTGCAGCCCGAAAGAAAAGCCTGAACACCATTTACCTCAAAGTGCTGGGATGCTGCCTGCTCCTCGGACAGATATTTGTGTTCGATATTCTGCAGACGGAACTTGCGCAGCACATCGGCGACCTCAATGCGCGTCCGATACACTTTGTCGAGCTCCTTTTGCGGCTGCACAAACTCCTCGGATCGGCCGGAACGCACATCTGAGAGCTGCTGTTCAATGAGGCTGATGCGTTCGTAATAATATTGTTCGCGCAGTTGGCTAAATTGCCGCTCGAGGCTGGCTGTACAGATCGGTCAGTAATATGTGGACATGAATTGGCGCCAATTTTGCTGCTTACCCAGATCCTCTATGTGCTCGGCGCGGCGCAGCTCAATTTCGCTGGCATCCATTTCGGAGGAATCATCGGAATCGCATTCGTTTGCCTCCTCCTCCTCCTCGTCGGAGGTGTCGTGTGCCTGGCTGGAGTTCGAGCGCTCCGACTCCGCACCAGAGACGTCGCCCTCCGCATCCGATTCGCCATTTTTAACTGGCATTTGGGGTGTACTTTGGGTGGGGAGCGGGGCTATTTGTTTATGGCGCTAACACGGTTGGCTTGTCGTTTGATAAGCAAGCAATTCACTCACTTGTCTGCCGCGCGATCTACACCTTTTAGGAAAATTAAATCTCTTATTTTCACTAGTTTTCCTTCGATTTAGTAAATTATGTGGAAATTTACTGGCTGCGAATATTGTTTTGTACTGCAGCTGCAAAAAGTGTTGGCTGACGACGCAAGGCAAGCAGTGCTGCATAGCGCAGCACTATCGATTATAATTGAAATCTATCGATAAATTTTGTAAAACTCACAACGACTTTTTGGCGTGCTTTTTAAGTGTTAATCATAGTTAAATGAAAACATAAAAAAGTGATGGGAAAATGAACCATAAAACAAATGTGTTGTCAAGTTTTGCAGGAAAAATACCAAATCTGAATACCAAAAGTGTTGCATAAAAATACGATATGGTCACACGCACGCGCCAAGTAAACAGCTGACGTATGAGTGTGAGAAAAAAAAAAGAACGAGAAAAACAAATAGGCACTGCGATAAATACGTGTAATTTTTGTAAAGAGCGTGAACAAATTATATTGTAGTGCCATCAGCCAGATATGGAAACGCCAACCGACGATGATTTGCTACAGTTTCGCGACTATAGCGCAACTAACAGCGGCACACCAGCACAAATCAATGTTAACTCGCCAACGCATGCAACTGGCGGCGGCAGCGGAAACATCGGCGGCGGCGGCGGCGGTGGTGGTGGCAACTTTAACGCACAGCGTCAACGTGGTGATCCGCTCTCCGATCTTATCTACGATATGAGCAACTCGGCCCAAACAATGGTCGGCGGTGGCGCTGGTCCAGCCGGGGCATCGGGCGCCACAGCGGATGGAGCCGCAGGCGGTGCGCGTGTCTCGTTTCTGACCATGGAGTACTATCAGCAGTTCTTCAACGTGGACACGTATATGGTGCTCGAGCGCATTGTGAACTCAATGGTACCGAAGCGGGCCGCTGCCAACTATTTGCGCATGAACATCGGCGAGAATCCGGATCTGTATGGTCCATTTTGGATAACCATAACGCTGGTAAAGCACAGCCACAGCCAAGTCACGCCCTTGATATGCACTCATATGCGCTTCGTTTTCAGATCTTCTCGATAGCGATTAGCGGCAATATTGCCAGCTATTTGCAGCAGGCGAACGACAGCTACCATTGGCACTACAATTTCCACCTGGTCTCGTATGCGGCCACCTGCATCTTTCTGTATGCCAACATATTGCCGGCCGTGCTCTGGGCTCTGTTCAAGTACAGCCTCAAGCCTGTGGATGAAGCGGATGCCGTCGAAACGGACAGCGTTAGTTAAACACTCACAATTATTGCCTGCTCTCCTCTCTCTCATTGTTATTCTCTGTCTTGCTCTGTCTTGCAGGCCAGTTATACGCCCAGCCTGTTGTCGCTCATGTGCATCTATGGCTATAGCCTGGCCATTTATATACCCGTCTCCGTGCTCTGGGTGATCGATGTGCGTGCCCCGGGCATTTGGCATATCAATTATGTGAGATTGTATTAAATATGTTCAATTTGCAGATTTCATTGCTACAGTGGCTGCTCGTTATAACGGCCGCTCTGCTTTCCGGCACGGTGCTGATCGCTGTGCTGACGCCCGCGCTGCGCAATTCGAAGTTTTCGCTATTCCTTATCATTGGCATACTTGGCGCCCATATTATACTGGCCGCCGGTTTTCTGCTCTACTTCTTTCACAGTCCACCGGAAGCGGCGTTAACCGCAAAGCCAACGCCCGCACCGCTGCTGAAGGCCGCCTTACCCAAATTATCCACCCAAGCGGTGGCCGGCGATCTGCCGCCGGGCAATATTACCGGATAGAGACCATTCCAAGCTAAGCAAATTTCGATATATGTGTTGTACATTAAGTTCCAAATAATTATTCTTATTTTATTTTCCCTCTTTCAACTACAATTTTGTTGGTCGCTTAACGAGATGTCAACAGCTGCCGGCTGTTAATTCAAATAAATTCGTAAGAGTTGAAGTCTAGAAATGAGTTCGCCTTTTTCTGACTCTCCAAAGATTCCGACAAAGGCGTGTCAAATATCGGATTGATACAATTTATTTCCCCCAACTGCGTCTTAGCGGGATTTATTTTTGTTTTGGGTTTTCTTTAATTGGGGCTTATGCGTGGCTTTACGGTTCGTGTTTAGCTGGTACAGTGAACGCTCGCTAACGAGCACGCGTCGGTTCATGAGTTCAATTTGAAACGAACTCTTATAACCGAAAATTTGTTTGACAAATAAAAATACTTATTCTTTATTTATATAATTGAACAGAATTGTATATATGAATATATGTACACAGTAAAAACTCTCTGGCACGCGCAGAGATTGTCATTTGGTATTTGTCCGCTCAAGAGTTGTGTCCGTCTAATAGAGGGCTATGGGTATTGCCTTATATACATATACATAAGTATTTAAGTGTTTGCCAAAAAGAAGTGTCTGTTTTTTTTCTGCTATTTTACGAAATTTAAGATTCAAAAGTAAACCGAAAAAAACTAAAAATCGAAGAAGCTTGGAATATAATAAATCCATGACCTATATATACTATATTCGAAATAAGTTGAGATCTATGAGCAACACTTACTTAAAATCCAAAAGAAAAAATTTCTTTCTGATTTTTCTTAAATAAAATGTTTAGTTTTTTAAGTTTGTAATATCCAATATAATATGTTTCCAATATTATGCAATTGAATACACAAATTCCACACTCATTTCCCTTTGAAGAAACCTGGCGGCATTTTGAGTACAGTCTGTTATCCGATAACGGACACGCGTAAACCAGTCGCGACTTTTTGCTTTACTTGTATTTGTGTGTGCTCATATCTAATATAATATTAATAAAAACTTTTTATTCACAATCTGCCTGAATTGTGCATTGGCTGTCTTTCACTTTCACTGTGGTCACCTTTAGCGTGCGTCTACTGTACACACAAGAGCTGTTCGCTTGTGCCCAAATTCGAGTCTTTCAAACGAATTTCGCCCAAACTCCAAATGTGGCCCAAAAGTGACGATTGTTGTTGCTGCTTCGAGCATCACTAATTTCCTAATGGCCGCACGTGCACACACACACGCACACGCACACACATATACACACGCACACACACACGCACATATAGGCATTGGTATTCCACATGGAGAGCCTGCCCTGCGGTGGGCTGAATTGTGGATTGGGTCCTTTGCTGCCAGGTTGAATTCTTCCAAACACACACACACACACACACACACGCACATAACCTTTTTAAAGGTATTATGATTTTGTCATTAAATGTGTAACGCATAGAAAAAGACATCTCCGACCCCATACAGTATATATATTCTAGATCGACATATGTCGGAACCGTCCGGATCGGACCACTATATCATATTGCTGCCATAGGAAAGATCGGTTCAAAATTAAGTTCTTCTATGGGAAACTTGTTTGTTTAGCAAGATATCTGGCCCAAACTCGGCATTTATAAGGTTAACTATGCTCCTCATATATATACTTAATCCTATCAACATCGGACCACTATATCATATTGCTGCCATAGGAAAGATCGGTTCAAAATTAAGTTCTTCTATGGGAAACTTGTTTGTTTAGCAATATATCTGGCCCAAACTCGGCATTTATAAGGTTAACTATGCTCCTCATATATATACTAAATCCTATCAACATCGGAACACTATATCATATAGCTGCCATAGGAAAGATCGGTCGAAAAGTTGGTTTTTGTATGGAAAACTTTTTTGTTTTACGATATCTACGTTCAACCTATACTATGTATATATGAGCCGCATCATATCTGGATCGCACTACTATATTCCATAGAACGAATCGGTCGAAAACTGAATATCTGCAAGGGTATTTAGTCTTCGGCTTGCCGCTGAATACGCTTACACCCTAAAACGTATCCCCGATTCTGTACATTTCTTGCTTTGGTGAATTTTATTCGCTTGGTTTATTTATTCCAGCAATGTGCAAATTATTTGCATGGCAGCAGCCTCCAAATAAACAGGGTGTTCCTTCTAAATCAATGAATGCAAATAAAACTTGAAGAGAAAATAGAAAAATGTATAGAACCCCTTCGAATGTGAAGAGATATTTGCATAGTTTGTCGCACTCAAACTATAAAATAAACTCCGCATCTATTTTTTACTATTAACTATTTTTTATTGTTTTTTTGATATTCAGCATAAATTTAAGATATGCCAAGGTATATCAACCGATTATATTTAAGCCTATTCCTTTCTAATTATGCCTCACTGTAACGTCTATATCTCTATCATATCTCGCTCTCTCTCTCTCTCTCTCTCTCTCTCTCTCTCTCTCTCTCTTATATGTATATTCTTGATACATGTCAGTTCGTCTATTTGATTTTTATACCCTGAACCCATAAAATATATATTTTCTTGATCAGCATCATATATAGTATATATATATGTATATCAAGTATCTTTAATTTTCTATCCCCTAGTCGGGAACTCTCTCAGATATCTTGAACAAACTTGGCTTTAAGTAGGATTCAACAAAAATCAAAATAATGCAAATTTTTAATTATAACCTGAAAGATTAGTTATTGTTAAATTTTGAATAGCACCTTAATTACACACTCTGAATATCCTAACAACGGCATTGGTCATCTTGGGCAGGTATTACTGTACTGTACTGTAACTGGGCGTTGCTCTAGAAATGTCACCCTGTATTTTATATGCACACATCCTTTATACGTAAATGCGTGTTAACAAATGTACAGGGCACACTCACTAAATGATACCAACTGCCGTTTTGCTAACTTTCATTTTATTTATAATTTAGGAAAAACTGTTGAAAATTTGATATTATATTGGAGAAAAGAAACAAAATTATAAAAATAAATATATAAAATATAAATATGTATAAAATAGATTCTATATTTTTACAGACTATGAAAGCTAATGACTTCGTATATGGAATCAGGTGTACTTATCTACATTACTTTACAGGATATCTGCCAGCCAAGCACTTTTCTCCACAACATACTCGTGGCACTTTGGTGTCACACACACACACACACACACACACACGCACACTCTAGCACACACTTGCAAATATATTAAAGAGGAAATTTCTCAATTTCGAATGCAAATATTCCAGCATCCAACGCATCGTTAGATTTTTCGTTTATTTTGCTTCTTTTATGTTTATACTCCGTAAAAAATGGTTAAGTACAGGTATAATAGGTCGAAGCAGACTTCACCGAGTGTATATATATTCTTGTTCTTCTGAATTGCAGACTTGACATTTTGAGTATATATTCCGTGTGTGACACAATTTTGATAAAACCAAACATTTTTTGCTTTTGAGACATGAGAAACTAAATAAATTTCGTGAAGTGTCATATATTAGGAATGTTTTACGCTTTGAATACCTAGCTCCGCGCCTCAATTTTGGACGCTATGCCCTGGGCACGGATATTTACACACCTTTTTGTGGCATATTAAAGCCTTGAAAATTTCATCAAGATCAGACATGGAACATCCAAGTTATTCAAGAACGCAAACGTGTGTACAGAAGGCAGCTGGAATGTTGCTAACATTAGCTCAGAGCTAGTCACAGGGTATCTGCTAGTCGGGCACGGCTTGGTCACATTGTTTTTTTTCGTGCTGCCTAAGCCTCGACAGCCCTGGCCCACCCTTGCGCTTTGTATGCCCGAAGGTGCGAGCGGGATAGCAACAATTGGCTTGCGTGCATCGCCGCCCCCGTTGCCCCCGTTGCCCCCCGTTGCCGTTTGCACGCATACATTCATGCATGAAAATGCAGCTGACTTTGTATGTGGGCACAGAATGCGGCATGCCGCTGGCTTACGGGGCGTATACATCACGTCAGCAGCGGCGGCTGCAGTTGACAATTTGTTTGCCAGCCAGAATGGAAACGTGTAATTGAAACTGCAAATGCGAAATGCAATTCATTATTTTTTTTTTATGGCACGCAAATTGCAAAGCATAAACATATACATATATGCATATATATATTTGAATAAATATACAAAAAATAAATCAAATTCAAACTCGATTGAGGGAAAATTTTATTTCATTTGTATCCAGCTGGGAAAATGGACGTCAAGTGTTAAGCATATATATTGATAGCATATACACTTAGTATAGATTTTTATATACATAGATGATTGATTGAGAGACTGAAAGACTGACTAAATTTATAGATATGGGTATATATATTTACATCGTCAGTCAGTCTCTCAATCATATCGACTTGCCAACTGGCCGACTGACTGACTGATGTATGGCTTGGTCTGTGCATTAATCACTCTGTTAGTCAGTTTGTCAATCAATATAAAACTTATTGATTGAACAGTTAATCATATATAAAACTCATTGATTGATTTAGAGGCTGACTGACTGACTGATGTTTCTTATGGAATGGCTTGTGCGTTAATCAGTCAGTCCCTCGGTGAGTCTCTCAGTTTTTTATGCAAAGAAAGATATGCATATGTGTTTAATTGAGAGACTGACCGACGGACTGATCTTATATAAAACTGATTGATGGAGAGACTGACTGACTGAGCTACTGAATGACTGATGTAACGTATGCCTTGCTTTGTGCCTTAATCAGTCTGTCCGTCAGTCAGTTTTTCAGTCAATCAGTATTAACTTGATTGATTGATGAGCTAGTCAGTGTCTCAATCATGTATAAAACTCACTGATTGATTTGAAAGACTGACTTTTTGTACCTTTATGCTACACAATTTAGGTGAATGCCTCCGGCTCGTATTCTTTCTCAACTGATTAGCGTAAGTTATGGCGAGGGGTACTGCACAAGCTTGTGCTTAAGGACTACCCCTAACGCCCGCGCACACCCCCTTCACGGTACTTGTCCGCTGGCGTTGCGGAAACGGAAGTCACTCGACGTTCGCTGAATTGTTTTCTTCTGTTTTTGAAATTAGCTTATGTGCAGCGGCTCGTGAGACATGCTTTTTTTTTTTTTTTGGGTATTTATTTTATTAAATTTACATAAATATATATATTTGTGTTGCGTCAATTAGTGGGCGTGCGTGTTTGTGTGTGTGTGGCTCCCACTTTGAGCCGCCCTCGTAATGCATTTGAAGCGTTAAAATGCCACTTGAGCCAAGATATTCGCATATGGTTGCGGGCCTCCGGGCGGCCTCTTTACGTCAGCAGCCGCCGCGGGCAGCAGCTGCAACTGGCAGCCACAAAGGCAGCGGGCGGCTCTTTTACGAATGCAAAATGCGAAATGCATATCGCATTCTCCAATTCCCATTCGACCTGTTGAAGTAGCTCGTGGCCAACAAACCGTAAACTGTTTAGCAATTTTTCTTTTTGCCTCCATCTTCGTACCAACTCATCTGATTCTTAGGCGCAATATATGGTCTCCACAATGCCATCTAAATTGTACGCATTTTGAGGTCCAAGCTGCTTATTTTTGTTTTCAAATAACCAAGACAAAACATGGCATAAACACGTGAGTTGTCTGTTCGGTAACCAGCCGTTTCTATCAGCAGCAGATTTTGTTATGGAGTCAAGGATTGCAAACGGCTTGTTCAACTGTCATCGCCAGAACCAGTTGCGAATCACAAGCGTTAAGCAACGAACTTTTTTTAAGTTGGCTTAAAATTTTATTATGCAAAACGCTTGATTTGCTTGAACTTTACCTTTTGGCTTGGTTTTACATTTTCCGATTGGACACGAATAACAATCGAGCAATATTTCAATTTTATTAGAACGTATTAAAGCCGAACAGAGAAGCGTTGGATATTTCGAAAAGTGCGAAGCACGTGCCGAATAAGTTTTTACAAAGAACTTGAAAAGTGAGTTTTAAATCGATCGAATGTTTAGCCAAAAACGTTGAATGCAATCATTTTCCGCCTTTTTTTCTCACTTGTGCCTGAAATTTGCAAGCTCTTAGGGTTTAGTCTGTGGGTTGGCTAGCAATCACTTGATCAATCACTAAGTCAATCCATTCAGCCAGTCAGTCAGTCATTCAGTCAGTCAGTCAATCACTCAGTCAGTCAGTCAATTACTCAGTCAATCAGCCAGTCAGTCAATCAGTCAGTCAATTAGTCTGACAATCAAGCAGTCAATTAGATAGTCTATCGCTCAGTTAATCAGTCAGCCAATCAGTAAGTGTGTCAGTCAGTCAATCAAATAGCCAGTCAATCTGTTAGTCAATTAGTTAGTCAATCACTCGGTCAATCAGTCGGTAAATCAGTCAGTTAATCAGTCTGTCAATCAATCAATCAGTTGATCAGTCAGTCAATCAGTAAGTTTATCAGTCAGTCAATCACTCAGTTAATCAGTCAGTCAATCAGTAAGTGTATCAGTCAGTCAGTCAGTGTAAGAAAATAAATATTAATTATAAAGAAATTCAATTTTGTTATCATGAACAAATTATTGAGGCTCTGTCCAAAGTTTTCAGAAACAATGAACCTGGCGACGCCGGGTAATTTCTTATAGTGCGCAATATAAAACAAACACAGAAATGAAGAAGAAATGTTGAACAAATTGTCGTAGGGATTCGCATTTGTTCACTCGAGCATAATGTAAATAATATAACACGAATTGAATTGAGTGCCTGAAATTGGATGGTTGCCGGGGTTACGATATTCTAAATAGGACATTTGCTTGGGGGCAATTGCTCTGCTTCTTCTTCGTATTCTTCTTCTTACGTTGACTTGCGTAAATTAGATTTGCGTATTTTTATATTTTTTGCCTGCTAGCAGCTGTTCCACGTTCCACTTGTCAGCTGCAGTTGCCTGACGGATGAGGGGGAGTAAAAGGGAGGGGGGGGGGGTGGGAGGGCACGTGCCCCAGGGCTACGTGATTTGAATGTGATCCATTTGGCTTTAATGCGGCCCGGCTGCAGTTAAAGTTTGTCCAGCCAGGTGAATGGAGCGGGCTTGTCAAGACTTGGGGGAGGTGTGTTGGGTGTTGGGTGGGTGAGGGGTAGGGGGGTAGGGGGGTAGGGGAGGCATTGCGTGCGGACAGCCGGCCGGTGCGTTTGGGGCGTGTACCTCGCTGACGCCTGACACAATTTCAGATGCGGCAGCATCAACGTCGCCAGCTGTGTATCCAGCGTTCCGGATGTGTGCGTGTGCCGTGCACCAGCCCCCGCGTTGAGGTGCTCCAGTTTCCAGTTGGGCTTGCCCTAAAGTCTACACGGGCTTCGGCTGCGCCTGGCCAAAGTCTACACGGCAGCCGTGGCAGCGTCCCCTACGCAGCGAAAGCTTTTGCCGCCACGCGTCGAGCTTTGCGCAGTTGCATTGATTTTGTTGCAGGCACCACACCGTGCACCACACCGTGCACCACATCGTGCACCACACAGCCACCCGCATCTACTGCATCCGGCTCAGCTTTCGGCTTAGATAAGACGAGCGACCCCACTTACCCGACCAGAACCCCCCACCCCACCCCTAGTGAGGTTGGGTGGTTGGGTGGCGCCTTTTGTGGCGCACGAACCGCATATAATTCCATTATTTATTTTAATTAATTGAAATTGTTCAAAAGGCAACTCCATTTACTTCCGCACTGAAACGCCTCTGAACCACAAAACCCGCCTTCCCTCCCCTCCCCTCCCACCCCTCCTGCTGCGCCTACCTGCTGTTGACCCGAATGTCAGCTGCGTTTACTAATTGCAATTGACGAACCAACCGCTACCCGCGTGCCCTCCCCTCCCCCCACCCTCTTGGTTATTTTTTGCACTGTCAAGTCCTTTTGATGAAAATGTGGCATCTAGTCAATTATTAGAAACGGAAGAGTACTCAAGCGAAAAGCCAGAAAAATATGGAATTATGCAAATTTCGAAGAGGTTTTAGACTGAAAAACCTTCAATAGGATACCAAGAGTTGTACAAATCAAAAAATAAATCAATTGGAACTACTGCTTTACTACTGCTACTACTTTTATTTTTATTTGATTTAATGTTAATTGTTTTTAGTCTCTTGATATTAAGCCCTGAATTAAAACAAATTTGTTTTTAATTTTTTGTTTCTAATAAACCCCGGACCAGCATCATTTTTGTACTTATAATTATAATTATAATTACAGTCATCTAGTTCTTAGTGCTTACAGCTTCTTATTTCAAATTTGATACCCTTTGCATAATTTTACCGATCTCTATAAGACTATTACAAAAATATATTGACTTAAACAAAACGTAGGAAGAGCTTACATAACATTGGTTTTAAAATTAAATACGTAAATATAAACGTATTTTTAAATATGGCCTCACTATGTGATTCTCATGAATTCAAGTAAGATTATTATTATAATAATAATTAAAATAATAATAACAAATGCGATCTATGTTATTTGCATTTGATGCAAACACTTTCCCAGTATCTTCAGTGGAAAGGAGACGTTTTCCCCGAGCCCCATTTCCGTTCCCACCAGAATCTGAGCTTTAACGGTTCTATGGGGTTACGTTGAAGATCCCGTTATGCATTCAAATCGCACTGCTGCGGCTGCCATTTGCAGCTGTGGTGTCATCTGGTAGACCATTAATTAGAGGTAACTACACTGCGCAACACAACCACTAAAGCCCTGGCCGTCGAAGAGGCGTGTATTTTCAATTATATTCAAGCGCTTATGTGGTCACACTGCAAATAAAAGGCGCCATATAAGAAGTGCGTGTGCGTTAGTGTGTGTGAGTGTGTGTGTGTGTGGATGAGAGTATGCCAGCAATTGCACAGATTATATGTATGCTCCAAGGATATAAGAGTGAGAGAAAGAGGGATAGAGTGTGAAGCTCTCATATACATAGATTTTTTTTATATTATATATAGTAATATACTATATATATATGTATATGTTATGTATAAATTTTATATGCGCCTGCATTAAAGTTCGTTTGTGCCCGGCACATCGTAAATTATCCAAATGCATTTGCAGGCAAATGAAATCGAATTGTGCTTTGGAGACTTGGTCCAGCTGCAGTCGCAAGCGTTGCGTCGTAGCTTTGCCTTTTGTGTGTAGAGTTTGCAGCTGAAAGCTGAGCGGAGAGCTTGGAGCTTTACGGGGCCCTGCTATGGTGCTGCCCTGTAGGTGCTGCCTGCTGTTGCTGTCATTTGTAGTTGTTGTTTTCATTGTTGTAGTTCTTTTACCGTTTGTTTTTTTTTTCATTTGGTTTTTGTAATTTTTTTTTCTTTGCTGCTTCTGGTTTATGTTGAAGCACAACTCTCAACACAGGATATGTTGCGGCCGCTGCCGCAGCTGGCGTCGCCTTTGCTGCCGCTGCCGCTGCCGCAGTTTGGTGGGCGAGCTGAGCTCTCTCTCTCAATCAGTACGAGTCAAGCAGTCTTCGGCGTATCCAGCAAACGCGGTTCTTTTTTAAGCGCGTTTTGTATTATTCTACTCATATAATTTATCATTTGCGTCGCTGTATGATTTCTCCTTGTTTCGTAGTACACAAACAAACAAAATAAAACCAAAACTAAATAGAAGTATATTAAAAAAAAAAAGCAAAACAAAAACAAACAATAACAAAAGCCGTACGGACAAGCTTACCAACAAAACAAACAAAAAACAAAACACACCACAAAAACAAACATTAAGTGTGGTAGAACGAAGAAGAAGCAACAACTAAACGCCAAGTTCTAATTCGAGCTCAGGAGAGCGCTTTGCTGCGGCCGCCATTGTCGTCGCCGTCGTCGTCAACGTCTCTGTCGCAGTCGCAGTCGCCTCAGTACGTTTCACGCAGTTCCTAAGACCAGGAACGCACAGATCAGAAAGAATTGTAATAAACACATTTTTGAGAAGTCTCTTAAATTTTTTGTAAAAGCATGCGTGTGAGTCTGTATGCGTGTGCGTAGGTCTGCATTTTTTCTCTGCCCAAAACTACACTCACTTTCGACCTACTTATTATCACAGCTTTCCATACATCTATAATTCAAGTATATATGTGTATGTATATTAGAGGTAACATTTACGTGTACCTAAAGTGGGTGTGTCTATTATTATAAACATAAAGCCAGAAGTGGAGCTTATTTGAATGCAGCTTATTTGTGGGTGAGAATAAGTTGTATCTAAAACAAATTTCACTTTCCCCACAGCTGCCAGTACATATACCTGTAATTGGGAGCATTAGAGAAACTATTCAGTTATCAGAAACTATTCCAACTGTCGAATTCAACTCACATACACATTTATAGGTTATGTTGAAGCTTCTAGAGCTTATCTAATACTTATTTCTGCAGCGACAAAGATCAAGAAACAAATCCAGTTATTATTTTGAAAGAGAATTTGCACTTAAGATATTATATTTATTCAGAAATTATGCTGGAAAACTTTTTATAGTTATGTAAATTTATTAATATAATAACTTATTTAATTAATATATATATGCTCTTATATTATTTTAGATACTTGAGACTATTTAACCAAAAGTCTGCAGGCGGCAATCAAGAAAAAACATAAAATAAAAGAAAAGAAAAAAATAAAATAAAACAATTTTATGATCTTGAATCAATTTCAATTAAATAAGTGAAAAGGAAAAAAAAAGAAAAACTAAATAAAAATCCGCGTTTTTCATTAAAAAAAAATATTAATAACATTTCCCAAGTTTACTTTGTGTTAAAATTTTTTATTGTGAAAAAAAAAGCAAAGGAAAAGCAATTTTACTCGTATTAAAAAGAAAACTAGAAGAATAAAAATAGAAACATTGTGAAAATATTGAGAAATAAATAAAATAACTACGCGTTTTTTTTTTGTGCATTTTTTTAAGTGTGCATATAGCTAGGCAAAAACTTGTTGGCTATATAGAAGATCGTATAATTAACTAGAAATTATACATAAGTGTCGTGGGTTGTGTCTTTGTGCTCAACGTTTTGTGTCTAGAAGGCGAAAAGGAGGCGAAAAGAAGGCGAAAAAGAGGCGAAAAAGAGGCGAAAAGAAGGCGAAAAAGAGGCGAAAAGTTGACTAAAAGAATTTGACTAAGGAGGCGAAAAGGAGGAGAAAAGGAGGCGAAAAGAAGGCGAAAAGAAGACGAAAAAGAGGCGAAAAGTTGACTAAAAGAATTTGACTAAGGAGGCGAAAAGGAAGCGATAGGGAGGCGAAAAGGAGGCGATTTTGTGACGATATACCACAAGGTTTTTTTACTGAATTTACAGGGCGTTAAGGGTGCGTACGCAGGTTCGGGATAAGTATATATATATATATTCACACATAATAAAATATATACATATAACAAAGAAAAAAAGAAGAAGATAAACACCAAGAATAGTGAAGTTAGGAAAGTGGTTTTTTTTTTAATATATATAATACGAGTAAACTATATTTACATTTCGATACAAGACTTGAAATTCTTTAAGAAATTCATATTTATACACGAGATTAAAACCAAATACAAATTATAACAAAACAAACAAATCAAACAAAACAAAAACCAACGGACTTCCAACGATTTCAAAATACGACGAAATATTTTTAAAATCCAACTAAAATAGAAGGAAATTCCGGCTAACAACAACAACACCAAACAACAATAGCTGCAACAACAAATTGCCAAAAAAAAAAAACAAAAAAAAACGTTAATTTATTTAATTAAAAAACAAAAGTAAATTTTCACCCAAGCGACAAACTAGGAAAACGGCGAGCTAACAGAATTTATACAGAAAGCAGAGAGGTTGATTTAAGAGAAGCACACAAGAGAGCTATAAACTAAAAGAGAGCGAGAGTGAGAGATCGTCAAGCCACAAGCAGAGCACTGAAAAGAAAGAGACACAGCGAACGAGAGAGAGAGAGAGAGAGAGAAAGAGATAAAGAGTGCGAGCGAGATCTGCTAAGTGATATTTTAAACCAAAAAATATCAGTTAAGGACAACAATTTATAAGGTAAGTAAGCCTTTTATATATATATATCATATCACACATTTTTATATATCATATAATCGCAATACAAATAAGTGTTTGCCTTGACTAACTGATTGAACCGTTAGAAACTATCCTTATGTGCTGAAAGTGCACGGTAAGACGGGGCTTTGGGAAATTCCACCCGCAATTGTGGAAAAATCTCGGAAAATTTTTGTATGAAACTTTTTTATTTACGATCCGATCAGCCTAAAACTCATTTTCAAAGATCTTTGGTCTAATTCATTTGAAGTGTGTTTCACACTTTTCGGCAAATCCATTCCCCCTTGGTGGAAATGGGGGTCAACGATTTGGTGGGTGAATTGGTGATTTCGCATTCAAACGGAAACTCGTTTAAAATGTCTTTCACACTTTTTGCAGAGTCTAACCATCCTCGGTGGGAATTCGATTGAACTTATTTTCAAATCCCTACATAATTAATGAATATTCCACCCGCAACTGTGGAAATTTGGCGGTTCAAACTATCGATTTCAAACTCATTTTAAAAGATTGTTTAGAGAATTTACCTGATACATTTTTCGCAAAGTTCACTGCGCTTGAATGGAGAGTGCGGCTCAAAAGTTAATTGAACAAAAGTTTCATTTTCGACTTAAAGATTCTTACCGCAAGACTAACATCTGCGAAAACCGTTGATTCCAACAATTGGTTCCTTATTCGATGCACTTTAAACATATTTTTAAATAGAAGTTCGGATAGATTTCAGTTTTCCATGGACGTGGATATGTAATGTCCAAAATTCTTAGCACCAAACTTACCACGGGCAAGGCCGGGCAATACCCGCTAATATCAGAGTATTATAATATTTTGTTTTGAAAAAATGTTGCGAGCAAATGTTAACTTAGGTGAAAATATCTTGAAAAAAAACACAAACGCTTTCCATACCAAATCCGACCGATTCTTCCTATAGAGCTTTATAATATGGGAACATGGTAGGAACATATCTGAAGCAACAAAAAACTTGCTAAATATTGGGCTAATTGGCCAATTGGCAGCTAAATGACATAGTGTTACAATCCGAATCTTAAATATACATATATGATCCCTGACTCAGGTATTGATTGTAGATTAGGAATATATATATACTTTCTCTGCAAGGGTTTTACATATACTTTATCTATAAGGGTAAAAAAAATGATATAAAGCTGGATGCATAAATTTCCTATTGAGGGAAGCCTTGGCAAAGGAAGCTTCTAAATTTAAGATAGATGTTCAAATAGATATCTAAATAAAAAATAATTTGTTGTTGCATTTAATATATGTTTTAGCTGTATGAAGTGTGAAAAAAACAGAAAATTCGATTTAATGCACACAACAATTTGCGAAAAATGCATCTACAAAGTGTTCTCTACATATGAAGAAATCAGGTTTTATGTATATATAAAATATGTTTATTCATTTGATTATTATTGCAAATAAATATATGTACAAACCTCTTTACATAACAAGAAATTCTGGTTTAGATACCTTTAACTTCTATGTCGTTTTATACTTAATACTTCCTCTTCTTCTACTTCGTCTTTTTCTCTTCTTATTCTTGTTATTCTTGTAAAACAGATATTTGATATCTAAAAATATATTTATACATTTGCCTTTTAAGTATTCTAAGAAAAATAACTCTTTGATTCTATAGGTGATAACTATTTTCCAAAATATTAAAATCTTTGCAAATTTATACAAAAATTGTCCATTACAAGATTTTTTTTTGGTATATTATGGAATTAATAACATTTTCTGGGGGTTTCAAAAATTATAAATTAAAAAGGGTTTAAAAACTTAAAATATTAAAAAATATTACTGATAATCTCATCTATAAATATAGAATACCTTTTATCTAGGAATGCATAAAAATAAGCAATTAATATGTTGTATATTATCGATAAATCGATAACGATATTTTATAATAGCATAAGCGCTAAATGAGTTCACAACGCCTTTTTTCATATTTTCCTGTGGAATTCTTTTCCGGTCATCGTGCTGCTCGTGTCACGATAGATGAACATGACACGTGCTCAAAATCGTGCTGCTCGTGTCACGATAGATGAACACGACACCTGCTCACGCTGTGATTTCTTCCTAGTCCGGCATTACTAATAGCCGGAATAATGCGCTGACAGCCCAAAGGGTGCAATTGCATTTATGCCCCGCTCCTGCTCTACCTCTGTCACTCACACATGCTCCGTCTCTTTCGTCATTTTCATGCCTGTCCCACTCGCACATGCCGAACGTGGCTTTTATGCCCATATTTACACTTCTGCCCGTTCAGAAAGCAATTTATGCAATAATTGTAATCGTTGATTGCATTGTTGTTCCAATGTGGATGTCGTTGTTCGTGATAGTGTTGTTGTTGTTGTTGTTGGGGCTGGGGTTGGCCTTGATGGGCGTGTCCATCTAACCCTAACCGCAAAACGTAGCCATACAAATTGCCAACAATATTGTGCAAGCCCCAGCAATTTGATCGATTTTTAAATTGATGCCATTCAATTGAGCATCATTTTGTCAAAAGCGAACCAACATGCATATCGGGCCCGAAATACGTGATGGATACATCAATAACTAAATTATATATGCAAATGGCATCAAACTGCAGAAGAGCTGGTAATTGTGCACTTAATATTATTAAGCTGTGGGTGGATATCAATTTCCGATTACAATTGCAATTCTAATGAACCGGTTCAGTTTGTTTTGCTGGAAAAGTGTTTAATTTCCATATTATCCATGCTTGATGAGACAAGTTTTCTCGTAATTTTAAATCAATTACGATTTGCACATAATGATTGAGCATGACAAATTTTGCTGTCTATTGTCTAAAACATGACAAACAAATTGGAAGTTGGTTCGCTTCGGGGCTTTGTCAAATGTAAATCGATTCATTAGTCGTACCCACAATACCAGCTTTTATCTAAGGCTCTAGTGAACTGTCGGATAGTTTTAGGGTTCTCTGCTCTCTGCTGCTCACATTTTGAGTCATAGTTTTAACATAAAGAGCTCCTTTGGCTCAGTTCATTGAATGTTCCATTCTGTGCACAGTCTGTTGTTAACAGAGTAACGTTAACAGCGCAATGTTGAGAGTGTCTTGCAATGATATTGTTATGAAACTCACTCTGTTAACACGGCTCTGTTCAAGATAAATGATTACTGTAAATCTGCTACTGTTAACATAACTGCTCGCTGTTCTATTACATTGATCTGTTAACAGCTTTCTGTTAATGTCCCTCTGTCAACTTCACTCAGTAAGCATCACTTTAATATGTACGAATTACATAGTATCTCAGTTGAACCACCCTCGAATTTGAGATATTTTGGAATTTATGAACTGCAGCCTCCATTAAAAGATACATTTTTACATAATGTTCTCCGCATTTTATTATTTTCATAATATTGAAGACTGTCAGTTAGTATTGTAAGCGCAGCAGAAAATTGTTTTTGGCCACAAAACGTTTTAAGGGCAACGCCTAAAAGTAGGCAATGAACAGCATACATATTTCAAAAGAGTGGAGCAAAGGACAAACAGAGCAGCAGAAAAAAGGACAAAGGGTGGGCTGGGCAAGTCAAACAGACAGCGAGGGCAAACAAAATCAATTATTTAAATGTAACTTGCTAAAGTTCAGAGTTCGATGCGATGCAACACTGGGGCCTGGCCATTTCGCCTTTTTGGTCAATTCAGCTGCCTAGGCACCCCTTAGCCCCCACCTCCCCCCCCCCCCCCCTCCCCCACCTCCCGCTCAGAACGCTTGTGCGCGATGGCATAAAATTAAAATGAAATGAAATGCGATTTGTGTGCGGGAGGAGCTTCTCCTTTAGCCGCCGCCTGGGCGGCAGAGGCAGCAAAAGCATATATTATATATAAATATATATAGATATGTACATGTATAATATGTGGTACATGAGCTGCCCCTATATGTGGCACGTTATGTACTTCCACCTTCAAATGGCTCGTTGCAGCATCCAAAAATTGCACGAACAAAACCCTGTGGAAGTTGCAATACACATACATACACACACACACACACATGCACAACGCCAGTGCATGGTGCCTGCTCTTTGTTACACGCTGTATATACATGAGCGTGTGTGTGTGTGTGTGTGTGTGCGTGCTTGTATGTGTGTTTGTCTGGGTTAGTTGTATGTACACAGCAGATACCCAACTTAAGTGGCAGAAAGCTCTTGCAGTTGCCTTGCGTCACCCACCCCCGCGGGCATTGTGTAAACTGCCTATCATAGACAGCAGCAATCAACACCACCCAACCCACAATGTCGACACACTACCCACTGTCCCATTACAATTCAGCTGGGCTTAAGCTTATCTCTTGGGCACTTGAAGCTGTTACCTCAAATTTGATAAGGGACAGCGCTTTGCCGAATCCAGATATATATTTTTCTTCGGAATTCCACTCAGGAATGCTTTCTTTAATTAAAAGTATCTAAATATTGTCATGTAATGCTTATGTCAGGGCGAAGTCTTTTGGGTTCAGTTCATGATTCAAGCCAATGCCTTGGAATTAGAGCCAACGACTTGTCGCTCGCTAGTCCGACGCTAAATTTTATATTTTTTTTATATATCTATATCTATATCTATATCTATATCTATATCTATATCTATATCTATATCTATATCTATATCTATATCTATATCTATATCTATATCTATATCTATATCTATATCTATATCTATATCTATATCTATATCTATATCTATATCTATATCTATATCTATATCTATATCTATATCTATATCTATATCTATATCTATATCTATATCTATATCTATATCTATATCTATATCTATATCTATATCTATATCTATATCTATATCTATATCTATATCTATATCTATATCTATATCTATATCTATATCTATATCTATATCTATATCTATATCTATATCTATATCTATATCTATATCTATATCTATATCTATATCTATATCTATATCTATATCTATATCTATATCTATATCTATATCTATATCTATATCTATATCTATATCTATATCTATATCTATATCTATATCTATATCTATATCTATATCTATATCTATATCTATATCTATATCTATATCTATATCTATATCTATATCTATATCTATATCTATATCTATATCTATATCTATATCTATATCTATATCTATATCTATATCTATATCTATATCTATATCTATATCTATATCTATATATATATCTATATTTATATCTGTACCTATATCTATATCTATATTTGCTTATGAAGAGTTTGGCCCAATAATATAATAAGTACTGTAAAGTTTCTTGCCCTCTGTCACAAATGGTCTTAAGTTATTATCTGGGTAAAGGCATCCGATCTAATAAAACATGATTTTATTTTTGCTGAGTGGAAATCGTGAGATATTCAGCTGTGTACACTGCTCTTTCAAGTACATGTGTCTGTGTGTTTGGCTTGGCGCTTTTCAGCAGCATTCATTCAGCAATTGTGAAAACTTGTGAAAATGCTTGAGCAGTATTTTCCATGCGGCGTAAATGAAGATTTCTTTGCCTGCACAGCCCGCCGAGCCGTGGGTGGTTTGGTGTTTGGTTAGTTGCTTGGTGGGGGTGGTTGGGTGGTGGCTGCTGGGTGGTGGTTGCGCTGAAAATGTTATTATCAACTTTTTCTTTCGTTAACAAAACGCGCCAAGCAAACAAAATTAAGCTCGAGCATAAGAAATTGAATTTCAAAGAGTTATTTAATTTTTATTTTATATTCGTTTGTTTTTTCTTTCCATTGTGCGTCTTGGCTCTCGTAAGACTGTTTTTCCACTTCACCCACAAGCCACGCACACATTAGGGCTCATTTATTCTGCTTGCTTTTTATCGCTTGCATGCCTCTCTCTTATTTGTCCATTTCCCATTTCCTATTTCCCATTGCCTCCTACCATTTGCCATTTTCCATTTGACCATCCAAGTTTTCAGCATTTCGTTTCTTGACTTTTTGCCCCTTCCTCTTCCCTGTGCCTAGAATTGAGCTCTGCATTTGGGCTCCTTGTCGAAACAATGCCATTGAGGTTTGATGAGCTTTTGTCGCGAGATTTTTGTGGCCAAATTAATTTTATTTCACTTGCATTTCGCCCGGAAAATGCCCCATTTAAGGCTGTCAATTTCAAGTAATTGTTGAGTACATTTTTTATAAGCTATTTTCTTTTTATTTCATCATTTATTTAATGTGTATTAAATACTTTGTAAGCTACTCGCTAGAAGTGTTTGGGAATTCTAAGAGAAATGCAAAAGTAACGACAAATTGTTGCCTTGTGTACGTATTCATCAAGTGGGCTATTCTTGCCACATTGTAGTTTTCGTTGAAGACATCGTTCTTATCAAATAAATATAAATATTTATTATCAGCACGATATATAGGCTGATATATTAACATGATAACTCACTGTTAAGTGTTCAGATTTAACATTTTTACTTTGTTATTATTAAATAATCGTGATCGACTGTGTGATTCTGTCTGATTCGTTGCAAACTACGCTTTCACTTTTACATCTATTTTTATCCAATTTGGCATAGATCTTTTTTTATCTATTTTTCTAGCCAGACCATATCGGAACACTATATCATTTAGCTCTCAAGCATTGATTAAAACCAAGCTTTTGTATGAAAATCTTTTTTATTTTTCAATTCCATCTCCCAAATTAAGCTAAGACTTATCGATCTCTAGACACTATATCATATAGCAATCGGTTGCAAATGGAGCTGTTGTCTGAAAGAATCGCTGTGTATCTGAGCATAGGAAATATTTTGGCTAGCCAGTCAGATTGTATATTTGTTGGGCCTCTAGATAATATAATTTCTTCTCATTTCAAATAATATGCAAAAAATTGAAAGAACTTAAAGTTTACACATGACTGTCTTCTATAACTTGAAGGCTAGCAGTAATCGCGCCTGAAGCACAAACTTACACAAATATATTGTAAATATATAAATAAAGCTTAATATGTGTGAATTAGCAAACATATTATTGTAAATATCAAACGAATCCTTAATTAAGCGCTTCTCTTTGTATTCACAAGTTGAGCAATTATAGTTTTGTTTTGTGCTCTCACGCGAACATTTATAATTGCTTTTAAGCACACACTCTCGCACACACACACACACACACGCACACCCACGCACACACTGAGATAAATAAGTGCATTGTAAATTCATTAAATGCACGTAATTGGAAATTGTATTCGTTTTATGGCTTGAATTGAATTTCGTGCATTATTTGCGTTTAGACTTCGCAATACCCATAATACTCATATACCAGGGCATCCATCAAATGCACACACAGCAGGAGTACATCTCCAGCCATGCCCTAAACAAACCCGTCCAGCCCACTTCCGCCTGAGTTGCGCCACGAGCAAAACTTAATATGCTATGTGGTCTACGATTTCTTGGAGCAGGAGCTGCGCGACAGGCTTTTCGTGTTGCTCGATTGTGTTAAAAAAAATATTGGAAATTCGAAATTGGATATTGGATTTTGGGGTATTGCATTTCACATTTCGTTCTTTATTATTTTGGCAACATTTTTTGTTGTTTTCCGGCAAATTGGGGTTTCCTTTTGAAGTTTTTTGGCCGGATACGAAAATCAATATGACGCATGCGCTTGCAAATGCTCCAAAGCTCCCAATGCCCATCCTGACGGTTGTGCGTGTGTGCGGCGAGTGTGTGTGGGTCTATGTTCCGGAGACACACAATTACAGTAGACTACAGATACGATAGTGATGCCTTCCTAGACTTCTTCCATGCACTCTCATCATTCCCATCAATTCCACTTTGTGGAGTCTGCTCGCATTCTGCAGTTTTCTTGTAGCCTCCTGAGGGATCCATGTATTCAACTCCATTTAAACATATGTTCACATAACAGAGGCAATGATTACACTGTTATTGATCCTTTAATGACGCTGTTACGGTGATGCTTATGGCAAGAATGTTAAGATGATGCTGTTAAGGTGTTGCTCTGTATGCCATGCTTTAACATAACATAACATAACATAACATAACACAACACAACACAACACAACACAACACAACACAACACAACACAACACAACATAACATAACATAACTTAACATAACTTAACTTAACTTAACTTAACTTAACATAACATAACATAACATAACATAACATAACATAACTTAACATAACTTAATTTAACTTAACTTAACTTAACTTAACTTAACTTAACTTAACTTAACTTAACTTAACTTAACTTAACTTAACTTAACTTAACTTAACTTAACTTAATTTAACTTAACTAACTTAACTTAACTTAGCTTAACTTAACTTAACTTAACTTAACTTAACTTAACTTAACTTAACTTAACTTAACTTAACTAACTTAACTTAAAGTAACGTAACGTAACGTAACGTAACGTAACGTAGCGTAGCGTAGCGTAATGTAACGTAACGTAACGTAATCTAAATAATAATAATCTAAGTCTCAAATCATCGCAAAATAGAGCTATCTTATCTTTTTCTTATTATTATTTTCTCACTCTCTCTTAGGACCTCACGTATGTAGATGAAAAGTCAATTTAATAAAGATTGACTTAGCTGTCTCTTATCGTTAGGCGTGTCGAATTAAGGTAATTGCAGACACCAATTAAGTCTATCCAAAGATGGACAGCTAAAAAACAAATTATAAAGAAAAAAGGTTGTTTGCATTTTAATTTTTGTTTTTGTCGCTGTATTTTCTTGGCAACGTCTGCGTTTCTTATTTGCCAACATGAAAATTGCCTTTCAAGTCCAGTCAACATGGCTAATGTCCAAGATGAAAAAACAACAAAAACAGTAACGAAAAAAATTAAACTTTTTTAATTAATTGTTTAGCACTTCATCTGTTCGGAAGCTTGGCAACTTGCTCAGCCTTTGACAAAAGTTTTGGGAAATGTGCAAAAAAGAAATTTAAATGAGCCCTACGAGCCGACTAAGTTCGATGCTCAGCATATCCCTCAGCCTGATGAAGACGATGATGATCCTTGTTGAAGGCATGCTCTTAAATACTAGGGTTGCAAAGTTTTCCCGATTGGCTAGCTGTTGTTTTTCACAATTTGTCTACCCTTCTAGACGAACGGGTACTGTTATTTCTTCTAGCAATGAGTACGGCATATATGAATTATTCCAGGCTCAATAAAAGTTATATAAGAGCATTAAAAGTAAAAATTATGAACATATTATATAATCACGTTACTTAACACTGATGTCGCTGACTTATCGATATGCAGAATGACAAAATGTTAATATAAGGGACTAATTAATAATGTTAAGCGTCGATCAATGCGTGAATAAAGCTCTTTTACAGGTATAACTTATGTTCGGATTTTACCGAATCGGATGGCTATATCATTTAGCTAGCGTAGGGATTTTCGCAAGCTGACATCATGCTCGGAAAACTTGATTGTCTTCCCAAATATGTTGATTGCATACATCAATTACATGGATTGACGGCAATATTTGACTATCAGTAGCATATAGAAGCAATCGAACGAATCTTAGATTGTTTGATAAAAGACGGTTCACTGTCTGCGAGGGTATTTAATTTTCGCTAAGCAACTTTTTGTAATTTATGAATGTTTTTGTTTTCTAAGATATTCTTAGGAATTCGGTTTTTTTTTTTGTGAGGAAAACGTTTTCGTTTTTCAAGATATTCTTGGGAATTTATATTTTTCGAATATATCCGTATCGAATCGTTCTATATGACACCTATAAGAACAAAAGGTTGGGAACAAAGTTTTCTTTTAAAATTTCTCTTCTAAGCCAAATGTGTGAAAGGGAATTTAAAGTGCGACGTGCTAAGCCCGTCTATTCTTTCCATGTTTTTGTTTTATTATTCGACTTTTTTTTTCGTATGTTTTTTGAGGCTATGTAAAAGTGCCCGCTCCTAAGTTTCGGACAAAATGTGAGTACATGCAGTTGCTAACTGCCAGTTACATGGCATACATCATTTTGAAGCGAAAATGCGAACTGGTCCTGCCCGCAGGCCTGCTTTACGCTACCCCGGCTCTAGCGTTCTATGCCGTACCCCCCGCTGTTGGTGCCTCTCGCCAGGGCCAGGGGCGGTTGTGGCTGCAGCCGGATGCTGTCCATTTTAATTATCGTGCGCTGGGCGCTCTGGAGTGGTGCTTGAATTTTGAATTTTGCAGCCATTGTTGTTTTTCTTGTTTGTCAGCTTATGCATATTTGATGTTTATATAGAGAGAAAAGCAAAAAAAAAGTTTTTAAAAATAGAAGACGACAAAAAACCAGTAAACACGCGACTTCGATTCAGAGTGTTCTAATCGGGAGTGCCCAACTGGGACGAGCCCAGCATTTCAGCGTCCATCTATACAGCAAATGCATTTAGCTTCGGTGTTTAGAGTCCGATCTGCTCAGGGCTTAATTATGGGAATCAAATATGTGTTTTTACCAAAGGATTACTACACTAGAAAATTAATTTTTTTCAATTATGGGGGGAATGAGTGTGAGTTATCTTAAAATAAAAATATTCTAAGTCTGTTTATACGATACGAGAACATACATACAAAAATTTGCTTTATCTAGTTCTGACTACGAAGTTAACTTCTTCAAACACGAACGGCCCAGTCGAGGAAAATATTTTTTTTGACATTTCTTTTTTAGGAGAACTAAAATCTATGCTCATTGGAAATTATAATTTAACAATGTATCCCCTCCGGTCCCTTACTAATTTTAGAACCGAAATTCTTTTTATCTTCTTCTAAAAGTGAAAAATGTGTACTTGTTAACTACGCAGTCCTTAAAATACCCCATATTTGAAAATAACATTTTATTTAGCGCCTACTCATGTGAACTATCGACTAGGTTTATGTTATCTCTGTTAACATTGTAGTTCTTCGCTGTAGCCTGTCTGTTAAGATCGTGTTCTGCGTATTGTTAAGACTCGCAGAGAACACGGACGTAATAGAGTCTTGACATGTACGTCGTGTCACGCAGAAAAACACGACCCATGTCCATCTCAAGTCTGGCGCATAAAAAACTTCGCGACTTGGCCTATGCCGATGGCTGCAGCATTTGCCATGGATTTGCCTGTGGCCGGTGGCTGTTGCGACTGCTGCTGATGGACGCGGTGGTAGCGACGGTGGAGATGGTGGTGATGGTGGTGATGGTGGTGATGGTGGTATTGGTGGTTGTGCTGTGGCTGCACTTGCCCGGCGACCAGTGGTTGCTGTCGCGCAGGTAATGAAAGTTGCCAGTTTGGCAGTTTGGGTGCTGTTGGCTGCGCTTTGACTGTTCCAGCTCCTGGTCCTGTTCCTGCTCCTGCTGGTGATGGTAGGGTGAGGTGGCGCGGTGGTTCGGTGTTGGGGTAGTGCACCAACAGCCTATGTTGGTGGCTGTCTTAAAACTTGTTTTCATTGCGCCAAAGTGCACTTCAATTGCATTTAATTAAATAAAGCAAATGTTCAAAAGCTACAAGTGAAATTAATCCAAATTCTTTTCACTTTACTTGATTAATTCAAGTATTTCAATAGAAATGCATAGGAAACAAAAATAAAATATATATTAAGCTTAAAGCCAACATATTTGGGATAACAGAGAATTATGCGAACGAACATTTAGGTACAGTCGGGCAACATGCCAGATAGTTGACAACTCTCAGACTTTAACAGAGCTTGGAATTTAAATACGATAAATCAATGTAAGCTTTATGTTAACATAAGCAGCTATAAGCAGCATCGCACTGGCTTACTTTCACTAACAGTGCTATGTTATGTAAACAGAATTTTAATTGATGCCGCGCTGTTATAGCCATAGCATACGCTGCTTAACAGCGACGCTTTATCACCTTTTGATTAGGATCTTTACTCTGGAAAGTACAAGTATTATCTGTTATACGACATTCTGTTAACAGTTCTCTGTAAGGTCGTGCTGTTTACATTTATATGTTCGGCTCAAAAGTGATTATTAAATCATTGCTATAGCCATAACATGCGCTGTTAACAGCGGCGTTTTTTACAATTTTACAAAATTATTCATAGCTTTGCATTAGTGTTTTCCAACTGTTTATTTATTCTCTGTAAATAATAAGCTTTACATGTTATACGACTTTTTATTAATAGGTCTATGTTGCATTATTGCTTTTCCATTGGGATGCCAATCTGAAAAGAACAGGTTTTATCTGTTATACGACATTCTGTTAACATGTCTTTGTTAGTTCGTGCTGTAAATATTTATATGTTAAGCTAAAAAGAGATTATCAGATAATAGCTATAGCAATAACATGCGCTGCTTAACAGCGACGCTTTATTACAATTAAGTATGCTTTTTGATTAGGATTTATAATCGGAAATTAACAAGTTTTATTTGTTATACGATTTTATGTTAACCGGTCCATGTAAGGTCGTGCAGTTAACATTTAAATGTAACGCTCAAAAGAGATTATTAAACCATAATATTTGATGCGCAACAGCGGCGTTTACTTACAATTTAACAAATTTTCCATAGTTTTGTATAAATGCTTTTGACATACTTTATATGAAAACAATAAATATTATCTGTTATACGACCTTATGTGAACAGTTCTATGTTATGACGTGCTGTTAACATTACATATATAACATATGTTAGGCTTAAAAAGTGTTCTGAATTATGAATAGTATTTAAAGCTAGCCTTAGCTCTACAAACAATAAACACTGACCAAATTTATGTGTGTGAACTTAAGCAACTGCTTGAAGTGCCCTTTTTATCGGCTGGTGAAATATATAGACCTTCTCAATGTAACCCACTTTTTAGGGCACACCAAGGCTGACCTTAAGGGGGCAACAACCCTTTGAAAAACTTATCTATTTATAGTGTTCCATCTAAACACAAAGTATTTACAACTTTTGCCAAACTTTGCAGCAGAAAGCATATCAAAGTACACCTCAGCTAGTTAAAGCCAAAGCACATTCTGAACCCCCCTCCCACCACTCCTGACACAGAAGAAAAAACCCCTCCAAAATTCTCAACACTTGAATGCTCGAATATTTGCTACCCTTCGGAATATTCAATAAATGCTAATGTGCAATTTGGAGTTATCCCTGCTGATGGCAGGTGCTCATATACATAGATATCTACTATCACTAATGCCGCTTTGTTGTGCTATGTAACACCCACACATACACACCCACACGCACGCCCACAAAGGCTATATACATGTGTGTGCCTATTTCTGCTGCAATTTATGAAAGAACAGAAAAAAAAAGGAAAATTGCGAAAAAAAGCGCAAAAACATGAAATACCATTTTTCGAGCTAACAAAATAACAAAAGCCGGTGTGTGCGTGGGTGTGCGTGTGTGTGTAGCTAACATATACCCACACACACACACACACACACACACAGGCACACCCTGCCGGCAGCCACGTCGACAACACATAAAATGCAATGAGGCAACATTTTTGCTTTGCTTTGCTTGCTGTTGTTGTTGTTGTTGATGTTGCTCTTGCTTCTACCACTGCTTCTTCCTCTTCTCCTTCTTCTTCTTTTTCGTTGTGGTTGTTGTTGCTGCTGCTCAACTGCTTCTTCTTCCTTTACTGCCTGTTGTTGTTGTGCCTTTTTCCTTTCTGCCGCAAATTCAATTTCCGCACATTGTGCGCAGCTCCCCAAAATGAAAAGCCAAGCAAAACTTTCAGCCCATCCACTACACACACACACACACACACACACACGCACATAGATAGAATACATACATACACTCAGATCCGCTTGCTCTCACAGCCCTGCGCAGTGCAGCTGACTCTCTCTCTCGCATATGCTCTCTCACTCTTGTGCTCTCTCTATCTTTCTCTTTCTTTCTTTCTTGCTCTCTCACTATTGCTTCCTGCTACTAGAATAATTGTGTGCCGCTTGGATTGCGCAATCTATGAAAATCAAAACAACGCCCCACAAATACACACACACACACACACAAACGCACACTTGGAGAGCACGTGAATGAACAGCGAGCCTGGACGAGAGTGAGAGCGCGTGTGAGAGTCGGTAATAGCAGCATCGGTGGGTTTTTTGGGGGGCTTTCGCATAGACAAGTTGGCCACCGGCCGGCAGCCGGTAGCCGTTATGTTGAGTACCAAAAAGCCGCACCACCCCACCACCCACCATGCCACCACCCATCAGCAGCTTCATATGCATTTTGACTGGGCGGGTGGTGGGCGGTCGTGCTGCCCGGCTGTATGTTGTACATAGGATTGTGTCAGAGTTCAATATCCTGCAGGGACACAGTGCCTGCAGGTGACGCGTTGCGTATTTGGTCAGGTGTATTGTGGGTGTGGGTGTGTCTATACATAGTACTCGTTAGTACAAGCGCAGCGATCCGCAACAAAAGTGAGCGATTGGAAGAGCGGGAGAGCTTAAGCTGTTTGAGCTTTTAAGCTCAGCTTAGACCCTCAATGTTTCGGCTGTAACAAGCTCAATTATAAGCCCCATTTGCCAGACACAAGGGTATCAAGCTTAAGCGCCAAACAAAGACTTAAAGCTTAAAGCTGGGCTGATGCACGATTTTGGAATATGAAAGTGAGTTGATGCAAGTTTTGGAGCTTTGTTCTGGGCTTAAAGAAAAAACCATACCTAAAGTTAAGCCCCAAAACAGAATTATGTTTAAAAAAAATATGTCAAGAAAGCTTAAAGCTCTATTACCCTTTTTGTAGCAGTCGCTAAGTAAGGCTTTCTAAAACCTTTAAAGAAAGTTTGACAGAAGGCTTAAAGTTAAAGTAACAGTTAACTTGAAAATATTGAAATGGTGCGCAAAGCTCTTAAAGCTTTACATGCTGTTACTTGAATTCTCATGGGTGCATTTTGATGGGTGCATTTTCGGTGTGAGCTTTTATTGCACGTTTGCGATCATTGAATTTAATATAAAACTGATTTGTACGAGCTTTCTGCAGCGCCGCTGTGAAAAGCTCTCTTACCACTACTCCATAATGTGAGCTTTTATAGCTGATGAAAGCTTTGAGTTGAGCGTGAATTATACGTACCCATCAAGTAAAATGGATATATTAGCCTCTAACATCTGTCCCTATGACTAAAACATTTTCTTACAAATTTGAATATCTATCCATATTTATCTGCTTCATAAAATGTATTCTGATTCTAATCAAGGTGTCCGGCAAATCAAGAAGATCTATATCCTCAAAATTGAAAATGTATGAAAATGTATGTATGTATGGCGACCATTTTTAAGCTATATGTATTTTCTATCAATCACCTGTATATTTCCTACATAGAAAAAACGGATGGAAGTAAGAGTTTTTGCATGGAAAAAATGTCTATTGTTCAAAATGTCTTCCACTTGTCAAAGTTCGATCGTTCCTTTTGCTTAAAAGTCGCTGTCGCTTTGTATTTTGAGCTTATTAGCCCTAGTTAAATGAAGTCTATAATTATTGTGGCTAGCGGGGAGACAAGCCAAGCGCGAGCTCACCTTTTTTAACGTCTCACTTATCAGTGGACAACCCTTAACTAAGCGCGTGTGTGAGTGGGAAGGAGTCAGGCACCAGGCGAGGGTTGTTAATGCGGCCAGACAGCGTACTTCAGCTGTCAGGCTTCACTGTATGTGGAAACAGCTGAGTTGCCTGGGCAACTGGACGTGGTCCATGGCTGATTGGTTGGGTTCTGCATGTGACTGGCATTTCAATTGATATCAATTGAATGCTCTACCTGAAACAACTACGCAATTTCGAGTGCATTGAACTCACATCTAACAAGATGAGCGGGAGAAATAATCGCAAAGGGTGAGAGAGAGAGACAACATTTGTAGCAAATTCGCGAAAAAATGGGGCGCAAACTAATTTGCTGTCAATGTTAACTATTTGCAATTGCCAGGGGCGTCCGGAAAGAGGGGTTGCTTGGATTCTGCAATTGATAAAAGTCGGAAAGATCTTTATCAAAAACCTGCTAAGCTATACAATTTACATGTTATCCTGGTAAAACGCCCTTAAAATGGCGATAAGCTACGCCTCTGCTCATATTAAAATGTTAATTATTCGGAATCGGTTTGGTCAGCACATCCTTGCTTAGCCTTCAAATATATCTCATATTCTCCAACTCCAAAATTCTCTCAATTTTCAATTTGCCTACATCACAAATCGATCCCATTCAAAGCATCTTTTAACTACGCCTCTGTACAACTCAAATTGTATTTATACGATTTTGACTATACAAAATTATTCTACTTTTTAAAATCTGTAAAAAGGTAATGATATAAATTCTACAGCCAACGCTTCTGAGTCTGTTGACAGTTAGCCTAACCCCTCTTTGATCGTCGTCTCTGCTTTTACTAAAATAATATTATCCAAGGCAACCTTTGCCAAGCCTTTGCCGAACTATTGCCACAATTGTTTTCACGCACAATTTAGAGGCTACCCAAGTGAAACCCCTTCGAGCATAGTCTTAACTAGGCCCCTGCTTTGGCTGAAATTACATTACAATCAATAAGTCGATGTTCAACCAGAGATTTGACAGCTGCGATCCCCGATAGCCGGTGCTGCTGTCCCTGGTGGTGGATCGTTTCTTCGCAAGGCAAAAGTCGGTGGTGGAAAGTGTTACATTTCCCTATTTGTCTCTCTTTCGAAATGCAAATGGATTTGTTCTGGTTCCGTTTGTAAGGCAACAAGAAACGAGTTAACCAGAGTTACAACCAGTTTTGCAACACTGGTTTTTTTTCTTCTTTCAAGCGATCCCTTTCACCTCTTGTTGTTGTTGTTGTTGCTGTCAAAACTTGAAAAAATGTAAAACATTCTGGCGTTTGGACACACACACACATGTGCGCTGTAAAGTTGGGAAAATGAAGACATATGGCCATATTTTTGATATAGTGCCGGGAATCTAAAATAAAAAAAAGGGTTGTTGCCAGCCTCAAGGCAGTGGGAACAGTGCTTGAACCTGTTTTGTTTTTTGTTTTCTTTCATTCTTTTTTTTTTTAAATTGAAATGGGTCGTGTAATATGAAAAATTGTAGCTTGTTAATTGGTGTAAAAAAATAGAGAAGGCATCATTTTAATTAAGGGTATTCCATTAGAGGGCTACTTAAATTAAATGAAAAGATATTTATATGTACGTAAAAAGTAAGAACTCAATTTGGACATTTTATTGTGTTAAAAAAATGATCATTTTTTGCATACTTCGAATTTTACAACATAATTTGATGTTTTTTTTTTATTTTATATGGTTAAAATAGAATTCAATAAATTCTTATAATTTTCTGCTTAGATATAATTTAGAATTTTTAAGAATTCAACAAACGATCTTTGATTTTATTTCCTATATGTGCTTAAAAACTAGGCTTGAATTATAGAAGGATATTTTCGGCACGCCATGATTGAATAACTTTAAAACCAGACAAGCCGACGGACATATTGATATCAACTCATCTGTTGATGCTGATCTGGAATACATATATATACTTTATGGTGTCGGAGATGTCTTCTTCTCTGCGTCGCACATTTTATGACATAATTATAATACCCTCTACAAGGGCATAAAAACGAATGAATTTTATTTTGTTATTTAAATTATACAATTTTTATTTATAAAGAATGTTAAATTCTATAAATTCTTTAGGTTTCCCCAAGAAATAATTTAGAATTCAGACTTCCACACTCGATCTTCCAATTTATTAACTATATGTGAATATAAAGCTGTGTGCTAAGGCTGGGAATTGATACCCTTTATTTTCGGTTGAGATGTTTTAAGGTGGAAAATGGGTGGAAAACTATATGAAATTTTGTTATTTACCCAAAAAACCCACGGGCTGAAAATAGTGATTCACGTTCTTCAAACTTATTATGAAGCTTTCATAATAAATAAAAGGGAATTTTTTTTTTCAATTTAATAAAATGTACCCAAACAAATATTCTTCTTGATAAGAGCAGCACATGAAGAGGTTTTACACATCTTAAGCATACTTGATTGTGTCTGAAAAGCTTTAAGCTAAAGTCTTAAAAGAATTCGAAGGAACGCTGTTCAACAAATAATGTGACCCTTGGAAAGAATTCCCAAGTATTCGGTATCTTTTATCAATAGCCACCCTTTGTGAATGGTTATTCGGAACTCGAGCCTTAAATGGCATGCAACAACTTGACACTGAATACCCAAGCCCCGCCGCATAAGAAGAAGAAGCTGGGCCAGAAACCAACCCAAAGCCAAATTAAACGAATTGGGTCAAAAGATAAACGGAATTATCTTGAAGAGCCTATGCGAATAATAAGAAACACTTTAAATTGCAAAGCAATGGGGAGCTGGGAGCAAAAAAGAAATATGCATATATGTATATAAACACAGAAACAAGAAGGATGGGAAATGGAATGCTAAAGAAATGCAAACGGTTGCCACTCAAGAAGCAAACCAACCACCCAAACCACCCAAAACACTAAAAGCTGCCGACTAATGTTTAGGTTGACTGCGTTCAACCCCCTTCCGCCCGTCCAGCTTCGCCCCCGCTGGCAACTCCTGCTCCAACCAACTTTTACTCATCTTCGGCGTTGTCAACCCAAAACGTTGAAATTTTATTATTTATCATACGGAAGACGAGTGTGTGTGGGAGTGTGTGTGGGTGTGTGCGTGGGAGTGTGTGTGGGAGTGTGTGTGTGGGTGTGTGTGTGTGTGGGAGTGTGTGTGTGGGTGTGTGTGTGTGTGAGAGAGATTAATAGACTGCTGCTGCAAGGTGCTGCTCGCCGCTCTCCGTGCCGGGCAAAAAAAAAAGCGTAGAAAGCAAAGACAACCGGCTGCCGGCAAAACATCCTCTCTCTCTATTGCGCTCGCTCTCTGTCTCTTTCACTCTTGCGCTCGCTCACTCTTTCTTAGTAACTGTGTTTGTGTGTGTGTGCGTATCCTTATTGCGTGTTATGCCAGAGAACGTCAGATATTGGAGCAGGGGTAGTGTTTGCGACTCTAACGAAATTCTCTTTCTATTTTTTCTTTCTTATTGTCAAGCTATTATCCAGAAATCAGCTAAACGTACGCATCTATAGCTATATATAGATATAGATGTAAATATATGAAATAGAAATTTCTGAGAAATTTTTTTTTGGTGCTCTACTAATGAATGCTAGAGAAACGTGTGAACATATTAGGCGTATTTCTTAAATAGTGTTGATTTTTCGGATTCTTAATTAAAACAAGTTTTTATTGCAACCATACAGAAGTATTTCAATCAGGCTCAAATATTTTTCATTAGGCCCTAATACGGTTTCTAATAGAAAGCATTTCGATACATCTCAAACATATTTTCGCCCATATAATGGGTTTTATCGGGTCAAAGAAATAGCTATGGCCCACGCTATCTAGTTTGTTTTACATATGTATGCCCTTCCTCATATATATCTATAATATATTTTCTTATTCAGCATTAGCATCCATGTCGGTCTGTCTGTTTCTATGTTAACTATTCGCATACACATAAAGTAATATCCTTTGGAGTACCACATCCAACCGGACCAGATTGGCATATTTGTACCATATAGCTTTCATAGGAACAATCGGTCGAGAATAGAGTTGTGTGGAATAGATTTTAGATTTTGAAGACATTTAAAAAATACTGCCCTGCGGCACTCTAATAAGAATAAGTTTTTGTCTAACTAAGATCTGAGTATATATACCCCTTTATCTATTAAGAAATGACTCTGAAGCTGTGCAAATGCCTCGGAAACTAAAGTTTCCTCAAAAGTTTGAGTTATAGTTAGCTTATGTAAGGTTTAAGTTTCCTGAACTTTTCTTGTCTCTTGTACATCTCGTTATTCCAATTAATTTCAATATCTGTGCCTACATATACGCAGGTCAATTTAATTAGTTAGACGCCTGGACTTAAGGTAATATGCGAAGAGCTGTTTACATTCATGTTGAAAGTGGCATTTCGAAAGCTTCTTCCACTTGATGAGCGCCAGATGGTACTTAATCTGCTTTGCATATCAAAGTATATAGCCTCCATCTACGATTTTCATCTATATATACATACATATATATATATTGTATGTATGTGTGTGTGTATACATATACATATGCCCGATATGCAAGTATCGGGCATGTCACAAAATCACCCAACCTCCTATTTGAAAGCCCCTCAGCTACAACCACCCACTCTGCTGGGCACACACACATACACTCACACACTTGGTCTCTCTCTCTCAAAAAAATAACAGCAAGACACGGCGTGCGAGCGAGAGCGCACGCTTTTGTATGGCTAGTTCGCTTGCGCAAAAGGGTGTGTACCACAGCCGGCTGGCGCTAAGCGTTGTGCAGGGCAGAGCGAGATGGCGCGAACTGGAATGGCTCGCTCGCCGGGTGGTTGCTTAAGCTCTGGCACTCTTTCTCTCTGTCGCTCTCTTTCTGTGTGTGTGTATGTGTGTGTGTGTGTGTGGTGTGGGGCGTCGTTAAAGGATACGCAGGATACGAGTCGCGACCGGCGGCGCCTGCTTTCTGTTCAGTCGTACGTGTTCGTTCGTTGCTTTCGTTCGGTTTTGATTCCATTCGGTTGTGTTTCTCATTCGAGAACATTCATTTATAATTTTTTGACTCCTCTGCACCAGTTTTTGTGTTGTATTCAGTTACGAATTTGTTGTGTTCTCGGTTTTTTCCAACTAAAAAACAAACAAAACACAAACTAAAACTAAAACACTCAAATTATAATAATAATAATATTAAAAGAAACACAGACACAACAGCAACAACAGTAACAACAACAACTGCAACTGCAATAACTGTGCATGACTCTCTGTGCAATATACCAGATGATATATTATATATAGATATATGTATATATATATTTATATATGTACACTAACTATCGCAACTTTCGTTTCGTTACGTTTCGCTTTTAACACTCGTGTCGGGCCCCATAAATTGCAATATTTTAAATCCATTTAAAAGCCGAGCTAAATTGTTAAGCAGCAGCAACAACAACTACAACAACAGCAACTAAAGCAGCAGCAACAACAGCGCATCGATTGTGTTCAACTGTCCTAGTCAAATTTGTTCGTTTTTTTTTCGCTTTTTGTTACACTGTGCAAAACCTTAGCCACATTAAAACTGTGTCTGCAGAGAAACCACAACAACAACCAGCACGCAGCACACTACAGCTAAAGCCCCAACAACAATAACAACAACAACAAGCGTGTGTGTGGGCGAGGTAGACATATACGCCAGAACGAGATAGCAGCTGCAGCCCAGGCGTCCAGCGTGAGAGTGTGCGAGCGAGCGAGCGGGCGAACGTCTTGCAATCAATAGAACCAAAAAGTTGTATTCTTACTGCTGCTGCTGCTGCTGCTTCTTCTTCTTCATTTTCGTGCTCACCCCACACGCCGGGACGTCAAAGTTTTTTTTTTGCTATCTTTTTTTCTACGTGTCTGTGTCGACTGTATTGCAAAAATCTGTAAGTATATAACAGTTATAACAGTGTACGGTTCTTTTTTGTGGTTATGTTACTTTTTTTTCATGTGCTATTTTTTAAGTGTGCATATTTAGCAATATAGTAAAAAAAAAGTTTTTCTAGCAGAAAAACGCTATGATCTAAGATCTGTAATTCATCAGCAATAGTTCAATGGGCATTTTTATAATTAAAATATAAGGAGGATTTTCGTTATACTTAGTAGTTTTGGATAATCTACGATCGGATGCTACGGATGCTGTCGTCGACGAAGATACGACGAGAGTGGGAGAGTGAGAGAGAGAAGTAGAAAAGGGTTAACCGGAGAATGTTAGGCAGAACTGAATTTATGTATATCTAAGGCATATCAAGGAATGCAGCTGTCTCTCTCTCCATCTCTATCTCTCTCTCGCTCTGCCTATAGCAAGCATATTCTCGCTCTGCTTCTCTGTGCTCTCTTTCCGCTCTTTTGGGATAATTCACAACTTCCGCTGTTTATTTTTGTTTTCCGCGCTCTCTTTCTTTATTGCCTGATCTATGTGACTTTCCTTCTCACTTTCTCTTTCTCTATCTGTCTTCCTTTCTCTCTCTCTCTCTCTCTCTATCTAAATCATTTCTAATACCTTCTCAGCTACTTAGCTGTGTTTTCCGTCTCTTTCTTCATTTGCTTAGCTGCCTCTCGCTCTCTTCCTTTCTCATAGGGCCTCTCTCAGCTAAGACGAAGGTAGTAAAAGTAGACGGTTTTTCAATTCTTCGTCCCTCTCTCTCGCTCTTTCTCTTCTCTGCGTTCATACTTGCTTGTTGTGCAGTGTTGCACAAGCTTGTTGAATCCTTCATTTACTGTGTCTTCTTTTCTTTCTCTCTCTTTCTGTCTGTCTTTTACTTTAATTGTCTTTCTGCTTGCCTTGGCAATATCTGTCTCTTTCTGCTTTTCGCTCTGTCTGTTTCGGTCTTCTTCAATTTTATTCAATTGCCGTTCTTCTATTGCACCCTTGGCCTCCCCAAGACATGCCGTGACCCACCTCAAGGCGCTGTGCGACACACATTTTAAATGAGGTCACAAATATCGGCGCAAAAGTGTCAATTACACATTTTTCCTTCTTTCTTTTTATATTTTCTGCTCATTCCACTCACACACACACACACACACACACACACACCAGAACCAAGCACGCACACACACGCGGCATCGTTGTCTTTGGCAGGGTCGCTGGCCGTTTGGGGTTGGCTGTTGAAGGAGTTGGTGGGCTGGCGGCTGCTCTGATGGTGTGAGGAGGGGGGGAGGGAGGGGAGGGGTTGAGTGGCTGGTGCCGAGATGCAGCCCGCTTTATACAGCGTCACGCCATGTTGCAGCACAATTAAACGCCCAGTGTGTGTGTGCGTGTGTGTGTGAGTGTGTGGGTGTGTGCTCTTTTCTCTTTGCTTCCTTTGACACCCCCTCTCCCCACCCTTCACGCCCACCCACCTTGGGGCTTTTCATAGCTGCACTTTCTTTGTTTGGGCTTGTCTCCTTTTTTTTTGTGGCTTTGACTTTGACTTGTTTTGTTTTTGTTTTGCTTTGCCTTTTGCTTGGCACTCGCCATTCAAGTGCTGTGAGTGTGTGTGTGTGTGTGTTCCTCTTATTCAGCTTTATCTTGTTGGTTGTGGCTCTTGTTGTTATCCTGTTAGGGCCTTTTCAAGCTGCGCCTTTGAGTTCATTGAACGCAGCCGCAACAGCTGTTTCAGACGCTTGCCACATGCCACATGCAACAGAATAGCAACCACAATAGCTGCAACAACAACAGCAACAACAACAACCCATTGATCTGCTGCCTTTTCAGAGCAAAGCCGAAAACTACTTAGTAAAGCCCGAAAAAGGAAAAATGAAAAACACCCAAAAACACTGGCCGCAACGCGGACGGGTTCATTGAACCCGGCGAAACGAGCCCAAAGCCAGCAAAATCCCATAACAAATTCTGAGCCCAACACAAACCGGCAGCCTGTGTCCTGTGCTCTATGTCCTATGTCCTATGTCCCCTGTCCCCTGTCCTCTGTGCCGTGTCCCGTGTCCCGTGTCCGGGTTACGCGACGTGCCGCTTCGTTTGTTTGTTTTTCGCGTCAGGTTTTTACCCTATTTTCAATGCGGTCCCTTTTCATATTCTAAGCCTCACACGCAACCACACACAAGGATCTACGTAGCTAGCTAAAAACGGGGGTCCCTTTCCTGCCTCTTGCCCTCGCGCGCTCTCTCTATCTCTTTCTCTCCCTCTGTCGTGCCGCTTGCTCTCTGTCTGTGGTGTCTATATATTTCAACCCCTCAATGTGCTTCCAATTGGACCAAACCAGGCACGCGTTTTCCAATTGGACTCGTATGCAGTCCTCTTGGAGTCAGTTGCAAACTGAATGCGATTTGATTTGCGATTTTGTTTTGCTAAATTGCATATTGCATGCCAAATATATATTGCCTTCAGCTTAAACGACTCCATGATACGCTACAGATACTCTAAAAAAATAATGCTGAAAAAGCAAATCTATTCAATTGGAAATTGCTATTATAAGTTTTCGGTTTTCAACATTCAAGGGATTTCGAGTTTTTTATTCCTCCATCTCTCAAATAGGCTTTGCAAAAGTTCGCTTTCGAGAAAAATTGATCTATATTAGATAGAAATTATATGGTCAAAACTATGTTTGACTTTATACTCAGTTTAAAGCTAGAAGATGTAATATGTTCTTTAAATATATCAAATAATATTAAAGGCAATTATTTATAACTTCTTAATTGTTTTAATCTTTAAACTGGGAATCTTTGTAAATTATCTTTAGATTTGTCAGTAATGAACAAATGTATAAATTGTTTGTGTATAATAATAATAAAAATAATAATAATAATAATTTAAAGTTTTCGATAATAATAAAAATAAAAATAATAATAAAAATAATGATAATAATAATGATAATAATAATAATAATAAATATTAATAATAATAGTAACAACTAATAATAATAATAAATAATAAAAATATTAATAATAATAAATTATAATAATAATTAATAATAATAATAACTTAATGAATTTGAATCTATGAATGAAGAAACATATTTTGTTTTATATGCTTCACTTTTTACTCAGAAAGGTGCTATAACTTTTTCCACTATTTAAGTACGTTCAATTTGCCGCATATCTCAAAACTAATAAGCTCTTCAGTGTGCAGGGTATTCGTATTAACTTGAAGCCGCAAAAAAAAAACGTGCTGAGCCATGGCAAAAGCTGGCGCTAAAGTGCACGTGCACCGAATGCTTTGAGTACTTACCCACTGTGGTGCGAGTCCCAACGAACCGCTGAGCCGCTGAGCCACTCGCATATTGCGCATTTCACACACAAAAAAAAAAACAATTTAATTAAATTCCAAGCCATTAGGCAAAGTTTTTAGCTGACAAAGAAAAAGAGAGAAGAGATGAATGGAAAAAAATAGAAGAAAGAAACTTGATGATAAACAGATTTCGGGCTTTTGGCCCTGCCGGGGTGTGTGTGTGTGTGTGCTATAGGTACTATATGTCAAATATCTGGATGAGCATTAGCCTAATGCTTGCCCTGTCTTTGGGGGTGACTTTTCTTTGCGTCGGGGCCTTGCCAAGCCGACTGCTTAACGCGCTTATCAACGGGGGTTCAGACTGAACTTCTCTTTTTATTTTGTTGCTTATATTTTGTGAAGCTCATTAACGTGAGAACTTTTTAGACTGATTTTTGTACTATCTATTTGCAGATTGAGTAAAAACACGAGCGAGCAATCGAATAGAGGCTTATCATATATCAGAGACACGGTACAGCCCAGAACAGGAGGAAGAGTATAATCAATCGATGAGAAAGATTTTTAAACTGAAACCGAAGCAAAGCGAAAAACCAAACACCACCAAACAAAACCAACAACTATTAACATAACAAAACAACAATAACAAAAAGAAGAAGAAGAACAACAACAACAAATATAACGAATAATCATATTTAAACGTATAACAACATTATAATAAATACATATACCATATTATATATGTATGTATTTTTCTTATAAACACAACTAAGTTCCAACAACAAAAACAACAAAACAAAACGGAAGAAGCGCAAATTAGTAAAAGTAAAAAAAAAAAGAAAACAAAAAACAAAAAATTTATTGCTATCTTTTTGCATTTTTGCAATTTTATATATATATAAAAAAATAAATAAATATAAATAAAAGCAAACAAAATTAACTCAAATACTCAAGAGGCGAACAGTTGAGCGAAAAAAAAACAGATAAAGTAAAAAAAAAAAGAAATACCAAAACCATTAGCAAAATTTACTCTTTTATCTAAAAATAACTAAAACAAAATAAACAAAAAATAAAAGAAAAAAATTACTTCAAACTTAAATTAAATTTTAAACTTTAAGCAAAGCCAAAGAACGGTTTAAGACAAAAACAAAAACAAATGAACTTAAGCTAAAAAAAATACTATTTTTTTTTGCGATCGTAGTTGATCTAAAAACCCAAAAACAAAAGGAAAAGAAGAGACGAACAAACTAACGTCATACACAAAACAACAACAATTCGAAGAAAGATAAACAAAAACCTTGCGACAAACAACTTCACGGGACTTGTGCAAAGCGCAGTCAAAGCTCTATATAAATAATACTACAAAAAAATACCAAGAAATAAGTACATATATTCTAAGCGCAACAAAACAAGCAGTGAGATTATATACTAAGCACAAGCAAGCAACCAACCAACAGCAAATACCGAGTATAGCCAAACGCAAAAATTGAGGAATATAAGGGTAACAGTAACAGCAACAGCAACAGCAACATTAACAGCAACGCTAACAGCAGCATTAACAGCACCACGGACAGCAACATTAACAGCAACGCCATATCTACCAGCAAGATTGAGAGCGACAGCGAAAGCAACAGCGACAGCAATAACATCAGCGACAGCAACATTAACACTAACAGCAACAACAACAGCAAAATAGACAGCAACAGGAACAGCAACAGCGACAGCAACAACATCAGCGACAGTAACATTAACAGCAGCAACATTAACAGCGACTGCAACATTAACAGCACCGGCGACACCAAAGATAAAGACAGAAAGGACGACAGCACCAGCGACAGCAAGAGCGACAGCAACATTAACAGTAACGGCAACAGCAACAGCGACGAAAACATGACCAATGCAATGGATATTGTAAAGAACGGGAGCGCAAATGGCTCCGTGGATGGCAGCAATGATGAGTCGCGTACCAATTTGATAGTCAACTATCTGCCACAAACCATGACGCAAGAAGAGATGCGATCGCTCTTCTCAAGCATTGGTGAGTTGGAGAGTTGCAAACTGGTGCGTGATAAAGTCTCAGGTAATTTGGGTAAATATTAACCAATATTCTAATAATTCAACTACACTAAATAGCATTAATTAGTTAATTAGTTAGTTAGTTTACTGTAGAGCATGCATAACTTTCTTTATATAAATATATATTATTATTACTTGTGCCCATTTGCCATGTTCATGGTAAATTTACAAGGCAGTTTACGCTGATTTACCTTCTACAATCACTTGCTGTTTGCCTTTGAGTTAAATATTAAAAAAAAGTAATATTTATTATGTTGAGAACCAATAATGTTTACTTAATCAACAAAATGGCGTCGCTCTTCATTATAAATATTTTTAAAGGGGTTCTTAAGTCGGAGCTTCTTGATAACAATTTTACAAGCTGCATCTTTGCAACTCAAAATATAGATAGTCATTGCAAAGGAAATCATGATCTCAAGCCCTTTAAGCCTCTTTGAGCTGTGTGCTTTGGTTAGACTAACTCATACTACCATATACCATCAGATTCGAGAAATGTGAATGCATTTCTAGGGTATTACGGATGTTGCCCCTTGGGATTCTCTGATCCTCTATTCCATCAATGAGAATATGTGAAATAATTAAGGCTTAAATTTTATTTGAGTGCAACCAAATCCAAGGAGCTTCGTCCAGTCTATATCCTATGCAAGACTAGCCCAAGATCAGCCCTGAGTTGACCTTCGACTACTGACCGAAACTGTGTGTAAATCTCGGATACATACACCAGCTGACCAAAATCGTAGGAGCTAGAGAGGCGTACATTGTGTAGAAAGTTAGTAAAAATGTACTTTTTTAACGGCTTACAGCTCATTCTCAAAGCGCTTTGCTTGAACTCTTCTGAGACGTGCTTGTAAGAAGTTTAATTTTCAGCCTTCAAACTGACACAATTACAATATACAATTGCAGAAAATAACTTGGAACGGGCAAAGCCGGGCAATGCCCGTTAGTGCTAAGTCTAACTGATATCAAATATGAATAAAGTTAATAGCTGTTAAGAGGTGAGAAGCTTTGAACTGGCTGTAGCTGAACAGCGCTCTGTTACTAACATGAGAGTCTTATGTTAGACAGCTGTTAAGGGCAAAGTTGATTGAATGAGTGCAAAGAAGTGCTGTAACATCAGCAACAGCTTAATATTTTGCGTTAGATAAACAATTTCCGTTATGAATTTAAGTGATTTTTTATATTTAGCATGCACAGCTTAACATAATCGTTAACATTATTTAAATAACATGTCGAACTTGATAAATTCTTTTTACAGTCTTGCCAGCATCATTGACCGCACTCAATCCGGCTCTGCAGCAGGGTAAGTGTATTTATAGATATTATTTTCAGTTTTATATTAACATCAATTTGTAGGTCAGAGCTTGGGCTATGGATTTGTTAACTATGTGCGCGCCGAGGATGCTGAGAAGGCTGTGAACACCCTGAACGGCTTGCGTTTGCAGAATAAGGTTATTAAAGTATCATACGCCCGTCCAAGCTCAGAATCTATAAAGGGTGCTAATTTATATGTATCGGGTCTTCCGAAAAATCTATCACAACCAGACTTGGAGGGGATGTTTGCGTCGTTTGGCAAAATCATTACATCTCGTATACTCTGTGATAATATTTCTGGTAATTTTTGGCATGAACAACTATCGATAACAATGGCGATAACGAAATTTAACCGCAGGTCTATCGAAGGGTGTCGGTTTTATACGCTTCGATCAACGCAACGAAGCCGAACGTGCCATTCAGGAGCTAAACGGTAAAACACCCAAGGGCTATGCCGAACCGATAACCGTTAAATTCGCCAACAATCCAAGCAATAGCGCCAAGGCCCAAATCGCCCCACCCCTAACCGCCTACTTGACGCCCCAGGCAGCAGCGGCCACCCGCCGCCTAGCCGGCGCCCTACCATCCGCCGGACGTATCAGGTGCGTAGCATCCATTAAAAACCTAATCTCGGCGGTCACAACATTTGTTAGATCGGGTCCATATACAATATATATATATATATATATATGTATATAGATATATATGTATATAGATATATAATGAAAACACAGTCCGATGGGTTCGCTTGAATCTGTGCGGTCCGTGTCCGTGTGGGATCAAAAGAAAAGCCGCCCCGACAAAGTCGCTCGCTGCGTTTAAAAATTGGAAAAACGAATTAGAAACTAGAAATCTATTTGGTTAACATATATAATTTGAGCATACGTAACAAATATTTATATATATTATTATAATTTCATTTCAAATTATTATCGATTTAGCATAACTTTTACATGACTTTGTTTCTAATTTAACTACCTCTTATGTGGCATATTTCGGTTTTCTTTTTTCTTTGACAAAAAACAAATTTCTCATCATTTTTAGCATTGGAAAAAGTCCCATGTTAGCGATTAACAAGGGTTTGCAAAGGTGAATTTTTCGACTTATTCATTTCACACACACAGGCACACACAGACACACACACACACACATAAATATTGATTGCTGTTTTACTTTTTTGATTTACTATTAAAAAGAAAAGAAATACAATTTGTAATACTAAATGTTTAGCTTTAATGTTTGTGTGTAATTGTTCTACATAATACCCGAATACCCTATGATTTCAAGTACAACTCCTTAACGTAACTTTTGTTATATCCTTTCAACAATTAGCTAGCATTCACATGACGGCTTCTTGTGTTTGTTGCCACGTTTCGATTCTTTCCGTTCTGTTACAGCGCATGCATCGATTGTCAACTCTTTTGATTTCCTCTAACATGAAACTACCCCCATATGATTTTCGAGTCTATTTAATTACTGTGTAACATATACGTTAACAACTAACATTCCTTCCGAAAGTCTGCTTATGTATACATATTTATGAATTTTCTATATATTTTTTTTTAACCATATCAGCGACAATTACATATTTGTGCTTTTAACCGAACAATCAATTGGGCCATTTGGAGCATTATGTGAAAAGAAAAATGCCATAAAAATGAAAATTTTTGCAGCACAGTGTAATAGTGGCCAGCAAAACTACTATGAAAGCATGTCACATGATATTATAAACCAGCAAAGTTTTTGCAAATGCGGCATGCCGATTTCTAAATACCCTTGCAGACTGAGCAGCTCGAGGATGCAGTCGTCTTAGTTTATGGGTTAATCAAGAGCAGCAAAGGAGAGAGAGAACATGAACGAAAAAGGTTTTCATTTTCTTTTAATGAAAAACTTGATTTTATTTTAGTGAAATTTTTTTGCATAGAAGTTTAATTATTGGGATTTTCTTCTAATAGCCTGATCTTTTATTAAATTAATATAATTTTATAATTCTGTTACAAATGCAAGCTTTTAGGTCTGTTAGCCATATAAAATATACATATATCATAATAATAACAGTCTGATTTTAAAGTAACAAGTACAAGACCAGCTCCAAAACTCAGCGGCACAAATTTTTGAAAATAATTTTATAAAAACTTAAATCAATTTTGAATAGATCTTAGTTCTACAATAATATGCTCCAATACTTAAAACTTCAATATAAATGATAATAAATGATTAAAAAGGTATCTAATTAAATTATAAAGGAATATAGAACAGATAGACACATCCATCCATCCTCAGCCTCAGCAAACTGTAAGGGTATATATGAAAAAAAAAAAAAAAATACAAAACCAAATTCAAAATCTTTTATATACATACCCAGCATAGCGTTTTATAGTTTCCTAAGTGTTATACTCCAGGAGGGAACGACACGTTTTGTTGCGGATATATATGTATATATGTATGTATATTTATATATATATATATATTTATATATATGTACCATAAACAATGAATACAACCTCAAGTACTTTACTCCTATTGATAACTAATCAATTAACTTAATGCGTGTAACTAATTTATTTGAATTCTTTCTGCCCCGAACCACAAATCAAATGTAAATGTACTGAACAGATACTCACCGCTGGCCGGAGATCTATTGGCCAATTCGATATTGCCGGGCAATGCAATGACCGGATCCGGCTGGTGTATATTCGTTTACAATCTGGCGCCGGAGACTGAAGAGAATGTGCTGTGGCAGCTATTCGGACCGTTTGGCGCTGTGCAATCGGTCAAGGTAATACGCGATCTGCAGACCAGCAAATGCAAGGGATTCGGATTCGTTACCATGACCAACTACGATGAGGCTGTCGTGGCCATACAATCGCTGAACGGCTATACCCTGGGCAATCGGGTGCTGCAGGTTAGCTTTAAGACCAACAAAACCAAAACCACTTAAGGGCAATCTCTGCACAGCCAACCCGTCGATATTCGAGTTTTCTGTTCGTGAACAACCAAACTGAACGTATCTATTATTTTTGGATCGAAACATCCCCTCACTCTATGCAGAAAAATTCGAGAAAAGCTCGTAACGATGAACGAGAATAATGTAGCAGGAAAATATGATGAAGAAAAGTAACTATGGCATTTGACAGCGAGTTGTAGTCATAATTAAAATGCACACACATACTATAACACATATATGTATCTATGTGTGTGTGTGTGTGTATTTACCTTTATTGATTTGTGTGCTAAACGAAATTATTATGATTGATTGATTGATTGATGATGATTAATGAAATCTTAGCGAAAATTTAAATATTTATTATGTTTACTTTTGTGGGAAATTACACGCAGCACTTACATAATTTATCCAATTAACGTTTATTTAACAAACAAACAAAAAATACTACAAACATACTAAAAAAAATAAATACTTTTTAAAAAATAATACCTAAAACAAAGCTTAAAAGAGGCAACAAATACAAAAGCAAAAAAACAAGAGACAAAATCTCTTTAGATTGACTAAGCGAAATTCATCAAATTAATGAAAACAAAAATACTTAAATTAACTGAAATTTTTTTTTTTTATATTAAACTAAATTGAATATTAAAATTACGTAACTAAATTATTTAATGTTTATTCATTTAATCAAGCAACTAAAAGAAAAGCAAACCAAAAAACATATATATGTACATATATATATGTGTATATATATATATGTATATATATATATATATATATGTATATATATAAAAGGAAAAAGAAAACCAAATATAATTAAAATACACGCATATAAAGAAAATGATAATTTTTAAAGAATTTATTCTGAATACCTAGGTACATATAGTATAACCAAGCCTATATGTGCTGCTTTAAATGCTATATTGTATTTGTATTTGTATTGTGTTCGTTTTGCAAAACTTAATTTAACTTAATTAATCAATTAATTACATTCACTTAAACTAATGTTATAATATGTACTTAAAAGCTTCTATTCAATTTGATTCAATTCGATTCGCATTGATTTGAACAATCTACCCCCGAAGAGCCGCGTTCAAGCCGATCGACTGCGATCGCGAAACGCAACAACAGCAACAAAATATACATACATCATACAACGTACATCGTACATCATGCATACATCATACATACTTATAACCATTCTTATTATTATATATATGTAATCGTTTTAATCTTATTTTTTTTCGTCGTCGTCTAACTTAAAATGAGAAAAACAAAACAAAAAAAACCAAAGTATATTCAATATTGTATGTGCAAACGCAACGTAAAGAAACCAAGAAAACTTATTATATTATATTACATTATATTATTATGCCTACTTATTATTCCATTTTTATAATTATATCTTACAAATAAAACCAAAAACCAAAACCAAAAAAAAAAAAAACACAAACCATCAACAAAACTAAAAACAACATGAAAAAAGTAAACAAAAATAATATTTATATATACACATATATACTTATTATAAAATAAATGTGTGACTTATTCAAAAACTATGCGAAAAGAACAACAACAAAAAAATCCAAAAACCAAAACACAAAATTTGTTTTCTTTTTTTGCAAACACAACAGACAGAACAAAAGACAAAACCGTAACACACACAACTGAAAATTGGCAACGTTGCACATTGACTGATTGATTGGCATATTGACTGATTGATCGATCAGATCAGGAAACAAAAGAAAGAAGCAGCTGTTGCTGGTGCAGTTATTTGGGTCTGTCGAAAATTGGCAACGGCGCATAGCTGTAAAATTTGGCAACGCTGCACTGAAAACTGGCAATGTTGCAGCGCATTTTTATGTGTCATTTTTTCGCTTGTTCATTTCTTACCTTTATCCATTTCGTTTTCACGCAACTCTGCAAATGCTACAAACGGGTAACTGAAATGTGGCAACATTGCCTTCGCAGCTCGAAATTTGCTCGGCCTGGTCACGTACACCCACAAGTTATACACATATTAAACAATATTCAAAAAAAAAAAAAAAAAAAAAAAATACAACAACAGCACTCGCATTTTAAAACAAAAATACAGAATATTGAAACTCGCGTTTGTTCAGCTCAGTTTCAATGGTCAAACAACGTAAATAATGCATAAGTTTTTTAACACTGGTTTTCGAACTCTAAGAAAATGCATTCAAAACTAACTAACAAGATAGGTAACATACGTACGATAAAGTATACTAAATTTAAGATGTGAGCCTACTGCATAGATGCTCCCGCATTCTTTTCCCCCGTACTCAGTAGTGCTTCAGAAAGCAATCAATGTGTGTGTGTGTCAGTAGAAATTAACAATCTTAAAATGAGAATACTTAACAAAAATGCAAACACAATTTTTAAAATGAAGACTTTTTTTTCGAACTAGTGCTTGAAGTACGGCCACATCTACATGGCAATCGGGCACTCTGAAAAAAGAGAAACAGAAAAAAGAGTGAAAACTTAAGGTAGTTAAAGTAAAACTCATGCGAGGCGAGAACAAAAAGTTGTGGGAGTTGCAGGCGCAAATTGAAAACACCAAGTACATATATATATATGTCTATAACGATGTAAAATTTTTTAAACAAAGATTTATAGTAAAATTTATTATTATATTGAATAATAAGTATATATACATGCATACATTATAATATATATACATATATATATATATATATATATATACATGTCAAACTAAGCAAATGCATAAAAGTAAAAACAATGTGAAATACATTCAAAAAATACCAAAGATTGGAGAAACACTTAACCCAATATCCCAAGCCACACAACCAAAAAGTTCGCCAAATGTGCCCGTCAAGGAGCGAGCTCTTTGGATCCAAAACTAAACCCAGCAGACTTATCAGATGGGTGCAGCACATAAATACTCAAAGCTCGCGATATTCGGTATTCAATATTCAATAAAATAAAAAACAAGAGAAGAACTACTCATTTACGTGTATATGTAGCAAGTGTGTACTCGTGTACTATGTGTACTATATGTACTCGTACATATAGAAATATCAAACATTAATTGTTTATTTCTTTATTGGTTCGTTTTTAAGTTCCGGCTCGTTCGTTCATGTGTTTGTCTTGCCAGTGGAATCTATATACATAGAACATAAACTACTTAGAAAACGAAAAGAAAAATGGAAAAAAAAATTATGGAAAATTTAAACATATACATACTCACTAATTGTGCATGTGTGTGTGTAAACAAGTCAATGAACTTAATGGATTTAATTACATTTAATAAAAAAATAAAAAAAAAAAAACAAAAACAAATACATAAATAAATATAATATCCATAACATTAGCCAGGTGCTGGTCCCGAGCTGGGGCCCACACACCAAACGGCTTTGTGTCATTATTCAAGAAAGCAATATTAAGATGTGACTCGAGTTGGCTGCAGTCAATAGCCAAGCCAAGATAGTCCTTCAGCCTAGACGCTTCAGAATGCAGTTCAATATTATATTCGAAAAGTTTTTCAAAATACTTGATACCTCTGTATTTGGTTAAAGCACGGAATGACTTTTGCATCATTTAGAAAATTACATTTGCACAATTTCAATCATTTTTAATAAAATATACTATTACCCGTATATTCGTTGATTGTTAATGCTTTAGAATGCATTTGTTCAGCATATTTCTATATCCTTTGGACGGAGAGAGAAATTTTTCAATATTTTCTTAAAACTGAAAATACCTAACGAGTCTTAAATATTTCTTGAGAAAGATCAGTACAATATTTAAAGTTTTCAGTTTTGATTAAAGAACAAACTGAAAGGGAGATTTCACTATTTTCCCGATTTAAGAATTGCATTTTTTCTAAAATATGCAGTCCTTGGTAACATATAACAAGTCCGTATTGCTTCAGAGTGCACATCTTTAAAATATTGCCAAACTTGCGGTGTTTCAGTATTTTCCTGGTCATATAACCATTTGCCAGATAAAAATAACGTTTTTCCTGAAAACCCTATGCCTAGAGGTGCGCATCTGTATAAATTCAAAGGTCAGCAACTCGGTCACAGAACTCACAGTGTGCACACATAAGTGTATGCTATACAATTACCTAAATATAGCTAAAGAATATTAGTACATTTTAAAGGCTGAGAAGAAGGAGATGACAAAGATGAAGAAGAGGTAGAAGAAGAAGACAAGGATGATGTTTAAGATAAAAGAAAGGCGGTCGAATGGGGATGCGAAAAAGTACATCAAAATAGACACAAGCACTCACTAAACATACACTGGCAAAAACAGGAATAGAAAAAACAGAAATTAAAGTACAGTCAACAAAATACAACAAAATATTGAACCCAACTGAAAAACTTGTGAACGAATAACAATGAAAATCATAAACTAAGCATGAAATGCATTTAAAATAATTTCAACAAATATATACATATTTAAAAACAAATCATATAAATATACTCCATATATTTATATATATATATGTAATACTTAAGTAGTTATATAGAAACGTATGCTTACCTATTTGGTCCGACATGAAGCACAAATGTGTGAGCGTCGCTTGCGTAAAACCATAAAAACTTCCAACACTTAAACGTTATACAACACCAACACACACACACACACATATACAGACACATTTCATGGATTTTAATAGCACGCAGCATCAGAGCTATGCGAAAACAAAAAGCAAATAAAACTACGATAGATCGCATTCCGTTGTGCAATTTGATGTTGATCAGCAAGCGATAACGATAACAGTCGATGTTGTTCGATAACTCAATTTAGTTAATAAGCACTTAGACAAATACTAAACGAGTGTGTGTGAAATCAGCCAAAAGCCGATGCTCAAGCAGAGGCGTATAAACACGGTCTAGGTTTAAACAGCCCATTAGCTATGCGAGCCCTTAGCTGCATGCCATGAGAATCGCATAGGCAGGCGCACAGTGGTGCAGCTAGCTCAATGCTCGACTTTAAATTTAAGCAGTGATTAATTATAACTTTTAATGTATGTTCTTAGAATTGACTAAACATAAAGAAAGCAGAAAACAAAATGTTTAATAATTTGCAATAAATTTGATGATGAACCAAAAACAAAATGAACATAAGATCGTAAAGAGACAAAGAAAAAAAAAAACAAGTATATGCCGCTTTGTCAACGGAACGCGCCCAAACCAAAGAGAAATAACTCCAAAAATCAGTTAAATAAGCAAAAATACAACTATATATTAAGAAGATACATTATAATTATAAGAAATTGCTAATAGGTATCCACATACACACACACACACACTCCCACACACAGACACAGTCACAGACACCGACACACACACACACTCCAATCGATTACTAAATATTTGATTATGTATGCTACTTATGATTGTCTATGGAGATATATGTATTACTTTGTATACCCCACAAAACTTGTACTTACATATTTATTGCATTGTATTCAACTTAGTTAATCACATCTTAACCAACTTACCAAACTTACCAAAACTTTCAAGATATTTATATTACATTATAGTTACATTATCTTATATTATATTGTATTGTGCTTGGCATTTAAAATTGTCTGATCTATACCTCTATATGTATTGGAGTGGTTCCACATTTGTTTCTGCTTTGAATGGCAAAAACTTCAAGTACCCAAAACAAATGAAAAACAAAACCCCAATGCGAAAACAAATTAAACAGCTAATGTAAGCCCATAGGATACCCAAAACCTATAAAGAGATCTTAAGTATTCAAGTGCTATAATCAAGCCATACGTACTACATCTACAACTAGGCATATTTGTATATGCATAGAGCTCTATGCTAGTGGGTTAACATGATGAATTTTTGGGGCAAGTGCAACATGATGAAGAACAAGAGAGGATTATGAAACAATTTTTGCATACTTAGATCAAATTGGATATACCGAATACAGATGAATCGCCAAGTGGCGTAGATCAACCAAAAATTAGATATAACTACAAGATTTACACACATTTAGATGCATATATGATTATTATATAACTTATTACAAGAATTTAACTATACTCGTACATACTTATAATTGATATGGATGTATGTATGTATTATTAATTGTAATTATAATTATTATTCTATTTGTATTTTATTGTATTACCATGTATTAGTTTTGTTCCACACTCTTTTGCTCTTTCATAAATAAAAACCAACAAAATCAACAAAAAATATGAAAATAAAACAGAAATTATACAAAAAGCCGGCAAGCAAGATGGTATGAAAATAACAAATAAGTTCGAAATCAAATATACAAATAAAAACGACGTGAAATAAAGTGAAAAAAAAAACGAAAAATATGCGCTAATTAGTTTCAGTTTTTCTTTAATTCAAATCAAATTTCAGTTTTCCTTTTATTCAAATTTATTAAATATTTATTGCATTTTTTTTTACAATTTGTATCAAACATGGTGCGTAGGTTTCGTATATAGTATATATTATATATGTAGTATATATTATATATGTAGTATATATTATATATGTATATACAGACTTATAATATTTCAATTTTTGCATACTTTGAAAAGTGTTCAGTTTTAAAGCGAGAGCCTTGGTAATTACACACAATGGGGTGCCATATTTATGCGCTGTTAATTAACGATCGGACTATAAGCACCGATTCTTTAAAAGAATACATTTCCCACAGTCTGGAGCAACAGTAATCGCAGAAGCGGAGTGTGTGCGTGCGTGTTTTTGTGCACTTCTCTTACTCTAGCTCTCTCTCTCTCTCTCTCTCTCTCTCTTATTCTTTCCACATGTATTGCGTAGTGTACCCCTCTCGGTCTCACTCTCTCTGTATCTCGATCTTTCTAATGTTTTGCACCTTGTATCTCCCTCTTTCTCTTTCGAGATCTCTCTCTCTCTCTCTCTCTCTCTCTCTCTCTCTTATTCTTTCCACATGTATTGCGTAGGGGATCTCTCTCTATCTCAATCTCTCTGTATCTCGATCTTTCTAATTTATTGCGCCTTATATCTCCCTTTCTCTCTCTTTCTCTCTCTCTCTCTCTTATTCGTTCCATATGCATTGCGCAGTGTCTCTCTTTCTCTCTCTCTTTCTCTCTCTCGTTCTTTCTATTAAAATTGCACCTTATCTCTATCTGGCTCTCTCTTTCGCTCTATCTCTCTCTCTCTCTATCTTCCTTTCTATCTCAATGTGTATCTTTTTAAATTTCTCTTTCTCACTCTCTGCACTTTTCAGTCTCTCCTTCTGTGCACCTACATGTTGCTCTTCCTCGCACTCTAATATTCCCCCCAATCTCACACTGAGTTTCTCGCAGTGTACAGGAAGTGTTATTATTTTATTTTTATTTTTGCTTGGTAACCAAATTAAATATATTTTAAATTAAATATATTAACGATCTACTAGGTACGTAGCAAAGAAAACTCTTTAGAATTGCAGATAACATCGTTTATTTTCAGTAAATACTTTTAAAATTTGTAGCTTGATTAGGTAAATATGTAAGTATTATAATATGTAAATACAATAAACATGCTGTATCTGCATGTTCCAAAAATGCGCATTACAGAGAAAACAAATTTATATAGCATACTTTTGGGAGCCTGATGCCCTTCAAAAGGAATCCGAAGGAAATACGTAATGGATTTTGGAACATGCCTGATAATACATATATATATATATATATATATGTTTGAATAACACTCGATTATATGTATATGAATATATATAGCTTTTATATAATGTATATATATTTTGCGAACTTTGTTGGCACAAACATTTGTCATGTAGGTACATGGAGTACGTATGCGAATTTTCGTGTATATCTAAGTTTTGAAAAACCTAATAAAAAAAAGTGCTACAGCTAGGATAAAATTAGGAAACAATGGGTATAGCTACATTTATATGGATAGTAGACAAGACATTAAATACAAACAATCTGTGGTTGCCGTTGTAATGTTGATATGCCTGCAATACCATCTGGAGTTAGGCATGTGCCGATGCCTCTTGGATCTCACTTGTCTGACTTGGTGGTACTTAGAAGCGCAACTGGGCCATTTCCAGAGTTTGCACGTTGCAGTGCCTTTGCTTAGACGCCCAGCTCGCGACTGGGCGTGGTTGTCGCCAATTGTCCAGTATTACTCCCGGCCGGCGGCGGTGCGACAAAGCTGGGCATCCACTTGTTCAATAGAGTGCGTATGGCAAAGGTCACATCATGATTGGCGAAACAGAACAGAAATGAGACAACAAAGCCCTGCAGGCTGACCAGCACCACCGACAACAGCTGATAGAATCGATCCAGCTGGGTGCCAGCGTCGGGTCTATAGGGCAGCAGAAAGTGCTGCAGCCCGAAAAGTGGCACCAAAATAATTGTGGCACGCACCGCCTTGCGTATGGCCAGCGGGGCTGGCTGTGCCGATTGTGGATGCAACTTGCGCACAATCACCCGCAGCACATTGATAAGGAAGACTAAGAAGAAAGAGATGACAAGCATGTTGATAGTTACGTCGTAAATGTAGGCTTAAACTTACTGAAACTGGCCAGCAGCGAGAGGGTTATGGGCACCGAGAAGATCCACAAGTAGAAACTGTCATTGATCCAGCAGCTGTGACAGAAGTTTCAACAATATCGAGTTTTTATATGAACTTATTTTGTTCCCTTATATTCTTCCTATACCCTGCTCTAAAAATTATATGCGTACTGCGTACTTAATGTGAGCTTAAGTTCTGCTATAGTATCCAATATATTAGAGCAAGTTTTCCAGCTAAAGACTAATGTCATCTACAATTTCGGAGCAACTCATGAAATATATGAAACCTATGAGCATGAATGAGTCAACATTAAAATTAACACCCCTTTTCCATTTTAAGGCCAAACAGGCTTTAAATAATTGGTTGAAATACATCAAAATATAATGCAAACATTTTCCGCTAATATTCCACATTTGAGTGTGGAATCTCGAAAATCACTAAACACATTCCTTTAAGGAAAAAAAAACCGTTAACGACCATTTTTACTTTTAGGAAAAGGCCCAAATATGCTTTAAATTATCGGATAAAAAATGCATAATTTTCACTTTACGATAATTTTCCAAATTTAAGTGTAGAATTTGGTAAATAGCTGCAACGCGTATACCTTAAGGTTTTATTTAGAGCTTCGGATAGAACTTCACCCGCTTTTTCAATCTATATATGCTTTCGTATATCTGATCTGAATAAGCCCTCATCATTACTCACTGAGCATTGTCGTTGGCACTGAAATGTCTGGCAACGCCGTAGGGTAGTAGAAACACGAGAGGTAGCAGCCAGCTGAGCAGCTTGAACCAGCGCATCACAATCGTGTCCTTGACAAAGACCTGCAAGACAAGTGAATTAGTTAATGAAAGTGATTTATGATTAATTGTGAATAATATTTTCAGGTAAGTCTGAGACAATTTCATAGAAATGTACTGAATGCGAAAGGAACTTGTTAACAGTTTTAATTAGGTTTAAGGCAGAATGAATCTCTTTATCAAAGCGAACAAACAATCAATTATATTTGTTGAGAAACATAAAAGGTTCTCAAATACTAGTTCCATGCAAAATGCGATTACGATAAAATGTTAATATTATATTTAGCTAAGTCGGATTCAGTTTCAAGCGAAACTCTTACGTTCGCAGGATCCAGTTTCGATGGAAACTTTAATGGATAGAAATTTAATGAATGCACCTAAAGTAGTTGTTCGCAGTTCTAATTGGGTTTAATGAAAAACGAAAGACGAACAATATTTCATATAAGATCCGCTTGAGAGGGCATTTACAAATTCCCGATGGCACTTGACATTTGCAATTTCAATTTGATGACGATGCGGAACAGTTGCAAATCACAAAAAAAAGAAAAGGAAAATGTTTAAGAGATGCTTTCACATAAATTGCGGCGGCTGCAAATCTCATCAGGAATTCACAGCAGTTGCTCGTAAACTAAGCAAACTTCTGCAGTAATTACAGCGATTTGCATGTGAATGGATAGAAAATGGAAAAGCAAAGGAAAACGCAGGCAATATGATTTGGCAGGCCAGGGGCAAGGGCAGGGGCAGCTCCAACCGAGACATACCACAACCAGGACCAAGTGCAGATGCAAACCCTCGCAGAACATCCAAAAGTAGTTGACCAGCATAAAATAATGCACCACCAAGTGGAGTGCAATGCACCAGGGCTGTAAAACCATGAAAAGAAAGCATAATTGTATAGGGAGAACGGGATGAGCAACAGCTGTGGGCACTTACCGGATTCTCGGCTATTTGCTCGGTATGCTCAACGACCAGACGATACCAGAGTATCCAGGCGATGCATGTGCAGGCCAGGGAGGCAAACAGATGCACATGTATCCTGATGCGGGTGCAGCGCAACGATCTGTAGGATAGAGCGTCAGCATCAGCATCATACGCTAGCCTGGCTAATTGCCCAGATCGTACGTACTTAAAGCCGAGAAATATGACAATCGATATGAGCAGCGCCAGGAGCGACAGTGCATAGCCCTTCACATACAGCTCGTTCACAAATTGCCGGAACTGCAAAACAAACCAACTTTGACAACAGCTTTGATCTGGATGCACGGTGACTCACCTGAAAGTCCTCATAGTCCACACAGTTGGTATAGTTGGACCAGGTGTGATTGCTAACCGGATGCCGGAACCATGAACCACTCTCCAAGCAGCTATCCCGACATCATACATGCGTACAAGGGAAATAATTATTATTATTATTCAAAATAAATTTCGTATTTTCTATGTTCCATATTCCATGTTCCAGTTCGTATCTGCTATGTTCTATGTTCTATGTTCTATGTTCTATGTTCTATGTTCTATGTTCTATGTTCTATGTTCTATGTTCTATGTTCTATATTCTATGTTCTATGTTCTATGTTCTATGTTCTATGTTCTATGTTCTATGTTCTATGTTCTATGTTCTATGTTCTATGTTCTATGTTCTATGTTCTATGTTCTATGTTCTATTTTCTATGTTCTATGTTCTATGTTCTATGTTCTATGTTCTATGTTCTATGTTCTATGTTCTATGTTCTATGTTCTATGTCCTATGTTCTATGTTCTATGTTCTATGTTCTATGTTCTATGTTCTATGTTCTATGCTCTATTATCTATGTTCTATTATCTATGTTCTATGTTCTATGTTCTTTGTTCTATGTTCTATGTTCTATGTTATCTTTTCTATTTTTTATGTTCTATGTTCTATGCCAAATGCTCCATTTTCTTTGGTCTATGTTCTATGTTCCATGTTAAATGTACCATTTTCTATATTCTATGTTCTTGTTCTATGTTCTATGTTTTTACCCCTTGCTCTTTTCTTCCTTATTTTTATTATCTATGAGCAACTTTTATCCTATATTATTTATAATGCATATATGTATTCTATGACCCAAGTATTTTTAATTCCTTAAGTTTGAGCTTTGTTTTTTCAAAAGATTTTCGCAAATAATTTCTAAGGCATTAGCTGATCAGAAAGGAGCCCACTCAGGCTACGTTGCTTGAATTTTATTTGTGAATCGAGAATGGAATGAGTCGAAATGGACTCAACCATTTCCAACATATATATATGTTATAGGATGAGGAAACACAAAATACTTGGGCTTAAGAATGGAATATAAATTTAAATTGTGTGCGTGTTTATGATAAACACAATACGCTTTGAGGCTATCCGCTCTTTAAATGTAGTTTGATTATAAGTTTAATTTTGCATTGAACTCACGTTTTGTGTGCCAAAAACTTGCTATTAAAACCCTCAACGAAGTCGGGACAGTATTGACTCAATACGGTGCCAGCTGGTGTTCGTGGCCAGCACAGATAGCCATCAAAATTCACGGGACAATAGAGGGTTTCCATTTCACTTGTATTATGTGAATGGTGATTTGTTGCCATTGTTGCCGATAGAACCGTGGCATATAGCTCGTTCTCGCTGGCCGCCTCCTCATCCACATCCTGCATATCAATGGTGCCCTCATTGAGCACCGCCTGCTCCAAGTAGCGCGGTATCATTGTGTGTGTCTCCAGCAGCAGCCCACCATCGCCAGGCTCTAATCAGTGGATGGGGGGAAAGGGGAAGCGGATGTTGGGTGGGGTAATATATACAAGCATATATGTGTTCATAAAAGTGTCGATTTGTTGCCAAGCGCGAGTTGTAAATGGTATATTCTATAATTCAAGTGTGACTGTATTGAATGTATAGCCGCATTTCAGTGTGACCGTCTTTGTAGTGAGGCTCTGATTTTGTTAGATTTCATATTAATTTTGGCAGCGTAGTGAGATCGTATATCAGTGTGGCCGTATTTGAAATGTGATCGTAAGCTTGAGCAATTTCAGTGTGGCCGTATTTCATCGCTTATCATTGTGATAATAGTTATAATCCTTTCAGTGATACCGTATTCCTTAGACTCTTTGTTTTCTCAGTGTGACTATACTTTGAGTGTGTCCATTATGTAATGTAACCGTAATTTAAGTGTCAATATATAAAATATGAACGCATCTTTTCTTATGTAATCGTATTTGAGTCTGTCGCAACTTCAGTGTAATCATAAATATTTTCTGTGTGACTGTACCTTATAATACTAAGCGTTGATGACGGAAACCTGAGCAGCTTTCAACTCAATTAGCGTATTGAACAAACCTGTTGCTAGTTGGCCAGTGGCCGTGTCATTCTGGTAGCGATAGACGCACTCGGCATACAAATGCTTGAGAAATGTGCGTAGATTATCCTGCGGCTGTGGCGGAATAGCCCCCGATACTGTCATCTCAAAATAGGCAGCCGTTGCCATAATCAGTGCTGTAATGGAGACAAATAAAAGGAGTCTTGGTTGGTTGGTTGGTTATTTTGTTGTGCATTCGTGTGTGCATGGATGATTTACTTATGCTTCGAAAAACGGAGGTTAATCTAGAGCACGAAAATCTTTATAAATATGCATATAAAAATAAGTGTGTAAAAAGAAGGTCGCTGGTTCATTCTGAAACCCACAAATTCGGCTCTAAATGAAACAGTTTAGAATTTTTATATACAATTAATTCATTTCATTTTGATCCAAATATGGTTGCTGCTTTTGGGTTGAGGCTCATTCAAAAAGTTTACCTTAAGGTTTGGTCTACAGTTTAAACTAAATTCGAATTCGGGGTTCGAACTTATTCGGCTTAAAACTAATTTGCAGCCGTCAACAGCTCGGTGGTAATTTATATGTTAATACCAAGTTCTTGATAATAAGCCCTCAATATGCAATGTGTATATATACAGAACGTAATAAACAAAGAGCTGACATATCCAAGCACTGGCACAGGTAGCTTGTTTACTTGGCGCTGCAATGAAATGAAAATATGTAAACTCTTTTCAGGCGGGAGAAGCGACCCACACACACGCTCTGGCATTGTTGACTGCCATGGCTTTGATTGCAATATGTCGGAGTCCTGATGACCTGGCGACGCATGTCCACACACTCATCTGCATAAAGGACAATGGCTGGCCGTAGGGCTGCACGCCGGAACGCACTTCAATAAATCCGTTTATTGTCTAATTAATTAGCGTTCGTTTTAGTGCTAGCCGTCGGGGTATTCAGTTTGTAATTAAATTTCTCCTTTGCACTTCTACAACCCAGCATCGATCGATGCTGCAACACACACAGACACACACAGACACACACAGGCACACACACTCGGCACATGCTTCAGTGAGCCCTGCAAGTTTCTTGCCTAACTTTGTTATATTTTTAATCAAAACTCATTCCACTTGATTGAGTTTTAACACTAACAATCTAACGAATACAATCACACGCACACACACACACGCTCTACAGTCTGCGGCAATTTGGTTAATGCATTGCTAAACCCAAAAACCCAAAACTAAAATTCTACAAGTCACGGCCAACATGACGTATGCTTCATTTATACTTTTGCCAGCTGCCAGGCAGTTGGAATAATATGGATATGTTGCGGCAACTAACTTTGGAATAACAACTATGATTGCGTTAAGGTGCTGTCAAGTGCACGACTAGCAAATACCCTGTACTCAACACAAGAAGTGCCAGAGCTGATTGGGAGACTGAGAGAGAGGAAGAGAGCGAGAGAGAGAGAGAACAACTGAACCATTTGCTGATATTACTTTCCATTTTTAAGAAATATTTGATATGTTTATAACGAGTTATTTAGAAAGGACTTTATAGTTTATGCATTGAGAGTCTGGCCTCGCCTAGTTCTAAAGCTAGAATTAGAAGTAAAAAGTTGACCGAGATATCATGACATCATATGTAACTTTATAACAATTTGAAAGTCACAATTTAAGTAATACAGTTTTCAAGTTACTTTTGCAATTGTTTTCAAAGTGTAAACAATCGCATTTATTTGTTTGCTTGTTTATTTCCTGCCCTCATCATCTTTATCAAACATGCCTCATTCTCTCTGAGCATATATACCCAATCATCTAAGCCCTTTTGTGAGCACAGGGTATATAAAGTACGCACACATATTTTTGTGTTTTGTCAAAGTTTAAGCTAGTTCTTTGGGGAGTGAAAAGGGCAGATGGTGTCTTTAGGAAACATGTACTTCTTCAAAGTTATCATATTACCTTTTGTACTGATAAAACCTCCATGGTCACTTTATTTGCAAGCAAATATATTGCTTTAATGCTAATTCAAAGCAGAATATTCGCCAACTCACGGAGCAGGCGAACGGGCTACAATTCAAATGTCTGTATAGCTTAGTTTTAGCTGCACACCTCCATGAACAGAATTTGTATTTTAACGTGTTTAAACATTCCACACACAAGTTCGGAAAATGAGCGGAAAACTGTCACATGAAACTGTTTTGTTTTGCATCCATGGGAGATGGGCATTCAATGCATGAAAATGGGTTGCAAGCTACAGCGAATTTATTTCAAATTATTCTTGGTCGGAAAATGAGTGAAAAACTGCAAATATGTAAGGCGAAACGCTATTATTCAGTTAATATACATTAAATATTGGCATGTTAGCATACGAAAGATTTGTCCCAGTTATTGACTGTTGTGTCCTCCATGTTCACATTAATCTAATCGCGCTCAAGTATTAAGCGAAGAGAACTAATTTAAAGGCCAACCTTTGGCGTCTTTAAAGGCAGCCAATTGGAAGTAGCCCAAGCAATGTAATTGAATTATGAGACTTTGTTGCTTGTGTTATTGTTGTTGTTTTAGTTGCTGTTGTTGTTCGAGCTGTTGTGCAGCTGTATGGCAATTAGCTGGCCCATCAGTTCAAATGCCAGTTTGCTGCTGTCAGGGAGCGGCAGCTGCTTACTCATCTGCTCCATGTTTGTGCACAATTAATGCGACAGCGACATCGCGTATATGCCACGTGCAACAGGCTGTTGCAACGCAGCCCGACCACGTATTGTGGCCAGCTAATTGCGTCTGATAATATAGAAATCTCGATGGATAATTGTATATTCGTGTAGCAGCCGGAAGCATAAGCCTTGAAGGCAGCCAGGCTAATTGCCTAGTGGACAGCTCGTCTTGGATGGAAGCGAACCGATTGGGAAAAGCGCATTTAGAAAATTTAATCAATTGCGAGTTGCGTGCATTCACATGAAAAGTGAACATGGAGAACGCTTTGAATATTATAGAGCAATAGCATTCATAAAAAATAATTTGAGGCCGAAAAAGGTTTTAAATATGAGATCTTCAAATTCGATTCGCAAGAATAAGGTCAAATTTAATAAATTGTCGAAAGTCCTAGCCAAGAAAAAGCGGTATAGCAAAGGAGAAAAGTGACCAAGGTACAAATTTGTATTATTGTGAAATTTGAAGAGGAAAATAATTGCTAAAAGAACTATACAGGAAAAGGGAAGTCGCATAGAAAGAAAAGTGTTGAAAAACTAAAGGAAAATATAAAAGTTAAAACTCGAATAATTGTGCCAAGATTCCGAGAAGTGTTTTAAGTTTTGATGTTGGCAAATAGTTACTCAGCTTGTGATTTGGAACTTAATTAAATGCAAAATTTGTTGAACAGGAATTGAATACATAAATAATGATAAATATGGATAATTAATGAACGACATAATTAAAATCATGTAGCCAAATGGCTGCTGTTGGACTCGCACAAAAAATGTGACGCTGCATAAATTAAACTCCAATTGAAATTGATGTTTGCCAAAAATGGTAGAAAAACAAAATACGTCGAAGAAAAATGGCCGCTAGCTAGGAATACTTGGATAATATGAGGGACAAAATAGGAGCAATCGATACTATTGGCGGGGATTGAGCTGAAATAATTATATGTACATATGGCTGGATACTGAATACTCTGATGATGAATTGTTGCCGCTTGCTGTTTACTGCTCAACATGGACACAATTTGTGTAAGTGTGTGTGTGTGTGTGAGAGGGGGTGGTGGGGTGAGGCATGTCGCTGAGTCGGCTGTGTGTCGCCTAGTTAATGTTAATGTTTATGTGGTAAATGATGCTGGCGGCGCAAGTAGCTCTGCAACGGAAATCGAAACACAACACACAGCACCACACACCCTCACAAATACACACACACACACAGAAAGAACCAGCAGAATGGGCAACACGATTTGTTCTTGCAACGAATTTTGCCACTGTAAGTGTGTGTGTTTTTGTATGTGTGTGTGTTTTTTTTAAAGCAATTATAATAATAAATGAGTTTAGCTATTGCGAATTGCCGCCAGTCGATTGCTGTGTGTGTGTTTGTGTGTGTGCATGGGTCACTTAATGCAATTATGCTCTATGTGTGTGTGTGTGTGTGTGTGCGCACATTTTCTGGCTCATTGCCTGACCGAGCTGTTCTTTCACAGCGCACCATGGCACACAATCCTAAAAGCTTTTCTTTTATATGTAAGAAAATTTTGTTAACAATCGATTTGATCGCAATTTGATTGCCTTCGTTTCGTTTTTTGCTTAAATCATTTGCAAGCGGACTTCAAAGCTGATTATCCATAATTGATGGCAGTTGAATTCGTCATAAATTCTAAATATTTAAATATATTTATATTTATCTAAATATATTAATTTATATATTTTTATATACATATATATAGCTTTGACGGACTGTTAGCTGATCAAATTTTTTTTGGGCAAAGGCCGATCAGCATGAATTTAATTTTCAAGGCACTACATAAAAGAGAGTTGCCCTCAAGGGAAATGTGATAAAGTACTTTAAATCGTATACTTTTGATATATAAAATGTTTTGTATTTTCCTATAAATCAAAATGCCTCACATAGGCTGGTTTTGAAGGATATGAAGTTAAGATCTCCTGAGGCTCTGAAACTACGAATAATGCCCACAAATATGGTTTTGCACCCTACGGTGCCGTGCAGAAAGTTTTCCACTTAGCCGCCTGATTAGTTGCTAGCATGGCAGTTTTTTATTTAATTTTTTTTTGTTGCTGTTCATTTGTTTAGCTGGAATTTCGGCTATAATTTGCAGCTAATCAAAGTTGGTTAAGTGTTTTTCTTCTTGTTGTGCACAAAATCATAAAAACAAAAAAAAAAAATAAAAACAAAAAACAAACTCAACCACAACGGAAAAAAATTGAATTTCTTCTACACAAATTTTGGTAATCAATATAAATTTACCTAGTCTTATATTGAAATATTTTCGAATCATATTTATTTTACTTTTCGCACATCAAAAAAAAAAAAAGAGAAAAAATGAAAACAAATTTAAATGTGCGTATGATTTAATATATATGGGTATATAGCATGCATAATACATCTAGCGCCACTCGGTTTTCCCTTCCGGAAAAAGACTTACATGGCGTGAAAAATGTTTGCTTGTTGCCGTTTCTTTTGCTTGGTTTTTGTTTTGTTTTGTTGGTTATATAATGTTTTTAAAGTGGAACTAAACAGGAAACTGAACCGGATTAATAGGCTTTTCTTTTTATTACGCATCTGTACGTCTACATTGTTCGGTAGTTCATAAGCGACAGACCAATGGTATACTTAAGAATAAGAATAAGCACAAAGCAAAAAAAAAAACTTAAGTGTGACCAGGATTCAAATATGAGTTGTTGCCGAAAAACTTATGCATATTTCAATACTCCTTCTCAACAATTACATACTTGAAAACTTATTAATAACAATTCATTTCATTAATACATTTTACATGCTTGTTCTTTTGCAAATTTTTAGTTAGTACATCGGCAATCATATCATTAGTACCTATATATTTAACATCTATTTCGTTCTTAGAATATAGCTCGCGTACATGGTGAAACTTTATGTCGATGTGCTTACTACGTTTATGTAAAATTGGATTTTTAGCTAAGCACTGTGCGCTTTGATTATCGCAATACAATAAAATAGGCTTGGTTTCAATAAATCCCATTTCATGCAACAATTTTTTAATATATGTTGCTTCCCTTGCTGCGGTAGATAAAGCAATATATTCGGCTTCAGTGCTGCTTAACGCCACCAGACTTTGTTTCTTCGATTCCCACGAAATCGCGCTGCCTGCACCAATAAAGACATATCCACTATATGATTTTCGATCTGCAGCATCGTTCGCCCAGTCTGCGTCGACGTATCCATAGATCTGCTTGCCAGTATCCTGATAATGAAGTCTCATATTAGCCGTGCCTTTTAAATACCTTAGCACACGCTTCGCTGCAACTTCATGCTCCTTGTGAGGGCTGGTATTTCGTTGTGCCAGTTTCGCTACCGAATGTAGTATGTCCGGCCTGGTTGTTATGGCTAAATACATCAAAGAACCTATCAATGATTGGTAGCTCTTTTCATTAACCATCTCGCAGTTGACGTCATCACATTTGACTTGGTGACCTGCATCCAGTGGTGTAGCTACAGGCCTACACGTTGACATGCCCCAAGTATGTAGCATTTGTTCCACATACTGCTTGTGGCCGATTGTTATGCTTCCAGTCTCCCCTTCGCGCTCAATTTCTATGCCCAAGAAATGGTTGAGCTGGCCGCCATCAACAATGTCGAATTCCCTGGCAATGGACGCTTTGATTTTCAACAATTCGTCTTTATTTGAGCTGGCAAGTAAAATATCATCAACATAAACTGCAATTATATTAATTTTACCTTGCCCATTGCGTATATATACACAGGGCTCGCTGACACATGGAGTAAAACCCAGTTTTTTCAAGACTGCGTCCAGTCTACTGTTCCACTTTCTACCGCTTTGCTTTAGCCCATAGAGAGATTTTTTTAGTTTCAAGACTTTATCAGGGAATTCATCGCTTACGAATCCGTCCGGTTGTTTCATATAAACTTCCTCTGAAAGCTCACTATTCAGGTAGGCAGTAGACACGTCCATCTGATGCACAAACAACTTATGTTCGACTGCCAATGCCATAATCATTCGTACAGACGAGTATCTCACAACTGGAGAGAACGTCTCAAAGAAATCAACGCCATATCGCTGCGCACATCCTTTGGCAACTAATCTTGACTTAAAGCGCTCTACATAGCCATCCTTGTCAACTTTTATGCCAAAGACCCATTTGCAGCCTATCGCTTTCTTATTCGCTGGCAATTCTACAAGCTCCCAAGTCTTATTGTCTTCAAGTGCTTTTATCTCCTTCTGAATCGATGCTGACCATTCTTGGCTCATTTCTGACTCATTTGCTTCGCTTAAATTTTCAGGAATGACGATTTCCTCTGCCTTCAGCATATTCAGACAATTATACTGCTTGCGGGGTCTACCTGGTTTTCCAGTTTTTATCTTTCGTGGACGCCCTGGACCACGAGCTTCACAGTTTACGGGCGGTTCTGCATCATCACTTTTTGCACTCTCATACTCGTCAGTATCTTTCCTTTCAGTATGTTGCCCTCCGATTTCAATCTCTGCCTGTGTCTGCAGGACATTCTCAGCCTCAGCCTGCTGATTTACTGTTGCACAATCATCAAACAGCACTGTTTCTTTTTTATCGCTTGCAGATCCACCTAAATTATTTTCTATAAAAATAACTTCTCTGCTTTCGACAACTTTCTTCGACTCTGGACAAAATAGGCGATATGCTTTTGCTGCCATCGAATAGCCAACCATTACATATTCGATTCCCTTTGGACTAAACTTATTTCTGTGCCCTTTCTTTAAGACAATTGCTTTTGAGCCGAAAACCTTCAAATGCGATACAGACGGTTTCTTGCCAGTCCAAACCTCGAATGGTGTTTTGTTAGCCAATGTCTTGGTTTCTGACCTGTTGCGTAAGTATACTGCAGTCCCTACTGCCTCACCCCATAGTGTTTCATCTACGCCCGAGTGTACTAGCATACTTCTGGCCATCTCTACCAGTGTGCGATTTGCTCGCTCAGCAACTCCATTTTGCTGCGGAGTATAGGGTACTGTCAGTTGTCTTTTAATTCCGTGTTCCGACAAGAATTTTTCAAATTCACGACTAACATACTCGCGCCCGTTATCGCTTCGAATTGATTTTACCTTTTTGCCGCATTGTCTCTCGGCAAACAAAACAAAGTCCTTAAACGCGCTTAATATTTGGTCGCGAGACTTCAAAAAATACACAACTGTGTGACGTGAGTAATCGTCAATAAATGTTGCAAAGTATCGTGCGCCCCCGGCAGACGGTCTGCTAATTGGTCCACAAATGTCAGTGTGAATCAAACTCAATAATTGAGTCGCACGATTTTCAGAAGCTTTTGGAAATGGTTTTACACTTATTTTACTTTTTGCACAGGTTTCACACAAATCGTTTTTTATTTCAAAATTTTTGTTGATTGATTTTAAGCCATGCACCATCTCACCACTTGCCATTTTCCTTAAACTGGCCAAATTTAAGTGTCCAAATCGATAATGCCATTTCCATAACTCAGTGCTGCTTGCCTTAGAGTACATACACTTTTTCATTTTAACATCAATGGTGAACAAATCACCTCTCTTGTATGCTCTCAGTATATTCACATTATCTCTGTCTTTTATCACTGCTTTGTCTTTATCAAAAGTAACTCTGTATCCTTTTTCTACAGCTTTTGATACCGATATGAAGTTTGCTTGCAACTCATTAACAAACAACACATTTTGCAGTTCAAGATAAAAATTTCCGACAGTAATACATACAGTACCAATGCCGTCGGCAACTATAAAATTTTCTCCTGCAAGCAATATTTTCTCTTTGTGCTCTCTAATATCTACAAACCATGACCTATCACAACACATGTGAGCAGTGGCGCCACTATCCAGACACCACGTCGATTTTGTCAAGTTGTCGCTTTTCTGCACATTCGCAAGTATGGCTAACGATCGCCTTATTTCAGCGTTTCTCTCTTTGCCTTCTTTACTTTTCTCTTTTTCCTTGCACTCAGCAATAAAATGACCTTCGCGGCCGCATCTATAACATTTTTTATTCCTTTTCGGATCTGTTTTCTGATGCGCATTTTTTGTACGCGACACAAATGCTTGCTGTATGCCATTACCCACTTCTTCGTTGTTTGCTTGTTGTCTTTGTCCTTCTTCAATAATTTTGATTTTCAAATCAGACAAGGACGGCAACTGTTCACGCGTTTCGATCGCTACAACAAAGTTTTCGAACTTTTTTCCTAATCCCGTTAACAGCAAAATTGTGAGCATGTCTTCATTTATATTCATTTCGATTTCTTTTAATTTTTCAACTATGTTTGAAAACTCATTTATATAGTTTTGCACACTTGCACCTTCTGGCATACTCAATCGAAGCAAACTTTTAAATAACGCAATTTTTCTTGCTGGCCCGCGCGGTTGATACACACTTATTAGCTTCTGCCATGCTTCTTTAGACGACACGCAATTTTTTATGAAATTAATCTGCGACGCTTTAACAGCCAGCAATATGTTTGCTAGTGCCTTTTCGTCCCGTGTATCAAACTGAGCCTTCTGTTCTTCGCTGTCACCTTCATTTTTAACGATTCTTCCGCATACTATCGGCCATAGATCATTTTGTACCAATATGCTTTTCATTTGCACTGACCACACCGCGTAATTTTCGTCATCCAACTTTTCGATGGAATATAACCCTTGTCCACTCATGTTTATAAACCTCCTTCGTATAATCACACACAGTAATTAAGGTTAATCGCACAATTTCGTGTTTAGAGCCCTGGGCCCATAACCTGTTGGTTATATAATGTTTTTAAAGTGGAACTAAACAGGAAACTGAACCGGATTAATAGGCTTTTCTTTTTATTACGCATCTGTACGTCTACATTGTTCGGTAGTTCATAAGCGACAGACCAATGGTATACTTAAGAATAAGAATAAGCACAAAGCAAAAAAAAAAACTTAAGTGTGACCAGGATTCAAATATGAGTTGTTGCCGAAAAACTTATGCATATTTCAATATGTTTAATTAACGCGCTGCGCCCGCTGTTCGCTTATTTATTTATACAAATTATTCGAAATTTATCTGGCGCCAAAAACACATCACAAGTCCCGCAACTGAACGCTCGCCGACGAAAGCGTCTGCTCGCCCGCACCTCAACTGGCCAAATGAGCCGGCCGAAGTGTGCCGCTGGCCACAGCGAAGCTGTCCATCATGCCGCACAACCAGCCCAACTCTCTCTCTCTCTCTCTCTCTCTCTCTCTCTCTCTCTCTCTCTCTCTCTCCTTCCAAACCTACCCAACCCACCCACTCAACAGTTCGCCCCATTCGCGCCCACTGTAACTGTGCGAAAGCCTGGCAAACTGCTTTGCCGACACTTAAACAAGCAGTGGGCTTTGCGCTGAGCAACAAGTTGCAGCAAAACTATGGCGTGAGTCGCGTGTGCTGTGTGTGTGTGTGTGTTTGTGTTATACCCTTTGCCCTTAAAGAGTGTAAAAGGCGCATCGTAAAATGCTGGAATTGAACTATGAACCATATATTGCCAGAAGTATGGTACAGTGAATATTCTCTAAAACGGTTTACAGGGTATTTTTGTGGCTAGCACGCTAATTGTGTTTGTGGCATTTAACAGTTGCACTTGACAAAAGAAGGAGCTGGCAGGCAGGCGGTCGGCCAGGACTCCGACTGATTTGCCAGCTGCAGAAGCGTCGTGTTCTGGGCTCATATGAATTGTTGGCTGCAAATGAATTTTAAACAGTTCTCTTCAGTTGGCTACAACAGGCCTTCAGCCCCGCCCCCACCGCCGCCCCCTTCAAGCAGCTCGTTGAAGCGCAACACGAAATGCGCACAGCTGTTGTGGCTTACATCTTGTTCAGAGTTTGATGACAATGGCAACAACAAATCATAAAGTGGACCAAGACAATCTCAAAATAGAGTGATGGGTAGAGGGAAAGGGAGAGGAGGGGGGGGGGGGCGCAGAGTGCACCTTAGCATCTGGTAATTGGATTAAGCTTCTTACCGACATAGCCTTGCTGAAAGCTTTCAGCACGAGAACCCATCTGCGACTTAGCCTGAGACAACTAAAACTTACATCACAAAATCTGATTTTAATTTGCCTACTGCTTATACGAAACAATTGAAGAGCAATTCTGTTGAAATGTTCAGCGTGTATGGAAATGCTTGTTATCCAATTACATTGTTGGAATTGGAATTAAAACATTGCATTGCAGTTCGCGGAAGATGAGTTACCTAAGTGACGCACTCCTTAAGGCAACAGAGCCACAAGGGTTCAGGTACGAATCCCTGGCTTGCTTATGGGTCTAGTAGTTGAAGCCTGAAGTAGGTAGGTTGATAGTTTCTAGCTGTATTCTTTACTGTTTATCAGGGCTGCAAGTCGAACACAACTTTCACGCTGGTTCGATTCACGGTTCGAACCAACTTCCTTGCTTAAGTTTCGCCTCATGCAGCTGGCTTTTCACCAAAATCCACAGTTACCAAATATGGATCGATAAGTGATGAGTCTCTCAAACGTTTCTTATTTATATGTTTTGTGTTCAGGTTGCGATTGGGTTGTTTTAATCAACAGAGAAAACAACTTGCAATTCCCCTTTCAAATAAGTTCGGTTCAAGCCCGATTTGCAGCCTTGCTGTTAATAATATCTTGTTGTGGACTATATCCCTGTACTGATTTAGCCATGAGATCTACAGACAACAAATAAATGTTGTATAGCAGCTGCTTGAGACTTAATTCTGAGCTTCAAGGCATGCAAATACTTTTTCCAAATGGTGCTTCTTGTAACTTTTCAACACTGTTCGAAAGGTACAATGTATTAGAATTGTGCTAGTCCAACACTAAAAAATAAAAATATAAAATGATATGCTCTAAAATGAAAAAACAATAAAAATATTCAGAAAAGATAAAAACATGCGGGAGCTACAAAATGTAGTTTGTTTGTTTTTAATTTTTTATTTATTAGTTGTTATTTCTCACAATATTTTGTATTATATTTTTGTTATGTCATAATTGGCATATAACTCGCAAAGAGCTGGTGAAACGCACGTAGGTGCCAGATAAAGCGGCATGCAGAAAGCATTATTGAAAGTAAGTTTGTTAGCCGGGCCAAAGCGGAGCGGCAGACAATGAGTCACGTGCGCCGATAGAACGATTATGTGAGTGCTTGGACAATGGCGAACGCACAGCGTCATCCGCTGGCCAGCCGCTGCAGCAGTGCCACCTGCGCTGCCTCATATAAGGCGGCGTAGCGGCCAACCAGACATCAGTGACAAACGTCAGCGACCCACAGCAACCACCCAACCACCCAATCACCCAACCAATCCAACCGATTTGACATGTCAGCGCTCAGCCTCTGCCTGCTCGCCAGCCTGGCCTTTGTGGCCGTTGCCCAGTATTATGGCGAGTCCTACGACGACTATACCTTCGGCCAGTATGGCGTGCCGGTGGGCAACGTGCAGCTGGATTACCTGTACAGTGAAACGGGCTCGGGCAGCTCGCAGTACAACGCCGCATCGGGATCTGGCGCCAGATCGTATGCGTACGCCTCGGCCAGCGGACCCAATGGCGCCAGGGCCGTTGCCGAAGCGCCCGGCTCGTATATAAAGCCCGCCATGGGATCCTATCCGGCTTATCCGCCAGCCTCTTCAGCGGCGCCCACGACTGCTGCAACAGGTGCGACTGCAGCGCCCACTACTGCTGCGCCTATTACTGTAGCGCCTATTACTGTAGCGCCTACTACTGCTGCGCCTATTACTGTAGCGCCTACTACTGCTGCGCCTATTACTGTAGCGCCTACTACTGCTGCGCCTATTACTGTAGCGCCTACTACTGCAGCGCCCACAACAGTCGCGCCCACAACAGTCGCCCCCACTACAGTCGCGCCCACAACAGTTGCGCCCACAACAGTCGCGCCCACAACAGTCGCGCCTACAACAGTAGCACCCGTAAGCAACAGCTCTCTCTTGCTCTCTCACACGCTCATTTTTGCGCTTTCGCGTATTTTCTACTCATTCGTAAACGTTTTTCGCACTTTACTCTCTTGCAGATAAGTCCGCTAACGCTGGTTGTGACCGCTGCTGGTATCCAGATCTTGAGCGTTGCAATCGATCCGAGCTGTACCGTCGGCAATATCTACTCGATAACTTTGGGCCAGGATGGCAGCTCCCTCTTGAATGTGTCGGGCTGCCTAACAATCTAATTGAAACGCTTCGAGTCTCGAAGTTTTTGTTTATACATAGCTAAATACTAATCGTAAGCATGGGAAGTGCTATATGAAGTGTGTTCCATTAACCATACTAAAGCAATCATTAAAGGGCAATAAAGAACTCTTTTTTATTAAACCATAATATTGTAATTGGGAAAACCACACAGAACACCGATTTCGATGGATCGCTCCACTTGTGATAATTATGATATAAATATTATGATAATTATCAAAGTACATTTTCCATACGAACAGGTGTTTGCCATTGTTTGACATGCTACGCAATTGTTTTTCTCTTTCGCAACGTTTTTTTTCTCTCTTTTATTTTCATATTCAATTTTCTATGTTGTTTTCTATTTGCGTTTATTTTCCTAGGCATTGTTCGTGCTTATCTGCCAACAATAAATGGCATTAAAAAGCTTTACAAAAAAAAAATAATAATATAAAATTGACAATGGAGCAGCATTCAAAAAAGTTTGAGGCTTGGGTTTCCTTTTTTTTTCTCTCTCTCTCTCTCTCCATCCATGCCATAGCGGAAATTAGGGATACGCCATGGCTCTAGCTGCCGCCGAAGGCAACACTTTACACGCGCACACACACACACACGCCTACACCCGCACACCCAACAATTTACATTGAAATTGTTTTGACTGTGCCTTGTGCTGATTTTTGGCCTAATATCATTTCAGGTATCTTAAGATTAATTTATTTTTCTATTTGCGTCGGGCTCAAGTGCGACAAAAGAGTTTGGGTTTTGTTTTTATTATTTAACCAAGTGTCATTTACATTTAATTTCAATTTTAAGTCCTTGTAAAGGGTATTATAACTATGCCATGCAATGTGTAACGCATAGAAGGAGACATATCCAACCCCATAAAGCACATACATTATAGATCATTATCAACAGGCGACTTTTCATAGCCATGTATGTCTGTCCGTCCGTCCGTCTGTCTGTCGCTTTCTATACGAATAAGTCGCTCAGTTTTAAAGCTATCTTCTTGAAACATTAAATGGATCCGTCTTGCTGTAGCAGGTAGTACATATGTCGGAATCAGAATCGGGCCACTATATCATATAGCTGCCAAAGAAACAATCGGTCGAACAGTATGCTCACGTAGCTCCGTAAACTCCGCATTTATAAGTCTCATTGTACTCCGTACATATATGCAAAATCCTATCAACATTGGGCAACCATATCATATAGCTGCCATATGGCAAATATCGGTCGAAAGGTAAGTTTGTATATGGCAAAATATACTGTATTCCGCGATAGTTTCGTCAAACTCAGTATTTAGCTTTATTATTCTCAAGGTATTGTCTACAAGGGTATTAAATGTTCGGTGTGCCGATGATATTCCTAGTTTTTCGTTTTGTCTATATACGTTTATGTTTAATGTAAGCAGACGCCCCGCCATTGTCACTTCAATTGTATTCCGCTGTCCATACTGACCCACTTGATTGCCACTCGTCAACCAATGTATCCAAGCTATGTTTTAATTAAATAATGATGTTTTTCGTCCTCCATTTTCACTCCATGTTCACTTTAATCTAGCATATCTGTTACTGTAGCTATTTGTTTAGCATGCAAAAAATGCGCTTTCTAGTTTATATAAGCGCTTTCTTGGCTCAGCAGTTGGCTTCTCCATTGTCACTTTAGTTTTATTTGGCAATGTATGTCCTCCATGGTCACTTAACCTGTTCGCATGCCTAAAAAGAACCCTGTCTGTGTCATTTACCGCTCAACTCCTAGCCTGTATTTTGCACAAGAAAAACTCTTTTTACTTTCTCGCTCTCCATAGTCACTTTATTTTTCATTTCCAACGCGTCCTCCACTGTCCAATTAGTTGTGTGCATCTTCTGCTTGTCAATCTATGGTATCTAGCCCCGCTTTCATTAATTTTACTTGTCTATTTTATTACAAATAATTCCTCTTCAATTTCATATATCTGCTTGTTAATATTCGCCGAGAACAAACTAACTATTTAGAGTAAGCCACAGTTGCTGGTTAGAATTTTTTTGTTCACAATTGGCTTACGAACTTAACACTGAAATGGAAAAAATATATACATATGAATAATTCGAGCGTAGTTCATTTTTATTCAATGTCGTTTTCATCACGTTCTTCTCTTGCTGCCTTTTTTTGGCGTTTGCAACTCTTTTTAATTTGTTGAAAATATTTTTAATTGAATTTAATTCAGATTGGTTGCAAGTTGATTTGCCATCACGCCGCCCGCCCCGCCAGAAGCTGCCATTATGTTTCATTCATTAAAAGTTTTGCGAAAATGGGAAAATTAAATGAGAAATAGGCGGAACAGGCAAGCCGAGGCTTTGAATACCCTAACCGATTATGTTGCATAAATGTAGGGTATTTGTTTTTATGCATGTATGTGTGTGCTGGTGTGTATGTATGTGCATGAGTATGAATATTTGTGTGTATGTATAGGGCATATATAGATTTGTGTGGCACAGAACAGAGAAACATTGAGCTGCGCTGCAAGTTATTAACACTTATTTTTAAATGCCTTTCTATGCGATTCTCATAAATGCAAATAAGCTCTAGAGATTCTCATGCTAAAATGTTGTGGTGTCTATTAAAAAAAAGATACTTTTGTGAGTGTGTTTACGTGTTTGTGCATTGTGCATGTATGCATGCATGTATTTGTACATATATATGTATATATGTGCATATGTGTGTATGCATGCATGTATGTATGTATGTATGTATGTATGTATGTGCGTATGTATGTATGTATGTATGTGTGTATGTGCGTGTATATATGTCTCTGTATACATGTATGTATGTACATATATGTGTGCATTTATCTATTGCAAACGCAGGCCAAGTTTAAAGCTGCAAGTAAAATCAAGTTTTTGTAATGCCCTCTTATAGGTTTACATACCTTGATTGTAAGCATTAAATTAAAAACTTTTTGTGCCAATGGAATAAAGTTTGTCTCTACTCATAAACTTACTTTACTCTAATCTCTTACAGTTTTTTTCTGTATCTATCTTCCTCTCCCTTTTTCTCCCATTATATGCCCGACTCCCTTCACTTAATGCCAATGTGTGCGTGGATCTATGAATTTTTGGGGGAAAGTGCACATTTACATCATATGTATTATTCTATGCATCAAAAAATTTGAGCCTGAGCAGACATAGTTCTATAAAAGCTGATACATCAATCACAATTAACGTTATGGCTGGAGTCCTTTTGATTTATATATGCAATCAAGTAAATCAATCCAATATGGAATAATCAGAGAGATATGTTGTATGTGTCTTTTTATAAATTGATGCCTCTCATTAGCAAACAAAACGCATATGCCCTATTGTTAGAGTAAAATGGCGTGTAAAAAGAATATGAAGAAAAAGCATGAAAAGTGTTTTTAGTTTTTCTCACACCTAGCCAGTCGCAGGCGGTAAACAACGAAAAATGAATATTGAAGCCAAAGCGGAAAACAAATCGTGAAACGTTGAAATTTAAAAGACAGCTGGGATTTTGGCCACCATCGATAACTGGCTATCAATTTGGCCAATTGTTCCTCCTACGCGGCTTACATGTTGCCCATTGTTGTTGCTGTTGTTATCGTTGTTGTTGTTGTTGTAGTTGTTGGCAAAGGCGGCATCTTAAGCCGGTTATCGACAAGCTAGCAAGTCACATAAATCAACATATTCCTGCTATACTCTATCCGCAGGGGTATTTATAATTTTGCTGTAGCTTTATGAATTTTCATTTAGTTTCAGATTGTAGTCAAGACTGCATGACAATACCAATTTTTATTTAAAGTAGGTGATACCCGATATAAATTCAATTTCCAGTTTCGTATGTGAGAACAACATATATTGCTGATCATTATGAAAAAGCTAGGTATAGAAGTCTTTAGATGTTGCAGGATCCGATTCATATCTGATATCTTATAAATAATGTTCCACAACTGAGTTAAAACTAATCGAATATATCTAGTAGGTGCCATAAAACTATGGGAGCCAAAATTTCTAAAAAATGAGTTCTGTTCTTATACTCTTCAGCCATTAATGCTTAGAGATATGTAAAAAAAAGTATTATATCGTTGAATTTATATTTCATAATCTGCTGATATCAACATATATATATATATATATATAAACATTTAACTTGAGTACGCTCAAGTACTTTCTACTTCTTGACAGTATTTTGAAGGAAGGAATTTATGTTCATTTTGTAAGGGTATTTAGACGACGACAGCATGCAGCTGCGTCTTTTATGAATTTTCATAAATTTGCTTAGCTGGGCAAATATTTTATTTAAATTTCATAGGGCATAAATCAAAGCGTAGGCCGACACAAGGCACGTTGCCCGGCTCAAAGAATTTGATTTTGATTTCATTCTTTTCACTTTGAATTGATATTTATGGCCGTGAAATTGGCTTATAACATTGCGTATTCGCCCCGTTGTCGTTGTTGTTATTGTTGTTGTTTTTGTTTACAATTAATCCAAATCAGCGGAATGGGGGCGGATGGGCATAAAAATGTGTTTGTTATTTTTATTGGCTTTGATTACTTGAACTTGGCCCAAAGTGTTTGGCTCTTGACTCCATATGGGTTCGTCGGTGTGTGTGTGTGTGTGTGTGAGAGAGAGCGCTGATGCCGGAAATCAAATGAATCGATTAAACTGCCACAAATGTAGCATAATTTACGACAGCTACCTGGAGCAGCTAAGGGGCATTGCATATGTGGCAGTTGCCAACTGGCCGCAAGCCTCTTATAATTCGCCTGCTCGCAAAGTGACTTCAATTTGCACAGGAAGCAAGTCCTGAATTCCTAATCGGCTTTATGGCTTCAACAGGCAGCTATAAATTAGCTTAACACCCAGTTGATTTCTTATTGCAGATAAAACCAATCGGAAGGGCAGAGGGAGAGCAGCCGGGATAGAGAAATTACCCTTGAAAATCAATTAACTATTTTTACGTTTGCGTGCAAAGGATATGTTAATTGTTTAACTTGCAAGCGTAAGATTAAAATAAAGAAATTATTAATTAAAGCAAAACTAAAATAAAATAAAAGAAACAACAATTTTTGTTCCAAAAAAAAAAAAAAATTACTCAACAAAAACTCAAGTTTTTCAATAGGCCGCTAGGCGGGGAGAATTACCCAAAAAATAATAATATGTGAGATCCTACTCATATGCGAATAGCTAAAAAATGTCACCAAAACCAGCATTAAATTGCTAATTAACCATTTTGAGATCGTTTTGTAATATAACCAAACCTCGAAGATTCTAAGAGCTAAATACCACAAGCCTGTTAGGGGTAGTTTCTCGTATAGTATATCCTACTTTCGGGATTATTTGTCCAAGTTCTTTTCAAAACTTTAAAAAATTTAAGGAAGAGCCTTGCGCTTTAGTTTGCACATAGTTGGGATGCCGTGCGTGGGCCCATTAAATATGTATATACTCAGTCGCACCGACAGTCGCATATCGGCGGAGCTGCTGATTAAGAACAAATATAATTAACACACAAAACGAGAGTGGGCGTGGCACAGAGAAAGATTTAAAGTGGAATATTATTTAAACTGAATCGGAAGCGAAATTGGCGCAAGAAAATGGGACACGCTGCCAGCTGCTGAGGCAAAAAAAAATAACAAATTAAATATACATGAAGCTCACAATCACCAAATTTGTATACTTAATGTAGGTGCGTGTGCGAGTGTGTGTGTGTAAGTGTGTGAGTGTGTGTGTGTGTGTGGCAGCAAGGGGAGGCAGTGTCGACGTCGGCGACGTTCACGGCAGTGAAATTCAATCCAGTGTCCATTTCTTGCAATATTCCTGCTGCTGTTTGTGCAGGCATAAAAATTTAATAAGCAACCAAAAGTGGGCTATAATAAAACCGTGAGCCGTTGTTGCAGACGGCGCAATGCGATGAGCCACTGCTAAATTCATCAGCCCCCCAAAACCAGCACGCCACAAATTATGCTATTAAAAAAAAAAAAAAAAATAAGAAACAAGCCCCGGCACAGTTGAAGCGACAGCACTTGAGCCAAAATTGACATAGGAGACAGGTCTGACAAACAGGTCCTGCACTCCTTAGAATGTGCCTGGCCAGGGGCCAAACGGCCTTTTGGCTCATTAGTGACGCATTTCGGGGTCGACTCATATGGAAAATGCATTTCGAGTGATTTTCTGTGCGTTTATTATGTCTTGAAATAAACATGAGCTAACCTAACCTTACTCAAGCTAACCTAACCTAACATTATACAACTTAACCTAACTTTAATGTTCATAGCCTCGATTGGCTTTGCAGAAAATACCTATTCAATCCTTCTCAAGCAGTTAATGGCGTGTTATATTCACAGTTTCTGGCTTGACCAATATTCATACATAACTGTCATTTGCTTTGGCATCATGTATGCAAATGTTTGCACTGTTGTGTGTGTGTGTGTGTAAGTGAAGAACGACTGTGGGGGGTATTGTATACATGGAATTCTAATGAGCAGAGTTGCCTCCACTATGGCGCGTGGCAAGTTCACAAAAACAAATAACAAGTGAACACAAGAAAACAGCTCGCTTTCGGTTGATGTACATTGGATACCCTGTAAGCTTGTCATTAATCCTGCTCATTGTCTTGGGCATATGGATATAATAATATAAATATTAATAATATATTAAGTAATAAATATAAATAATAAATAATGTTTAATGATTAATGATATATTTAAGATGAATAAATAATGTTTATGATGTGTGATTATTGAGCAATGTGTAATGATTAATGATAAATAATAATAATTGATAAAAGATCAATAATAACTTATTCCAATAATAATAATAATTATAATAATATATTGTCTGGTGATAATATATTCCAATAATAAAATTTTAAAACTGATACGTTTCACGAGTTCACGATTTCTTTAATATTAAAATTGGTCGCTTGATTTGGATTAAAATCGATATTTATGTGCATTTGAAATACATTTAAAAATGTCAAGAAAATTCAATTATTCTACGTTTGAACATATTTTAAGCTTCCCGACTAAGAGAAACCAAACGCATAGGCTAAGCTATATATATTTTATTATGAACTTTCAAAGACTTCTATATCAACCCGAGAATTGCCTCCGTTGAGGGTTCATTCAAATCAGGGCCCTTGCAGAATACCCAACGTAGGTGTATTTGAGGAGAAAAAAAGCATTTATCACGCGCAATGCAAAAGACTTCGAGAATCGCTTTTCTCAATGCAACAAATACAAGCAATGCGAAAAGTGTCACAAAAAGCGCTCAATGAATGAAGTGAAATGGCCAAAAACAAATGTGGACAAAGGTAGCAGAACAAAAGCCAATTGAATTTACCTGCTGCTGGGGTAGGGGCTGGAGCAGGAGTAGGTGCAGATAAAGGGGCAAAGGTACCACTAAATACAACTCAAAGTTATACAATTAACAAACGTCGCTGACGGCCATTGAATTTTGCCTACACGTGACTGCCTCCAGATGTTGTGCCACAGCGCTGCGGCATAATGATGGGAGGCGGCGGCGGTGGGTGGCGTGTGGTGTGTGGTGTGTGGTGGGGGCGTGCTTAAAGCGGCGGCTATGCAGCGGTTAGGCAGCTAATCGAATCAGTAAACCGCAGCAAAGTCGCACCAAAAAATAAACATGTTTGGCTATCAGGAGGGGTCAATGTGGCGTATACGCAACGTCCGATAGATTTTCAGCGTTTATTTACATGCCTTGTGCAAATACGAAGCAGAGAGGGCGAGAAAGAGAGAGAGAGAGAGAGAGAGGGGGGAGAGAGGGAATATTATTTTTGATTTCACTTTTTATTTTTTAAATTTTATTTGCTTAACACACACAGGCAGGAATATACGGGCGGAGCGATAAAAGGCGTTGCCTGAATAAATCATAAATGCATTGACATGAAATTTCAATCGTTTTGGGGCTTCGTCGCCAGCACTTGAGAGGATATTGCACTTGAACGTGGCATGCAATCTATTCCACGTATCGAGTTACAAGTATACGTGAGGGGAAATGTTTTTTAATTCGGATCTGTTGGCTTGATGAGAATTCGCTTAGTTATTTTTTGGATTAGCGCGTGACCAATCAATGGCATCCGAAATTTTAATAGGATTTAAATGCGGTCTATTTTTGGCAACATATACTTCCGTATTAGCTACACAAATCCAATCCGGACACTTACCTGCTCGCAGTAGGGCCATGTGCGGCAAAGACGTTTGGCTGTTTCTGTTTAAAGAAAATCTGAATTTCTGCGCTATATCATAAAATATATTAACATATACAATGGCTCACTTGATTTTCAATTATATTAAATATACTATTTCTCTTTTTGTTGTTTTTCTCTGTTTGATTTTCACTTGAAATCGCGCCAAAAAAAAACAAAAAATAACTGTATGAAAAGAAAATTCCTGCTGCCGCAGCTGCGACGACCGCTCGCAACGGCTTCGAGTTGGTAAGTGAAGCCGCCGCAAAGCTGAGCGCCAACTTGAAGTGTTCCTCCTGGCTCCTACGGCTTATCCTACAAGTTAGCCAGCAAGCAGTGCTAACTGTTATACGAGGGCTGTTCTAATTGATGCGATAGCAATTAAGTTATACGCACAGTGGCACACAGTTCGAAAGACATGAAAAACATTTTTACTTTAAGATTTAAGAATGAATCAATATTGAACCTGCTGTGACTTTATGATTGCTTTTAACGGATTAATATAAAAACTGAATCGCAATGACAGCTCTTCTACATGTTCTTAGTCAAGATCTTAAATGAGATGTATTTATGAAAATCTATGTGAGCGTTATACCATTGGTGTTTTTACTACCCATAATGTAATGCCTACAATATTGTGTATTTTTCTCAACTAAGGTACTTTTGCCTTAATAGCAATTACAATAGGTCCACTGAAGAGACTCCTCAGCCCAGTCCAAAAGTGTTTCAGTTAATATTAACTCAAGGCCTGAACTCTTTTAATGTCTGTATAACAATTATGAGCTCATAAACGACTTGCTCTACAATCAATCACTTTTTCACCCAACTCACGTTTTATTTATTTCAACTGACATCTTGAAAGGTCATTTCAGCGATAATACACAAGTGAACGCACCAGTGTGCGTTGCTTGCTTTTGTATATTGTAACATGATCTTGTTTAAACTTTTGACACACAAATTGTAGGGTAAAAAATTTGAAAAAATGGTAGCTGAACTTAATTGTTGTTTATTGATGTTAATTAAGCACAAAAAGTCTCAGATAACTATTTCAAGGTAATTAAGTGGACGGAACCCCGCAAAGAGAGTATGCACAGATTTTGAGAGGACGTTTTAGTTTTTGCGCACCATAAGGGAAGAAGGGGACACATCCAAAATGAATGTGCCATTGCGCAATATAATCATACTTAAATTTAAATTATAATTTATTGTCCAGTAAAGCATGAGGCATATGTTGACACTGAAATACTTGTTCAACGAGGACCATCAGAACGTAATCTGTCCAATAAATTCGCTTTAAAACTGTGGCATATAAATTTCCTTACGCTTTCACCGTTGGGTGTGGTCGAAAAAGCATATTAAAAGTTGTTTGGAGGAACAAGTACATGAAAATACATTAAAGGCTTGCTGTGTCTAGGCTAAATAGGGTAAATAGGGAAATAATTCGGTTAGTACGGATAGATAGTCTGTTAGCGTATATATTATATTTACTAATACATACAGGGTATAAGAAGCTAGCAAAATGCATGATAAATATATTGAAAAATGTTTTAAGCAGCACTCGTTGAGGTTCGTAAAGATGACAGGTGCTGTGCACTGCTTTTGAAACTGCTTGCTGTGCAGCCAAAATAAAAAGCAGCCACCCTTTCAAGCAGCGCATGGCATAAAGCAGTCGAAAGCAGTGCACGCCCACATAAATTGAATAAATGCAGTGCATAAAAACTGCATAAAATTAATTAATTCAGAGTACTTAATTAACATAGTGAGTGGTACTAGGTACAAAGAACAAGGCGCTATCCAGAGCATATGCTAGGCTGCGTTCAATCAGCGGCGACGCTGGCGCCAACCTTTACAGCTCGAAGCGCAGGTCAGGCACGTAAGCGTCGAGATGATAAGACGCCGCTGTCGCTACCGCCGTCTGCTGCGTCTGCTGCTGCAGCTGTAAGAGATTTGAGGCTAAGCAGCAGCAGTTGTGCGTCTCGCAGTTGGTAGGTATAAAAAAGCGAATGCAGGGCCAGTTAAGCATATCAGTGGCAACTACACCTTCGACATGTGGGCACAACTCAGTACAATTGCATTGACATTAAGCCTGCTCGGCCTAGTCGCGGCACAGCGCTACTTGGAGCAGTATCCAGAGCCGCAAGGACGTGGCAGAGCGGACTACACCGCCTGCGGTCGCCCAGTGTGCGCCACCAATGGCTATTGCTATCGCTCATTCCAGAACATTTGCTGCATGAACACCTTCAATTTGCAACTGCTCTTCGCTGGTCAAAGGGGTAAGTTAGGGGTTATTTAACTAGCATGCTCTTCATCCTTGACCCTGCATCATTTCAGAATTTGTGGAAGCTGACATGCAGCACTGTTTGCCAAAGCCAACTTGGTTCGACTACAACACACCCTACAGAGCTCGTCCGCTAGCCTCATCCTCCTCCTACGCCTATGCAGCCGCCTATGAGTCGCCCTCTTCATACGAGCTTGCTGCTGCACAGGCGACTGGCTCTCTGGCCCCATACCGTTCAGAGCCATATAATCCCTATCGCTTCTACAAATCACAAGCACAGGACATATATTCCCCGGCGAACGGGTATGGGGAAAGAGCTGACTATGCTAGCACGTGGGATCGTTACAGTGGAATGCAGGAATACTTTACTCAGCGGCCTGCACCTACAACATCTACTACAACAGAGTCCACAACAATTGCACCCACATCCAGTTCAACAGCTGCAGTCACAGCAGAATCCACTACGCCAACGACAACAGTTGCAACAACAGCAACCGCAGCAACCACAGCATTCTTTGCGGCAGTTAACACACAATCCCCAGTACCAACTACATTGACATTCACATTAGGCTCAAGCACGGCAGTTACAACAGAATCCACTTTACCATCCACAACGAATGCTATAGCAATTACGAGCACGACACCTTCAACGCAGTCCACACAGATCACAACTGAGAATTCGACAACAGTCTCAAGCACAACAGCAACCACACCATTTATGTCATCTTCAAGTTCAACAACTATAACACCATCCACACAAGAGCCTGCTTTAGTAGGGGTGTTGAGTACAGCAGTTAAGGAAGAATCAATACAACCATTGTCAACGAATTCAACTGGTATAGCACAGTCCACAACAAATCGTACCACAACAAATATACAATCTCCATCAAGAAACTTAATAGCACAGCCAAGCACAGATGCGCCTACAACACAATCCACACTACCATCCACAACAGCACAAGAAATCACACGATCCATACAGCTGCCCACAGCCAACTCCACGATACAGCCCACCACTAAAGCCACCACAATACTATCCACAATTGTATCTACTATAGCATCTAACACAACAACAGTATCAACTACACAGGCAATCATATCAACCGCAGCGAACTCTACATCAACAACAACGGAGTCCACTCCATCTGCAACAACGACTACCCCACCACAGCCAACTACAGCAGCATTTACAGCATTATCCACAACAGCATCAACAGCAGCTGCTGAAATAGAAACAACACCGTTCACGACAGCCTCAACAATAACCTCTACAGCACAGTCGAGTGCACCCATAGCCCCAATAGCAGCCGCAGCGTTTATAATAGGATCTACAATGGAATCCACCACAACATCTACAACGCAAGAGTCAACGTCTTTTTCAGCAACAAACTCCACTGCAGAGTCGAGCACGCACGCATCCACAGCAGTATCCACAACAGCGTCCACAGCAGCATCCACAGCAGCATCCACAACTGCATCCACACCAAATTTGACAACAGCATCACCATTAGCAACCACTACGGCACCCACATCAAATGCTTCTATTGAAACACCTCAATCCACGCTTGCCTTAAGAGATATCTCAGGACAGTTGAGTACAGCAGCATCCACAACAGCATCCACAACAGCACCCACAACAGCATCCACAACAGAATCCACTCCAGCGTCTACAGTAGCAACAACACAATTGGCAGCAAACTCCACAGCAGAGCCGCGCAGAGCAAAAGCTCCCACAACAGAATCCACAACAGAATCCACAACAGCATCCACAGACGCCAGCAACGACATGAATGCCGTGAGTATTCTGAGAGTGTAATATTACAACAATTTGCACGCGTAATATAACCTTTAGCATTCTACACTCGACTATCTATTTTCTATTTTTTTACCCCGAACAGAACACTCTGGTCTCTCTGGTCTTTAGAGTGCCCGACAGCAGAGTCTTCAGACTGGCACTGGCCTCGCAGATAACCCATCCAATAACTGGGCGTAAGACATGCGCCGATGCGACCAATTTGGAGCTGAAAGTTAAGGGCATATCGGAAACGCTCAAGTTTACTGGATGCCTCTTCAATAACTCAGGCCGCTCTGAATCGAATGACGGCACCACGACAAGCCAAACGCCCAATAGCAGCACACATAAATCGGTTAACTATAAGCCTTATGGTTACCTATATGGCTTTGCCTATGGCAGCGGCTATGGATCCGCTTATGGACCTGGCCACGGATCCGGTTACGGACCCGGCTACGGATCCGGTTATGGACCCGGCTATGCCAGCGGCTCCGCTTCGGCGGCTAAGCCCCATAGCTGGGCTCAATATTATCATCGGCCCTAATTTTACTGAACGACCTACCTCAATAGTTCTCTACTATATTGTAATATAATCAATAAGACTTTTTTGTATTCATATTTGTATACCTTGCATATCTATAGAGCTATTCGCCATAAAGGTAAATAAATTTTGATACCCAAGCGATTGCTGTGCGGCAACGTGACATTTAATACCAAAAGTTTTCCAAAATGTTTAGCTTTCAGCTTTAGTAATACTCGTAGTATTTCAATAATTGATGACTCGCCCGCTTATTGCGTAGTTTCGTGGCTGAGGTGGGTCTTAAACGATTTGCTTGGCTCATCATAAAATCATTTTCCTATACATTGAGTAATACGCCCAAGAAATGCTATTGTATACCTTCATAAGTATATATGTATATATATTTTTTTGCAAATTATTTCAAGCTAACTGGTGACCTTGACAATTGTCTATAATATCGTTATACGCTGCGTGCTAGTCCGATTAATCACTATCATTGTCATATTTTCATAGCTCGTAACGTTTTGAAAACAAGAATTTTAATTCACAAAATTTCCCATGGCGCAAAGTTTACGTATAACACGAATAACACAGATATGAGTGTAGCTTAAAAACTTTCATAAGCTGAAAAGAAAAATACTAAAAAACACAAAAAACTTAGTGCTAACCGTCTAGCTTTAACCTAGAAGCGTTGATATAATTAATTACCGAAATGGAGCTCTGGACACGTAGACATTGCAATGATATGAGGGCATATGCCACAAGCCCATTGGAGGTCGTCGTATAAAAAGCGCAGCCTGTGCGAGGTTAGACCATAGTCGAGCTTAGGATTCTACACAAAATGATCGCGTTCCATTTGTTCCTCTTCAGTTTGTTTACGGTCGCCTGGACCTGGGGTTATGGCGAACCCAAATATTATGCCTCGACGTGCGACTACATCAATTGTCCCGCCGCCAAAGACGAAGTCTGTGCCAAGTCCCAGGGCTCACACCAGCCTGCGACCTTTGATAACGCCTGCGAGGTTCAGCGCTATAGCTGCCTGACGGGTCAATGTATGTGGATGATCCCAAATCCGAGATCCGAGTAAACGGTTTCTATAATACTTAAAACTCCTCATTGACAGATTGGCACATACTCTACGAGGGACCTTGCGAGTGCCCAGTCAAATGCCCTCTCACGTGTAATCCCATCTGTGCCGCGCTGGGGAGTACGCAGAAAACCTTCCAAAATTACTGTGAAATGTTGCAGTTCATTTGCCACACAGGAGAACGTAAGTACTGCATATAACTCTTTTCATATTTTTCTCTTTATCACTGACTTTCTTTACCTCATACTTTCTACCCTTTTGTCGATTCTTTTAGCCTGGAAATACCTGCGCAATGGGGAGTGCTTTGAGGTAGAATCCCAATACTCTGCGTATTCAGGACCATTCATTTCTCGTGAATCGTATCCTGGGTATGGGCCCCATCCTTATGGACAACATGCGTATAGGCCACCCGCCTATGGACCTCAGGTTTATGGACCTTCTGCCTATCAAGCCCCAGCCTATGGTCCCCCAATGGCATATCCCAGACCCTACCAATCCCCACCACATCCGTATGCGGCATCGCAGCTGCAGCCATATCATCTATCAATCTCAAGGGACGCTTTGCCCACTGAGTCAACGGATGCATTTGGCACAACAACCAACACAGTTCCTAAAAGATATACAAGTTCTCCTTATACTGAAGCACCCACGTCGACTGGCTCATCAACAGAATCATCGACAGCAGCTCCAACCGATTCAACAGTAACGGCCAATGCGCCACGATTGGTTGCACAAAGCTTAATCAAAGATACAAAATCTAAATCAGATGCTACTTCGTATTCCAGTTCAGATTCGTACTCGGATTCGACTCCGGAATCTACTTCGGAAACGACAACTGTTTCAAATGATTCAAGAAGGGTTCAAAGTAAGGCGGCAGCAGCAAATCGGATACAAAACACTTCGGAAAGCAACACAACTTCTGCGGAAATCTCTTCAAATGCTACATCGGCGACGACACCTATAGCAGATAATCTAACATCTTCTTCGAGTGCCCCACCAGCTCTATACAGCTCTTATACTACAACAGCGTCGTACTCAAGCCCTGTTATATCTGATACAGCATCAGCTAGGAAGGCTGTGGAGCTCAAAGTAGATAGCTATGGACCTACTGAAGCTGCTTCCCCATATACGGCACCAAATAATACAACTCAACTGCCCCTGGAAACTACTATAGTTTCTGATGCCACAACAGAAGTTTCCGTCGGTTCGACCCCGGACTCGACCTCAGAGTTGAGCTCGGCCGCGACAGCATCTTCAACTGAAGCATCAACATTGAGCAATGCACCACAATTTAGAGCTCAAAGTTTAAGCAGAGCTGCAGCTGTAAACCAAACACAAACTACTCTAGTTAATAATACGACTACGACGGAAAGCCTATCAAACGATACATCAGAGACTACAGTCATAAGCCCTAATTCCACAACGGAAGCTCCTGTGAGTTCTGCCAGTGATTCCACTGCGGTTGAGTCATCATACCCAAAAACAGTTCCATCCTATGGAACGACTAAACAGTCCCAAGTTGAAAGCTTGTACTTATCTACCTCAAATACTTTACCGAAATACGCATCGGAATCCACAGGCTACCCTCAGGAAACATCCTCTGAACCTCCTGTGAGTTCGACCTCCGCCTCGACACCAGCTTCGACATCGCCAAGCAATCAACCACAAGTGAGAGTTCAAAGCTTAAGTAGAGCTGCAGCTGTAAATCAAACAGAGACTACTCTAGTCAATAATACAACTACGCCGGAAAGCCTATTAAACGATACATCAGAGACTACAGCCATAAGTCCTAATTCCACAACAGAGGCTCCTGTGAGCTATGCCAGTCATTCCACTGCGGTTGAGTCATCATACCCAAAAACAGTTCCATCCTATGGAACGACTAAACAGTCCCAAGTTGAAAGCTTGTACTTACCTACCTCAAATACTTTACCGAAATATGCTTCGGAATCGACAGGCTATTCTCAGGAAACATCCTCTGAACCTCCTGTGAGTTCGACCTCCGCCTCGACACCAGCTTCGACATCGCCAAGCAATCAACCACAAGTGAGAGTTCAAAGCTTAAGCAGAGCTGCAGCTGTAAACCAAACACAAACTACTCTAGTTAATAATACGACTACGACGGAAAGCCTATTAAACGATACATCAGAGACTACAGTCATAAGTCCTAATTCCACAACGGAAGCTCCTGTGAGTTCTGCCAGTGATTCCACTACGGTTGAGTCATCGTACCCAAAAACAGTTCCATCCTATGGAACGACTAAACAGTCCCAAGTTGAAAGCTTGTACTTACCTACCTCAAATACTTTACCGAAATACGCATCGGAATCGACAGGCTATTCTCAGAAAACATCCTCTGAACCTCCTGTGAGTTCGACCTCCGCCTCGACACCAGCTTCGACATCGCCAAGCAATCAACCACAAGTGAGAGTTCAAAGCTTAAGCAGAGCTGCAGCTGTAAACCAAACACAAACTACTCTAGTTAATAATACGACTACGACGGAAAGCCTATTAAACGATACATCAGAGACTACAGTCATAAGCCGTAATTCCACAACGGAAGCTCCTGTGAGCTATGCCAGTTATTCCACTGCGGTTGAGTCATCATACCCAAAAACAGTTCCATCCTATGGAACGACTAAACAGTCCCAAGTTGAAAGCTTGTACTTACCTACCTCAAATACTTTACCGAAATACGCATCGGAATCGACAGGCTATTCTCAGAAAACATCCTCTGAACCTCCTGTGAGTTCGACCTCCGCCTCGACACCAGCTTCGACATCGCCAAGCAATCAGCCAGAAGTGAGAGTTCAAAGCTTAAGTAGAGCTGCAGCTGTTAATCAGACTCAAATTGCTCCTGTTAATAATACGACTCTTTCGGATACCATACCTAAGGAGACAAGGAAAGCAATAGAATCCACAACTGAAGCTCTTGTCGGATCGAGCTCGGATTCCACAACGGAATCGAGCTCAGATTTAACTACAGTTCCAACATATTCATCATCAACAAGTGATGCGCCAGCCATAGATAATACTCAAGGTGCTTCAGATAAAAATACAACCCTAGCGGAGTTACCTAACAGAGAGGGTACGAATGGAACCCAGTTGATTGTCCAAGTGTCTGAAAAGGATGACGTTCAGACAGTTAAGATCAATAATCAAAATACCAATCCAAGTCCGACATACGTGTTCATATTCCTGTCCAAGTCCTCAGCACAAAAAGTGGATGTATTAAAGAACTGAAAATTATAAATAAGTATGCAAAACAATGCCATACAAAAATAACTAATCCCAATTCCATTATAAGACTTAAACTGTTGCCAATTTAAATTTTAATAAATATATATATATGATTAAATTCATTGTTTTCTATACGCACATAAAATGCTGTTTCAGCTTTTCCATCTATTTATAACTTATGGCTGATGTTAAATTGGCTTGCAGCTACAAAAAAAACAATAAACGGTGTATAGAACCAGCGCCCTGCATTAATGTTGTGCTTTGCTGAAAATATGGTTGGGTTTGGCATCAAAATGTTTTCTTGCCCTTTTTATCATATCAAATAGTCAGAATTGTCCGAGGAAGATTTATTTGTAAGCTAGCTTCAGGCATCGTTAGTATGGATTTGTCTTGATATGCCTAATCTCTTTTTCTTTCGCAACTGATGATTGTTCGCTGGATTCCCATAATATGTTCGTTAATAAGTGAACTTTTGATTGGTGTCAAAGCGAATTTTATTTAATTTTTAAGTACATTTGGTTTTGGATGTGGTTTCGGTATTTCAGGTTTTGGGCTGGTCGCAGCGTTCGCTTTGAAGCCCGTCGCATTGCGAGCCACATCGGGTGTGCCCAATTTGGCGGTGCTGGCGGTGCGGCCAACGGGCCACCGGGCAGCGATGGAATCCGCGATGGTGGCCGTGGTGCTGGCGACCTCTGGAGCCTCGCTGATGCTGCCTGAACTAACTGTGGTTGTGGAGGTGGTGCCGTAGGGCACATAAAAGAATTTAAACTCCTCTCTAGGTGCGCTGCCCGTTTTGGCCGTCTCGGTAGTGCTCGGTCTGGCTGTTGTGCTCGTTGTGCTTTGTGGCTCAGGTGTGGTTGTAGTGGTTCTTGTGCTGGTGGTGCTGGGCGGGGTATCGGTAATGGTGCCCACACCCGGCACATACAGCGACAGACTAGAGTCCCTGATGGCGTCATAGTTGAGGCCCACATCGGGTATATTGTAGACGCTATAAGCATTGACGGCACGCGAGACGGAAACGTGGGGAGAGCCGAGGTTCATAAATCGATGGAACTGCATAGGCGCCGGCGTTGTGGTTGAGATGGTGCTGCTGGTGGTTCTGCTGGTGGTTCTGCTACGCTTATTGGCCAGCCTCACGTAGATGTGCCTCCTGTTGGCGGGCGTGGCTGCTGTTGTTGCTGTTGTTTTTGTTTTTGTTGTGGCTGTGGTTGTGGTTGTTGTGGTGCGTCGCCTGCCATGCTTGCGCTTGCCTTTGCCCTTGCTGGCTGGCCTGGACTTGAGCCTGGCATCCCGACAGGGTCCTTTCCTCAGGATGCGCATGGCTGGAATTGGGATTAAATCAAATTGGCGGGCGTCATAATATTACTACAACAATTCGAGTGCACATACTTTGCTTGGTCTGGCAACCGCGTCGATGCGCCTCACACTCGTTGGCAAAGGTCACGCCCCGATCCTGCTTGGCTCCTGGCTCACCCACCGCACAGACGGGCGCGTATGTCTTATTGCAGATTATCTTGTCGCATTGGGGCAGGCAACGCTCCAGCTCGGTGGGCTCCAGCTCTGATTGGGGCATAGACTCTCATTAGCAGTGGCTCGCATGGAAGCGTGCTGCCAACTTACCCGTGCCGTATTGGAAGAGCAGCTTCATGTTGGCCGCCTCCAGCTTGCAGTTGTTCTCAAAGTAAAAGTAGCTGCTGCCATTTGTGGCACACACTGGCGCCCCGCCCGTTCCGCACTTTGGCTGATAGTCCACATACTGATACTGAACGGGTTCCAGCTGATCGTGGCCCCGATTCTGCCCATGGCCATGCCTGAAGAACTTGTCATACTGCGCCTTCGCATATTGCTCATCGTTGTACTGCCAGGCGGCGTTGGCTGATCCCCCAACTGCCAGGCTTATCAGCTGACTCCAGAGCAGAAGCTGGTCCATCCTCACCGTCCATTTGAGATCTAGCCGTTGCATCGTCTCCAATTCTTAGCTGGTCACTGATCTCTGCCGCAGCCTCGGTGCGCTTTATACCGGCCCACTGGGCAAGCATCTGGACTTATCTCCGATTTGAGCACCCCCACGACGTGTCGATATGCGGTGTTCGCATCGATGCAATCGGCCGCTGGGCAAAAGCATTTTTGCCAAGATTGGCGGTGAGCGGGTTAACGAACGCAACAGTTGGCCAAGATAGTGCCGGCTCGTATCTACATTCATAGGACGGAAAGTCAACTGCGACAATATGTACTAAGTCCAAGCTACAGCTTGCCTAAAAAGCGTATGAGAGCAAGCTAACAGCTGGCTGTGAGCATGCTGAAGATCGAAGTATATATAAGTTTTGGCAGGTCTATTAATTCCTTAAGATAAGAGTTACGTAGCTTGTACAAACCTATTTACTTAAAAATTTCAATAAATTTATTTGGATGCACTTCCTGTTGGCTCGACTTTTAACTAAAAAGCACGATAAATCCATAGAAATGTATCATTATCGAGTTTGGTACATTTTGTGATAGACCTTGGTACAAAACCATTTAAAGCTTTGATCGAAAGCTTAGCTTTTTAAAGTTTGCAAATTTGGTGGCCATGCTAAGTGGGCTTTTTGGTAAGCTCACCGAGTTTTTTAGTGGTGAAAAGCTTTCATCTTGTGCCATAAATTTATATAAGACTGCCATACATTTTCAAATTATAGAAAATATTTTATAAATTCATGCTAAATTTAATTTAAATTTAAGTAGTTTTATTCGCTGTTTTAGGTTCTTAATCCCTTCAGAAAAGTGTGGATGCAGTTCCTCGGGATTGGCTAAGAAATGCGAAATGTAGCACAATTTGGATGCTAATTTAATAAAACCAAGTCTGTTCAGAGTTCATTTTCAATCGGCATTTATTTTTGTAGCACTTAGTTATGTCAATGTTTTTAATTCCGTTCGAGCGCAAACTGCGCGAATTTTCAGTACAGGGGAGGGGTGAGGGGGCGGGATTGGGGGTCACGCTATCTGCGGCCCCTAGCAAAGGTGGATTTTGATTAGTGGGGGGAGGGGGTTTATGGGTTAGAGGGTTTCGTGGTACCGCTCGGAACTGTGGGTGAAAAAAATGTATGCATGAATTGTGGGAAAATGTGATCTCTAATTACAAACAAAACTTACCGGAATTCTATATAAGCTTACAGGATGAACTGTCGTGAAAAGTTCATCGATATGGCATGTTGCTTCCTTCTAATAGTTTCATTATCAAACAGATCCACTCGATATTTCATATACGCATATACATGCAAATCACGTATATATATATATATATAATGTCGTTCCTTAAATATATTGTATATTATATTCATATTTATTGCAGAATATCTACATATACAGCACGGTCATGTTCGACGCAAACTGCGCGCCCCCAAAGCGGCCTCAAGCTGGGGGCGTGGTACCGTCGTGCTAGATATAATATATATATATATATAATTAATAATCGGGAGATATTATGTACATTGGCAGAGAGGGAACTTACTACTACTTATCTGTGAGAGATAAGAAATGTATGGTAAAATGTAAATTTCCATTAGCATACAGAAACTATAAGTAAATCCATTTAATAATTCAATTTAGTTTTAATTGAGAAGAGTCGTCAGAGTCGGCTACTCACAAATTATTTGTTATCTGCGGCAACTGTGTCCGCATACATTCTTACATCTAGTAACTCATCGATAATAAGCATCAGTATTCGTTGGTGGTGGATCTGTTTTGATAAGATTCAAACAGGCAACCCGAACACGGCCAGCAATCAGTTGATCTGTTTATTAGCAATAAGTTTGTGAAAGAATTATTTTGTATCTTTATCGGTTCCAATTTCACACACAATTCTGTTTTATTCCCTTACTGTGCTTATTCTACGTTTGTTCCCATTTCTCTGTACTGAGTACTGTTCCTATTTCTATCGTTTCCATATTTATCTGCTTCGATATTTATATCGATTATTGTTCCTATTTTTTATAGGTTTTCAAAACTCGCTTATGTTCAAATTTTTCTAAGTTCCTATTTCTAGTTGTAGCTACTTTCATGCCCCCATTTTTCCCATTCTATCGACCCATTTAGCTCCTCAAGATGGCGTTTGACTCACCTGGCGTGTTCCATTATAGTCAGTGAAGTATTGGATAATTGGTAAGTCTTGGTTTTTCCATTGTTGAGGCTAAGTCGTTCAATGGGATACGCTCCGCACAGCTTGAGGTATGTTGTTTTTATCGTGTGTATGTGTTTATTTTTTAATCTACATCTAGGTGTAGATAAACACTTGCAGAACTTTTGTACGTCCAGTTATAAAATTTTTCGTCCCTTTATGCACAATTAAACACAAATATCAATCAAGCAAACTCAATTTCATTGAGTTACAATTTACAACATATTTCACGCTTTTCAATTTCGCTATTTGCCAAAAAAAAAACACAAATTTTGAGAACCTGAAAGAATTACGAAAATAATATTATTTTAATTTTTTCACTTTTCAATTTTTAGCCGAAAAAAGAGTTGTTTTCCAGATGAGCTCTGGGAGTAAACTGAAATATTTTCATAAGAGCGCCGGCTCCTTGGGGTAGAAAGTCAAAAGCAACGCCTTCTAGATCTAAAAAGAAAAGCAACCGAGTAGAATGGATGTGACATTTAAAGCAACGCACCTGTGATTATCTAAACTGGCAATATCTAGTAAGATTTTAGACTTGATAAGAATAAGGCGTGAATAAGCCGGAAAGAACTGGAACAAGACTAATTTCCATAGCTAATTGCTTTTTGGGAAACTGAAATGAACAAGAACTTTTGGTCATACTCTCGGCATTCGATTATCTCATGGCCAGCTAATAATTCACTTCTAATCGCTCTCCGTAGAGCTGAGCCGAATTCGTCTGGCAATTCGCCCGAATATTGTCTCCCACTTGCCGCACATCGTAATCACATGTGTGCCCGATGCAGAAAACTTCCCCAAGAAGTAAGAAATTGTGTTGGCGGCATCTCATCAGCTCATCAAGATGTTAACAACCCACCCAAAAGAAAATAAATAAAAAAAAGCCCATCGATCATCATTGCCAACCAACCCCCCCTCGTTTGCGCCCATATATTGTATGAATTATTTAAATATTGATTTATTAGTTGAAATTTTTCATCTAATTTAATAGGGTGAACGGCTCAGTGGCTGTGCTGAAGGAAAGCAAAGAGCGCTGGAGGGGGGGGGGGGGGGAGCACGGGGCGGGGTTAGGTAGATGCTTCAGTTTGCAATAAATTTATGAGGGTAGGGTAGGGGGAGAGCGGTGTGGGCAGTTGGCATATGCTGCCATATTCGATGTGTGTGGAAAGGCATAAATGGAAAATTGAAAATTAAATGTGGGCAAAGCTGCTGAGAAGCCTTTGACAAGAGGCTGAAACAGGGCCGCAGATTGTTGTAAGCTGTTGTTGCAAGTGTTGTTTCTGTTGTCTTTAGTATCGTTGTTGTTGTTGTTGTTGTTGTTATTGTTGTTATTGTTTCTGTTCTTGTCTGGCTAAATGAAAACTCGTTTATTAATCTGCTAGTGCGTGTGTCGGTGTGTGTTATACTCTAGCAAAGCTCAGCCGCATTTTAGCACCAGCCAACGCACGCTTCAAACGCGCACCGCACCGCACACACACCCACACACACACACACACGCGCACACACACACACACACATACACGCATACACACATACACACACATTGACATGTGTGCGTATGCAAAGTTTATCCAGCGTCCGCTTCTGCACATTAATTTACTGACCTTTTTGTGCCTTTCGCATAGTTTTCCAACTGCGTCCCAAACACACGACCACCTAGATACACACACACACACACACACACCCACGCCTGGACACACCCCATCACATCACGATTTACCACTGGCTACCTAGTGGACACTGCCAACAGACTTCACCACATGACCGCCACACACTTGGGCAACGCACAGCTTGGCCGTGTCCGAGACCGTGTCCGAGACCGTGTCCGTGTTCTCCAGTTTGGGCTTAACAAAATGCGGTTAACAGTGGGCGGAAGCGAGAGCGACAACGTGGAGGGTATGAAATACTTGCCCAAGGCAGGCAAAGTGAGTGGGCAGTGGACAGTAGGCAGTAGGCAGGGGGCAGGGGGCAGGGGGCGTGTTTGGGTTGGAGCGGCAGCATAGGGGTTGGGGTCTGTTATAGTCCATCGCAACACATTAAAACGTATGATGAATGTGCGACATTTTTGCATTTTGTTTGTTTATTTATTTTTTGTGCTTTCTATTTTAACTTTGCTGTCGTCCTGCATCATCAAACACACACGCGCAAGGGGACAGACACAGCTACCCAATAGAGTATTAAAATCCCACTTAAAAAAAGCTTCATACATAGCATACTGATGCACTAACATATACTCTTTAGCCAAAGCACATCGATCTCTTAACATATCTATATATTTACGCATTACCTTCAAATTCGAACCAACTTTTTCCGTGGCTTCGCCTTTCGTCCAAACTAATGTCTCGATAAAGAACAAAATATATAAAGCTAAAGAAAACTCCAGCTATTAATGACCATTCGGTGGGAAATCTTTTCAACTCTCAGCTGAATTCAATTAATTGATTGTAATGAAAAACTCTTTGACAAGTGAGTAAATTGTTATTATTTTCAGCTGAACTATTCTGAAATAATATTATAATTGGATTTCTTTTTTCTGCACTCAACACCCAATTGGAGCTAAGTAGGGCTTGTAGGGCATAATTCAGTTTGTGTTTAATAGGCAATCGGTTTTAAATATCTTTATATATATATATATATATATATATATATATATACATGTGTGCAGTTACTGAGAAAAAGCAATGTCACAGCCATTTCCGACGAAACGAATTAAATTACAAAATTTCCATTGAAACCCATTTCAATTGCTGCTAACGAAGAGCAAACAAGTTGCTGTGATTTTAAGCTGTCGCAAAGTTTTTGTTTAGTTTATCATTTGGCATTCTGGGAAGTGAAAAAGAGATAAATTTTAAATAGAATGCACCTGCCGCTTTAATATGAAATGTACTACCGAAACAAGTAATACGTATTTTATAAAGGTGCATAATCTGTGCTCGTTTTTGCATAATATTATCGCAGACAAAACAATTACCGGCGTAAAAATGTGGTTGCCAGACGAAATGGGCGCTAGTTCAATTTCGTAGCCGATGGCCAAGCTCTTCACAGAGTAGGAAACTTAAAAACTACAAAAACTCGAGCATAGAAATTACAAAAATAAAAATTTAAAATAATAGTAATAATAAACTTAACAATAATATTTATAAGAAGAATAATGATATAAATAATAATAAAAATATTAGTAATAATAACAATGAAAATAACAATAGTAATAATAATAATAATAATAAAATGATAGTAATATTAATAATAATAACAATAATAATAATACTAATAATAATAATAATAATAATAAATAGTAACAATAATAATAGTTATAATAATAATAATAATAGTAATAATAATAATAATAATAATATAATTTAAAATATTAATAAGATTTATAATATTAATAAAAATATTAAGAATTACTTTTGTATATTATAAATATATTTAATATTTATATTAATTAGATAAACGATTTCGTGTGGAATAGATTGAAAGTATAATTAACAATATTCACATAGCTTAAATTAATATTTATTTTTTATTTTGAATGGGTTGCAAAGACAAGACCTTTGCAGCAGACGCAGCACCAAGGCATAGATAAATTGGGCCCAAAATATAAGAACATTTTGGGTAACAATAAAGCTCACTGCGCATCTTGGTCTATTACAATTCAATATAAATTGTACAAAAATAAACAAATGTTCTATGCCATAAGAAATTTGAAGTGCATGCACCTTATTCGGTATATATTACACACTAATTCATTTTTCCCAAATGAAATATTAACTGTAATTTATTTTTAATTAGAAATTTCCTGCGGTGTGCTTTGAGTGTGGCACAAACAATGTGGCATGCCACATGGAGAAGCTTGTAAAACTTCACTCTTTTATTTCGTAGCTGAAAACAATATTTGCCAGCTTTAAGCACTCGGGCTCCACAGCTATGGTACGTGCCTTTGTGCGCAATAGTTTTATAAATTCTATCTATTGTTCGGCATACACACACACACACACACACAGACCCACGAGCACATATTCAGGTTACTCTGAAAGGTGGGTGCAAGGGGTGAAGCGAGGTTGTGCTAAGGTCCAAATTATTTTAAACTTTTCACAGCTCTGACAGTTGACGCAAACCCGTTTGGCTGTTGAGCCACAGTATTGCTACAGATGCAGCAGCCAGATAAAAGATACAAGATAATAGATAAAAGATACTGTTATGTTTGAAGGACTTTATTGACTGACAGCTGCAAAGCAACTGCCGCAGCGTGCCTTGAGAATTACGAAAAGGGCTAAGTAGGCTGGATCCTCTATTTGGGCAGTACTCAGTAGTGTTTCAGATTCAGTAAACCCCTCTCCTCCCATCAACCACCATTTGCAAGTATAGCTCTCGATCAAGGCTCGCAATTCGACATGGACAAGCAGTGCAAAATGGCGGAGCACGGTAAGCACGGCTGTGCATCAACGAGCACTGCTTGCAGCATAACCTCACTTTCAATCACAGTTCCAGAGTTTCCGCTGCTTTTTCGAATTGAGAACTTCTTCAATATGATCTACGCATACATTCTGGGCAATTCCAAAGACTGCTGGACAGCAATACCGGCGCCCGACGGCATCATGCGCTGGTGCAGCGCCAGGGGCATCCACCAGTGGTGGTGTCTATACCCAGCAGAGCGGCCAGATCCGAGGTCAGTTCCGTTCCAAGTTTTAGCATTGGAACGCGTGTCGCAGAGTATGCTTAATGGGCATTTTAATGTTGTAAATTCTCAATTATAAATTCTTAATTCTAAATTCTCAATTCCTGACTAAGAAACGTTGCTGGAATTGATGCGTTCGTTAAGTCCCAAATCCCCCCACCGGCAATCATGGCGTTAGTCATGACACTTGTAGCTGGTGTTGTTGTGATCCCCTTCCATCATCATGGAATCGTCTTCGTGATACTCATCGACTTGACATTCCTCGGCTACGTCCATTGTGTTGAGGTCGTCGCATTCGTCGGTGATCTCCATTATCTCGATGGTCGTCTCAGCCTGCCCTTGAGAGAGGGGATCCACTATGTCCAGATCGGCCGGCGGCATGGTAACAGTCGGCACATTCGAGTCCATGTCCTCATCGGCCTGCACCTGTTCCTCCAGCGACTGCATCAGCATCATCATGAGCAGCGGTTTGCTTTGCGACAATCTAAAGATCTTTGGGTCCGTGTCGGCAACCATTATTTCAAAGATTCTTTTTGGCGAATTCGCTTCTGAATAAAACACTCGTAAATATATATATATATATATTTATATATATATATTTATATATAAAAATATATATATATATGATTATAGTGGATATATGTATATATAGTTATATATAACCGTTTCACACAACTCGTCGCGGTTTTTTACACACTCGTGCTCTTGAGAACCGAATATTTATATATATATTGTTGTTCAATAAATACTTCTACATATACACACACTAAAATTTGACAATAACTGCCTTGAGCTTAGCTATAGCAAACGTCTTAACACCTTTTGACAGCTGATAAAAATGTAACTCGAATCTCATTTTGCTAACTGGGCGCACATCCCAGGCTTCTTAAGGATATCCGCTTGCAAACGGACCGCAGAGCTCCGGAAGAACATTCAGGATTGTATCATTTAGCTCAATGCTCACAATTATTTCTCTCTATCATTCCCACTACTCTTTTTTTGTCTTGAACCTATATTCTGTTTAAAACATTGAGTATATTTACTTAATTTGAATAAGCTAATTATATTTGTCATGAGTTGAATTTTCATATAAAAGATGCGGGCTAAATTGAGTCTCTACCCAAATTTGGCATCTACAAAATATGATTAGAAATGTGTAACAATAGGTGCCAAAGTTTATTATACTTTAAATCTGGGTCTCGCTCAAAATTTCATTTATTTTGAACCAAACTTTATTTCTTATAAAACTCGGTTTGTATAAGATAATTTGGCATTCCGAGCTCAAATCGGTTTGGCTCAAGTCCAATCTTTATAGATAAGCAAAAGCACATCCCAAATCGAATTAGTACATCGTATATGTAGCTCCGATAGGAATGATCGATTGAAAATATAGCTAATTTGTTTTATTATTAGATTATGTCGATAATCATGGCGAGATTGTTTCGTATTTTAGCGACATAACTACTCCGCTTTACAATCTACATATCTCCACAGGTGTACGTTTCCATATACACATGCATGTATGTTCATTTGTATGTATGTATTAGTGCAGTGTGTTTAGTGTGCTTTCATTTGAACTGTATAGCTGCTGGTTCGGTGCTAAAGCATCGCGTAGTCGAGTTCTCTTAACTGCAGCCTTAACACTTATTTTGAGCTCTTTTGCAACTGTTGAATTTAACCGAAGAAAAGGAAAAAGTTTTTAAACTTACTATATATTTTATTAATAAACCCATTTTTATATTTTCCCTAATTAATGTTTACAATAAAAACATTGCGTATTGCCACTTCGACTTCATATTTACAGCTCAGACATTTAGGTTTAGTATGTTATTTATAGTATAGTATTTCTAGAAAGTGACGACTTTTCGGTCAAATTTGTTTCATCATCTCAGTTAATCAAGTCCTGTTTTGAAAATCGATCGTTTGGGGATGTATGTTGATTTCTCCCTTGTCACACAGGTCAATGGCGTCCATATGATCTTTTGGGAGCGATCCTGATAACAAAAAGGAATGTTTAATCATTTAATTTTAATAAATTAAATTGTTAATCAACTTACACGTAGCTGCTTCGTCGGTGGCTGATTGTCAATAAAACCATTTTGAAAAGGCAAAGCGAATTCACGACTCTTTTTCATATCGATAATACATCGGTCGAATCTCAAAAAATTACCTTTTGTTCAAATTTTGTTGCCCAAATTCAAATTGTATGTTTCGACAGAGCCTGCGGTTCGAGTTGAACGCTTAAATATCGATATGCTTTTGGGTCCTTCCTACATATAGAATTTATATGATAATTGATTAAAAGTTAAAATTTAAAAAAAACGAATAAAATGAAAGTAGAATACAAATTCGACACAGAAAATAACCTTTTACATACATAGAGAGAATAATTCCACGCGGAGATATGACAAAAAAAGAAAACTATATTTAAGTCTCTGTATTCCCATAAAGTTAGGCAGCATGGACCTATTCTACGGTCTACTATTGCCTTAGTCTATTTAACATAAAACCAAATTGTGCAAAATTACCAAAAATATTCGATAGTTTTTTGCTTTGGGTAAGGTATATAGAGCACATCTGTAATATAAGTATGTGTTAGAGTCAAAAATCTTTGTTAACAGTTCTTTCTTGTTTTCTCATTACTTTTTATTTTTTTAAACTGGGCCTACGCATATTCAAGATTTATTCAGAGCCCCGGATCTATAGCATTCGGCTTCCTATGTTCAGGTAAATAACTATTACTTCGATAGTTATCGGTACTTCTTAAAAACTTCTTAAGTAACATGCTATTTAGTCTGGTAATAATTTCAAATATAAGGCAACAAGAAGGAAGCGTTGCAGTCGGCCAATAGACTCGTTTTCCGCTTTGAACAGAGTATACAGAGACTTTAAATTTATTTACATATTATCTTAAATATATATGTATATGTATGTATGTGTATCTCTCACACCCTTGTCTATGTATAATCAAAGCATTTCAATCTTTTAATCCCAAGTTCTGCTCCCACAGCTTTTTCCAGTTTTCTTTCAAGTAACCCCCTTCCCAAATGGTCTTAATTGCGGCCACTCTTGGGAGCTGTATTAGTCGTATATGTAAATAGGATAATGAGTCGTTTGTCTTTTTGGATTTGTTTCAGGACTTTGCTTATATGGTTTTGGTTTTTATATCAGTTGGTCCAAAGTTTCTAAAAGTTATCTATTTGCAAATGAGTACGGCTGTGCGTCCACAAATCATTTAGCCCTAAGTTATTGGCCTGCTTCCACCCGCATTCTCCTGCTCCTCTTTTATTCATTTGTCAAGCTAGCCAACCCCCGCCCGCTGCCGTTGCGTTTATTGTGCTTTTAATACCAATTCTTATTTCACACGAAAACTTTTACTCGGTTCCGAGTTTGGACTTGGACCTGGAACTTCTTTTTGTTTTAATACGAGAGGGTATTATAATTTTCTTATGAAAAATGTCACGCATACCAACATGCCAGACATCGCCGACTTTTTAAAGCATATATATTCTTGTTCAGTATCAACAGCCAAGCAGATATAGCCGAACTCGCATCGCGCCATTATAGAAACGATAGAAAATGGAGCTCTTCAACTTTGTTGTTTTCCATTAAGCTTCACATCAGAATACCATATCATATAACTCTATAGACAGAAATCGGTCAAAAGATGTGTTTTTATATAGATAACTGTTGTGTATTTCGCTTGAGAAAAAGCTTACAAATATCACACTTTTCTTGAGCATTCTTTTAAAGGATGTTGGACATTCGGCCTGCCGTAGTTAGGTGTTATTTTTATTGTTTTGCAGTCTGCCTGGTGAAACTTTTGTTGTTGGCCTTGTTAGTTTTCTGTAGTGCATGTTGCGTCGTCTCCTGTCATGTTGTTCCGATTGTGGTAAATGTTAATAATGGCCCAATGTTTGCCAAAGGATTCCATTTCACTTACTCCGACTAGTGCTGCTGCTGTTTCTGCTGTTGCTGCTGCTGCTGTTGCTGCTGCTGCTGTTATTTGTGGCATGTCCTGGTCTTTGCCCTTGTGCTGGGCCTATACATGGGCCTGGCTTACAGTGATTCCAGGCAGCAAACTGTTTCTCCGAACTTAACACAAATCCCTTTGCCCGAGCTCTTGGAATTGGTGCAAAGTGCAATTAAAGATTGAACCTGTCGGTAAATAAAACTAAACTGCTTTTAGGCAGCTCGCAGTTCACAGCTCGAAGCTCGTAGCTCGTAGCTCGTAGCCCGCAGTAACTAACCTTGCCACAAATGAAGCAACACGTGTTGCAACAGTGTGGTTCATTTCTTTTTATGGATGACAAAGTGCTTTTGATTAGGCAGTCACAGTGTTAAGCTATAGAGTGGATAGTTATACAGTAATTCCACTTGCATCTTTGAGCTTCTCCTCTCTCTCTCTCTCTCTCTCTCTATCTTGTCAATACAATATTCAAATGTTTCTATTACGGTTATTGGCTAGATTTTCCACGGGAAGCAACTAAGGAATATCGGATTTCATATTTAAGGCTTAAAGACTACATTTCTCAACCGCGTATCACCTCAGCTGGTTATCAAAGTTATACAAATGATACAATAATATGACTAGCAGACCCTGTCGCCTTTTACGCACATCTTTGAATGTGCGCTTTTTGTAAAACATGTTATATATATTTTTATTTGTGAAGAAAAGACAATTTAATTGAGTTAAACAAATTTACACATATTTCACCTGGAAGTCAGGAGCTACGTTGAGAGTATGTTTTGTATTTCACACTTGCTTGTCAAACTAAATTAAAGAACATTTAAATTTTGCTTACCTATATATTTTCCTTTTTATGAATAGTCGACAAAACAAATGTCAACATAGGTTTTTGATACAAAAGATAAGAAAAATTGAAAGCTGAAAACCTAATCAGAATACAAAAACGTTGAAGGTATTTTTTTGCCCGTCGGACCAGCTATGCCCCTTTTTACAATCTGGCGAATTGCAATGCAAAACCAGTTTCCATATCAAATATAGACCAAAACATAACTAGGAAAACTTTAAGCTGATTTTGGCCATGGCTGCTGACATTTCTTATATTGATTCCGCTAAACTAACATACTTTCAGTTGAGATCTTAAAGTTAGAGTGCTTTAGCGACCTGCTGACTTTTTTGGGAGATCAACACGTCGTATACATAATATATATATATATATATATATATATATATATGTCATTTGGTTATATTCGGGGCATATGTCTGTCTGGCAGGCAGCGACAGCAGACATTATAATGTACATATGTGCATATAAACAATATAACAGTTATTAGAAGCCACACACATACACACACACACACACAATTGCCAGCGACTTCCTGTTGGCAGATACTTTGCCAGCCATCTTGGCGCTGTTCTCATAACGGTAAACAAGTCAACAGTCCGCAGTGAGTGTGAGTGTGTGTGTATGTGTGTGTATTTGTGTGTATGTGCTCGTATGTGTGTGTGGTGCTTACAACGCCCAGCTACGCCGCAAGGACGACAATAATAAGAGCGATGACAACAAGTAGCAGACCAGCAGATGCATATGCTCGACTTAAAGATACTCTGTAGAATACCAAAACAAACTAATCACATCAGTTTGTTAAATACGGGGTATACGAGGGCATATATATGAAATCCATCGTTAGTACGACATCTGTCCCTATTAAAAAACACTAATCTCCTATGAAAATCGACAAGAAGATGCAGAGCTAGAGAGATATGAATAGTAATCTAAATAATCGATTTTTTCAATCTAAAGGATAACACTTCCACTTTATCTGATGGATGTGAAGAAAGCGATAAAAAGCGATATTAGGAATTAACGATGCATCCGAAATGTATAAAACATATACCCTATCTGTGTGGAATGTATGAGCGAATGCAATCCAAATTCTTTGCGCTTCGGAGTAACTGTGCTCTGAGGCTTACAAAGGTGAGGCTCGACTTGACTATTGCATTTGATAAGGATCTACTGAAGTGGAAAGTAAACCACTCAACTTATAAATTTATAGGGTATTGCGGGAACAACAATAATAATGGTGAAAGGAAAGCCGGAAGTAAGGCATATTTTCCGCTTAAAATGCCACAATATGTTGACTTTAACCAGTGACAACGACAACAGTAACAACAATAACAGCAACAACAACAGCAACAACAACAACAGCCACAACAACAATAACAACAACAACAGCAAGTAGAAGGGGCTCAGCAACGAGCTGAAGCAACAATTTATTTAAGTATTTTTATTTTATTTCTCTTGGTCCGCTTTATTGTTGGCTTTTATTGTTGTTATTGTTGTTGTTCATGATATAGTTGTTGTAGTTGTGTTTGTTGTTGTTGCCAATGTTGTTGTTGTCATAAAGCTCATGTCATTCGTTTGCACACCTATTCATGCAGTTGGCAAGGAGAGAAGCTCTTTGCCTCTGGCTTTACATTTGCCGCACCAGCACAATGCGAACTTAAATAAATAAATTTCACAGAAAGTAAGTTCCCTCACATTTACCTGCAATTTAATGCCCACGTTTCTTTCAATGTTCACAATTGTTGCAATAGTTTAAAGCAACATTTTTACTGCCGTCTAAAATTTGAGCTAATAACTATGCAATGTCCGATTTTGGAATCTTTTACCATTTTTGGCTCGTAAGGATCAGTACTATCGATTGGCATCACAAAAATGAAAATCTAAATTTTGACCCAAATTGCCCAAATGGCAAGGGGTTACATCACGTTTTTTCTCAAAAATGGGGTCGGTTCGAAAATCCAAAATTTTTTGATGATTTTTCTTGAATATCTCGGGTAAATAACGTCTGATTTTGAAATGTTATCTCGGCCAAAGAATGTCCGATTTTGGAATTTGATACCACTATGGACTCGTAAGGATCACTACTATCGATTGGCATCACAAAAATGAAAATCTAAATTTTTACATTGAAACGATCCCTAGACATAATGAGAGAGCATTGAGAGCACTGAGAGTAAGCCAAAGCAGTTTCCTGTAGTGGGAGCGAATAAAAAGACAGTGTGCCGTTCAAGCACACAAATCATATGAATTTCTTACTCTCTTGCTTTCTGAGCAAGTGATCGGGTCTCGGACCCGAACAAAACCGAAGTCGACTTTGGACCAGAAATTATAAATGTGCATGGTCCCATTCGTTTACTCCAACTGTACAGACTATATGTTATATAATACCCGTTACAAGTCTGATAAAAAGTGTCTTTAATTAAATTCGGTGTAAAGCCGACGGCAGAAATTAGATGAGACTTTAAATTAATTTCCAGGATTAATAAACCACTTTATAACTATTTCAAAGATTAGAAGCGGCTCAGATCGACTCAGTGGCTGAACCAAAATATATGTTACCCGTATGCACAGAGTCAAGGTCTGTCTCTAATTGCTCCAATTGCCACTTAAATGGTAACCTGATTTGATTATTAAGTGTCTGGCAATTGTCCATTTCGAGAAAATGTGACCGAGGCCTTTAACCACATTTGGGGACATTATTGTGGTCAATGCACAGACACAGCTGCCCCGCCCTTGACAATAGATGCGTAGGTCTCAGACGACTACTGGCTGTTGTGGTTCCTGCGGTTCCTTGACCATGCTGAGCTAGTATTTGTCGCAGATTGCTTGGGCTGTCGATTAACGATGTGAGTCGCACACTTATCAAAGTGGGCACCATTATTAGATGAGGTAGGTAACCAACTATCCAGGAGCAGTTTATTTTATTAGTATGTATGATTAATAACAATAGCTGCAAGCAAGTTTAAAATAAAATGGGTTTGAGCTCAAAACTCCAATTGATTCTAACTATACATAGCTCGGGCCTTTAATGGAACCAATTTTTTAAAAATGCAGTTGTAGCCCATTCCAAGTCGATTTTATTAAAAAATATACTAATAATGTTTAGTTCAGATAAAAACTGTTAAGCAAATATTTTTTTGCAATAAAAAAAGTTCTGGAGGTAGACCCAATGCCAAAGCCAGAACAACCAATAGCATTTGTCTCGGCATATTTCTTCAAGCTTTAAAATAATAATAGAGTAGACAAAAGAGAGGTGTGCCCGACTAGGAGATACCCACCTTTCAGCACATTCACATTCAGACTCTTTTTCAGACACACACAAGAACCACTCATCAAAAATATGATCTTTCATAACTTCAAAAGTGCACGGCTTTCGATTCTTATCAACTTCATGGAAACGGAACTTCATGGAAACGGATCGGGCCTTTAATGGAACCAATTTTTTAAAAATGCAGTTGTAGCCCATTCCAAGTCGATTTTATTAAAAAATATACTAATAATGTTTAGTTCAGATAAAAACTGTTAAGCAAATATTTTTTTGCAATAAAAAAAGTTCTGGAGGTAGACCCAATGCCAAAGCCAGAACAACCAATAGCATTTGTCTCGGCATATTTCTTCAAGCTTTAAAATAATAATAGAGTAGACAAAAGAGAGGTGTGCCCGACTAGGAGATACCCACCTTTCAGCACATTCACATTCAGACTCTTTTTCAGACACACACAAGAACCACTCATCAAAAATATGATCTTTCATAACTTCAAAAGTGCACGGCTTTCGATTCTTATCAACTTCATGGAAACGGATCAAGTTATCGATAATTTGATATAAACTTAAGTTGCGAGTGCTATAGACGGACCTCAGATCTCATAGCTCTCTCTCTCTCTCTCTCTCTCTCTCTCTCTCTCTCTCTCTCTCTCTCTCTCTCTCTCTCTCTCTCTCTCTCTCTCTCTCTCTCTCTCTCTCTCTCTCTCTATTTAGCTCTCATAGCTTTTTCTGAGCTCGACAGCTTAATACATACGAAAAAACGGATATGCCTAACTCGACTTGACTGTTGATGCTGATCAAGAATCTATGAAAATGTATACTTTATGAGCTCTGGGATTATTTGCTCTTGTTATCAATTAATTGACTCGTGTGCTTATTGAATATTTGTAAAAGAAAACGAATGAATCATATTCATAGTTTTGTGCCAAAATAATTGGCATTGCGCTGAGGGTTGGATTTCTGTGTGCCTTGTACGCTAATTGGGTTTCAATTACGGCCTTAATTAATATTAAAATGCATTTTTATTAAAGTGTCAGCAGAGAATTTCGCATTGGCCAACCAAACAGTCAGGACCAATACAAAATAGACACGTCCAAATTAAAGTGCACTTCGGGCCGCTTAGAGTCCAGCTGAATGATGTAAATGAAAATGAAGGACCTGTAATGCAGAATAGACAGGTGTGTAGCGGTAGGGTGGGATTCGGGCTGTTGGGGGTGAAGGAGCATTAGAGTAGGCATTTGACATCCCGCTGTTTCGATATTTACATAGAACACTAGATATACAAGGGACGCACGCTTTGTTTGACTGTTTTAATACCCTAACTTATTACATTGCGAGGCTCTGAGCTCATTTGTAAAAGTATATTCATTATACTGTTCGTATTACTCTACAATGCGAATCGGAAAATGCGTTTAGTGCCCGACTAGATGATACCCTGAACCCAGGGTCAAGCTGTTGCTATAACTGATCAGAGAACTCAATCGAAAAATCGATACTTATCGGTTTGGTAGAAACGGAGTGACCTTTCGACGTAGATGTCGAGGTTAAATATCGGATAATATGGAATAGATATATCTTTTTAACGGGCTCGGAAAACCTTCACCTTATTAATTTTCGATGACAGGGTATACAAATACATCGAAGCGTGTTTACAAAAATCGAAAAAATTCGCAACCACAAGTGGAATATGAGTGAAAAGCAATAGCGGCAAAATGTAGTTTGTAGAACCGCGGAGCTTTGTGGATTTACAAGGACATCATCTCGCCATGTTCAACGGCGAAGTAATGTCGCTTTAAAATGTCATAATCTCGCCAGAAGTAAAGCAACATAATTCCGCAGGCAAAATGTACTGTGAAAGTTTTTACATGATTTTTGTTTTTTTTTTTTAATTACAGGACGAACCACATATGCACATTGCTCGTAAAGTTGTTGGCGGTTGTTGATATTCGCTTCGTTGTGGGCAAATTCAATTTGCGCATCGATATTTAATTATTGGCCGCAAATTGTCACTGCATCTGCCCTGCAAAGTGCAGCATTACGCATTGTCTTCAGTGAATGCTGCACTCGAGTCGTCATTTTTATCAAAGCTATCGATAAATGCAAACAATGTAAATCTAAGCCTCTAACAATTTGTGGACAAATAAAACTATATTGAGAGTGTAGCCAAACAAAAAAAAGGGGTTGTGCTTAGGGTTGAAAGCTAACAAAAGGGATCTATGTTGATGATTAATTGATTGTTATCGCAGCTAAGGTGGCACTGTACCACCTGGTGAACTGTTTTTTGCCCTGCACGATCTATTGCCGGTTCGTGTCTTGGCTGTTTTGCTACAGCAAGCAGAAATACCTCGAGTGTAGCGTATTTTTTTATTTGTGCACGCACAATGCTGCACCACAGGACACTTTCTCTGAACTCGGACCAAGAAATACGAGTGTATGCAGAATGGATTAATCAGATGCACTTGCAATCAGCGAGTCCATTCGAACTGTCTCCATTTAATTAACAATAACACACGCACACACCCACACACACTCACACACTGGGTGTGCATGTGGGAATTTTGGAATCAGTCTCTTATTTACTGCTGCCATAGAAATGCCCGTCCATGTACAAGTCACAAAAGACCATCCCAAAAGGGAGGGGCACTTCAAAGTTGCATTTTAATTGACCTGCAGCCGAAAGTGCACAAACAGTTGCTGATTGTTGACAGAGAGACAATTGCAATGTTTGCATATCAGCAATTGATATACCCTGGAAATTATATATTTTAATTATGTTTAAATAAATTGTCTAAGTGCAGGTACTAGGCGCTCTAGGTATGCGCAGAGTAAAGGAGCCCTCTTGATTCGTCAGGCCCGTGAGTCCAGAGCTTCAATGAAATGAATATTATTTCTAATGCAGCTATACATGAGTATAGATCGAGTCATGAACTTTAACAAATGCATCCAAGAAAATGGCATGTGAGCAGAGGTTCGGCTTGCCGTATATAGGGAATAAATCCAATATGCCCTTTCCCACATTATAAACAGGGCATAACAATTTTATTTCAACGTGGACGCCCATTGCGCATATTTATAAACCCTTTTTTCTGACATTTTCAGCATTCGTTTGGCGAGTCCTGTACAAATTAACCAGCCCATTGTCTTAACAATTTGCCTACCATGCTGTGCAGAATCTATAATTTCATAAAAATTCTGGTGCCCGGAGGAAGGCACAAGTTTGGGAGAATGGCTTGCTGCAACGATGAGCCTTGACGCGAAATTAAAAAATGAAAAAAATGCTTATTCAAACGTAATAATAATACATATTCTTTCATTTGTATTATTTTAGTTTTTTAAATGTTATCTTTATTATGGGAGCAGCTTTAATTAAACTTATATGAATATTTTCCATACCACTTAGTCTGATATAAAAAAAAAATTAATAAAGATAGGCTGGTTATATAAACCGAACTGAGAGATAGATGGCTTGATTTTAAACTCTCGAGGATGATTTGTTGGGATTTTTGGAATCCAAACTGAAAGGGAGGAGTTTTTCGCTTAATTTTTCCATGGGCAACAGTCTCTTCAGCAGGAAACGTTCAAAGAGTTTGCCAACAGACTAAGAGTCTAAGGTTTAGGGAATCTTTTCAGCCTCATGGATCCTACATATCCTTGCCTACTGCCATTGACTTGGAACATGCCCTAGTCTCAAAACCGCATTGAAGATAAGCCTTAAGCGTTATGCTGTCCATCCCATCTTCGCCAGGAGCTTTTCTAGTCTTGAGCCCTTATATGTGATTGGAGACTTCTTCGGCTGTGATTGGAGCAACTGGGAGAAGACACACGCTCATTCAAACAATGTAACCAAATTAATGCGAGAAAAACCTTCGAATCCGTCTTAGGTTTGTTCACACCTTCAAATTATGGGCTTTAATGTTCATTACACAGCTCGATACACCAGCTTGTTGTACAACTGTTGTGCTACAGGGTATACAAATTAAAACAAACACCTAATCATATTACAAACGAGCATTGATTTCGAAGGTAAGAGTTAGTGTAGATGTTGGCAAGAAGGTGTTGTGCGACATTTGTATTTGCCTTTCCTTCGACAAATTTAAATTAACTGGTATCCAATGTCAGCTGCAGCATATGTTGTAGATAATTATGGGAAATGTGCTATTAATTAACGTCAGTAACTATAGGAATAAATTCGACACATGCCAAACATTGCAAGCGCAATAAATTCATTGCAATTTGCTGTTTATGAATTTTAATATATGTACAAGAGTAAATAATCAAATCAAACAGCAAATAGCAAATAAATCTAAATATATTATGCATAAAAATTATATTAATATGTATTGGCAGCTCAATTATTTTTAAGCAAATTGACAAAGCAGCACGAATCAATAATTTTCAATATGGCTGCAAACAACGCCGCCGCACCTCGCACCTGCCCACCGACGCTTTGCTGCAAAGGTAAATCAACCACATGGAATTTTCATTTTGCCAACCACAAAAGTTGCGTACAGCCATGCCCAGAAATCGACTAGACGTGCCTCACATTTGACAAACTGCGCCGCATATACCTATTTTTTTTACAAGTGGAACCAACTACGAAAGCTGTCCAGTTAGTTTAAGCAAGATTGTAAAACGCAGTGTTGCAAAACGTTTGATATCGATCCCAGTCGATAGGCTGCACAATCTATGATATCGATAATCGGCAGCAACTGATAGTGAAACAAATAGAGAAGTAGCTTGGTTTACACATTCAACATGACCCGAAAAGGCAGAGGGAGGGGGGGGGGGGTCTTGGCATTGGATGTCTGGCATTCCAAAAGCAACTCTGAGCCCAGCCCGTGGACTCGGCATGGCGCCCGCCAGCACAGTTCTTCAAGTCAAGGACTTATGAAAAAACGAGTACGTTTTCTTAGAATTGCAGGACAGTCGTTAAGCAGATGCTTATTTGTGCTTAGGTGTTTTTATCCGCACAGCTCCGACGGGTGTCAGGGTGGGGCAGCTGCAGCCTTTGATGGTGCACTGCCTCGTTATTTCTTGATGCCATGGACTTTGATAAGCTTACTGAAGAGCCCTCGCGTTTGATGCAGAGTGTGGCGTTTGTAATCTACGGCTTCGCATCATGAAACTTATGATTGAGCCCTTAGCCACGCAAAGAAAAGGGAAAACCTGCTAACCGCATCACAGACCATGAAATGTTAAGTACACACAACTCTAGTCAAATGTCCAGAGACCTTGCCTGGCTGTATGTGCTTCTGTGTGTGTGTGCGTGTGTGTGTGTGTGTGAGTAAATAAAGCAACAGTTTGACCAGAATTTGAAAGAACACCTGCCTAACCCCAAGTCAATAAAGCAATGTTCAACAGCCCACTCTCTGCATGCAATCAAAATTTATTTTTGGCTTCTAGCACTGAATCTTTGTCAAGAGCTTTTTGACTCTATCTAGCTTCTATATTCAGCTACTAAGGCAAGCGATAAATCGCAGTTAAATATTAATTTTATGGAATCCCATTACAATTTCTCTATAAATATAAATCAATTTCCCTTCAAATCTGGCAGATTTCACTGTGATAAACACGTTTACCAACACTTACACTTATATTGTGCCTACATTTTAACTAACGCTAAGGCTTTTTAAGTATCCGCACTAGCCTAGGTAATATATTGAATTAGTTTGTTTAACTTCGATGACTATTTCGACAATAAAACATTTCATTTTACTTTTATAATATTTTACAATACTAGCTTTGAAATTGCCCTGTTCGTTAGCTTAAATATGCTTTTCCTCAGTTTGGATAAAATATACTTTTTAAACTTACAATTTTTTATTTTTATTTTTTTATAAATATTAAAATAATGTTTTCTTTTACAACACTATTTTTTTGATAATGCGTTTGCTGGGAAACTTACCAAATAGGGGTTTTCTGTTATAATGGTAATGATAATGGTGTACATATGAATATGTAAATATTTTTATATATATATATATATATATATATATGTGGTGTCAAATATTATATTGTCCTCCAGTTCTAAAATAACTTTTATCAGTCTCCTTTGCAACACTCATTTTTCTTCGAAACGCTGTCTTGTTTGACTTACATATAAAAGGTTTTTATTTAAAAGCAGATTTATTTTCCGTCAAAGTTGGAAATCTTAAATGTGAACTGATATCATCGGAACAAAGTTAACATTGCTCGGGCACTCAGTTCTTAAGCAATACAATGCACAATTTTTGATGTATCACTGTCGTTTGTCTAAAATTCCAATTTTCCCAATTCAATAAAAGATTCAATATAATTGAAAATTATAGCTATAGCCAAACTTGGTCGGAACAGAGCACAAACCGAAAAGTCTTTGGGCACACATCACGATAATGGCCGGAACTCGGGCGCGCATCAATATCTACGTACCAAGTGAGTGCCGCTTCCCGGAGCTGACTATCGTCGGCGGCAATAGGGATCCGGTGCAATGGATGCTGCCACGGCTAAGTGGCGACAAGTCGGAGTCGTCTGTCGTTGCCGAGGTGGCGGCTGCCACCAAGGAGGGGGACGCCGGTGTCAAGGGCAGCGGTCGCTCCCTCTATGTCTATGATAGCGAGGGACGTATGCTGGAGCATGTCCGGTACCAGGGCAACGATTATCGCGGCGCCCTGCGTGCCGCCATCAGTGCCACGCCCAACCATTGGAGGGATTGACCGCGTCCCGGCACACTAAGCATCCAATTATCCGGATATACTGATATCACCATGTGAGCCATCATGCACCACCGAAATTCCACAATCAAATTTGCAGTTTCAATCAAGCAACCAAAATCCACCCACTCGAGGATTATCGCAGCGGGTAAATTTCATCAAAATTGATCGCTACAAAACAATAACAAAACAACAATTACAAAAACAATAGCAACAACAAAAGCAAATAAAAAACGCCTTTTTTATTTTGTAGCCACGGCTGCGACCTGTCTTATTGTACGCACACACATATAAAATATGTACGTGAATGTCATATATATATATATAAGTATGTATATATATTCACACGGGCTGTACGCACTCCATAATCATCTGTCACAAAGTATTTTTCTGAATTTACAGCAGTTTTTGACGTGCCCGATATATTTTAATGCAAGGTGCGTTCTATTAGACATGGCATGAGTTAGATATGCGCTGACTGATTGATTGAATGAATGATTGATGATCAGCTTTTATAACTGGCAAGCTGCAATTTGCTCAGCACTTTATGGTAAATTGTTGGAAAATTGACACCGTAAATCCTTTACGTTTTGTTTTTTGTTTATTCGATTAGCTATAAACCACATGCTGCTCGGGCTTTCATTTGTATTTTATTTTTACATTTAATTTATATTAAAATATAAATTAAAAGGCGTTTTGCAGGCTTGGAAAATTGTTGAAATTAGCAAAAATAAGACGGGTTATTTCGTCATATATTTGCTAGCATCTGTATGCCCATGGACATACACACTTTTTCGACTTTATCATATATATGTTATATATATATTATATTATCATTCAGTATACCCTGTGCCAGATAAATGGTGTATTAACACCTTTTCGGTCTCCTCATCGATTGACAGGAGTTTCGCTTGCGTTGAGTGCATCTATTTATTTACTGCAATATTTTTATGCTCGTCCGAAAAGTGAAGAAAGAGAATATATAGCTGCAGACTGTGCGTGATTTGGCTGGCAGGCAGTTTTGAGCTGTAATCGGGTATTTGGCAGTTGGTTGCACTCGATTGCAGCATGCTTGTAGAAACTGATTCCAAAAAGTAGCCCAGAAGGTAAATTTAATAGAATTTTATAGCGATTTTCTAGCTGCAATGGGAAAGCCTAAAAGCATGCAACAGTTGGCCAATTAGCTGTTGAAGTAGTTGAGTGTGGTGCGGGCCGCAGCCCGGGCGCAAATTGACTGAACATGCCGAAAATTGGCTTAAATGGCGGATGCCGCCACCCAAACAGAGGCAAGGCCGCAGCAGGTGCCGCGATGTGCAGACGTGCCACATGCCGTATGCCGCATGCCGTGTGCCCCATGCCGCGTCTCGTCCCCCTTTGTTGCCGGCCCATTTAAAGTTTCGAGTTGCGCCGCGATAATGGTGCACACATGAACCCATCCCCCCGTGCCAGCCACCTGTTTTGGCTGCCTGCGACAGTTGCCACGCCCATGGTCATGAACTTCATTGCCAATCCCCTCCGACTTAATGTAATTTATAACTTTTGGCGTTGCCAATCCGCTGCCCCTTGGCCCCTTGGCCCCTGGGCCCCTGGGCCCCTTAGCGTCCTGGCACCTGACCCGCCGCCGTTGCGGATGAGCTGCTCCGCGTGGCGGGCATTATGTTAAATTTTATGTGACTACCATGGCAACAGGTCAAACAGAGTGCTTCGAATTCGCATTCGGACCCGGGGTCAGGCTTTAGCTGCAGGCTATTGGATTTTGGCTTCTGGCTTCTGGACTCCGGGTCGGAGCTCTGGCATCTCGCAGCAACGCACGACCGCACTTGGAAGTCTTGCACATTATACAACTTCTTGTTATATCCTGTAGCCATTAGAGCTGTGTAAGCGGGTATATTGAATCCGTGCACATGCAGGCACAGATTCATCGCTACGTCAAATATTTGTCAGTATTTATTGTCCGTACTATTATTTATATATTATTATATTCGGAATTCAAAAGTCCGAATATCCGATGACTCATTCCACAAAATCGATAAGAATCGATATCGATAAGAGCTTGCGAGACCCCATTTGGTATGTGGGCTCTTGCATAGCTTCGCTTATTGAAAAATACAAATGCAAAAAATGCATTATGAAAGGCAGAGCGTAGCGCATATTTATGCACCGAAAACTTCACAGAGATCGGACTATAAGCACCGAAGTTAATTAAGAGCACATTCAGGGTATATTCTAGTCGGGCACCGCCGTCTAGAGCCCTCTTTCTTGTTTCTTTCTTTTTTTTTTTTAGTTGCATGCGTACTCGATTTACACACACACACACACCCATACACACCACCATACGGGCATGCACACCCACGTGTGTGCAATAGATACCAACACCTGACGCATTGATGAACCCGCGTCGCCATGGAGCGAGCTGTCCATCTGCCCGTCGTAATTGGTAGCGATGATCAACTTATGTAAGCACCACATAGATATGATTGTGATTCGGTAACCAATGGAATCACGAGCACGCCAATTGAGCTTATGAAACGCTATCAAATTCAAATCAATTGCGAAATGTTGGCTCTGTAAGCAGTTGGGGCTCTGTGGCTGGACACAATATTTATTGCAAAATCCTTTAATTCTGGTTTGGAGCTGCATTCAAGCAAATGTTCAACCACAATTCTGATTGGCCTTGGCAGAGAGTTAAATCTTTGTAAACAAAACACGTTTTAAAGTAGTTTTAAATATGGCGGCAAATGCAGCTTAACATTTCCTTCAGGACTTTTGCACGATTCTGCGAATGTGGCTTTGCCTCTAAGTTTTGTCGTAAAAATTTTTATCTTGATATACGAAATCCTATTATATACAAGCTTAAAGTATTCGCTGAAAATGTTAGTTTTGAAATATGTTGTCAAATAGTGCCATAATAAATATGCAATATATCTGTTGAAGAGAAAGCCAGGATATCTTCGGCACGCTAATGATTTAATACTCATATAGACATTTGCCTTACGGCTTAGCAGATATGTGAGAATAGTGGAGCTCGTAAATGCTGAGTTTGTTACAAATATTTTGCCATATAAAAAGTCTCTACCCTACTTTTCGATCGATATTTCCTATGGCAGCTATATGATTTAGTGGTTCGATTCGACAGATACGACAGAAAGACGGACGTCTGCAAAGCTTATAGACGATGGCCTGCGAGATACTAGTTCGGATAGAAAGAGAGAGACAGACAGACGGACGGACAGATATATCTACTCGGCTGTTGATGCTGAACTAGAATATTTATACTTTATGCGGTCGGAGATGTCTCCTTTGATGCGTTCGAGAGAAAGTCAGTCTCTTGGCATGTCCTCTTCCCTCAGCCCTTTGTACAAAGTCGGTTTTTGCCGAAAACAACTACCAAATATTTAGATATTTAGTGCGCAGTTGGTCATGTTAGAGTTGGGTATTAATCTCTATTCTGTGAAGCAGAATAACAATGTCAAAAGGTAATAAAAATCATGCTAAGAAAATTTTACTTATAATATTATGAGATTATTTCTATCGACTTCGCGTACTCCGATAAATTGAGGTATCCATTTTTTTAAAAAAGTTCACATGTGAATGGAAAGCATAGAACCCAATGAACCCAATCTAACTGACTTTTGACAAAAACAAGTAAGAGGCTCTAGTCGGAAGTTCACGACTAGGGGATACCCTGAACCCTCTTCTACCAACACCACCAGATGCAGCTCGCGCAACGAGCGCGTTGGCTTAAGTAGTAATAAAAAATAAAAACAGTTCCTTCAATAAGATTCGAACCCGTAACAGACCACTCTACTTACCACTGCCTCTACACAACAGCCATGCTACCAATTGACTCTCGGCGAGAAAAAAACGATTTAAAGTAGAAGTACATACACACAGCTCAGAACAGAATACAATCGCAGTTGCAATGCTCTTTATAGAATTCAATAAACGCGCATGAATGTGTGTGTACATGTACAGAAATGATTGCAATTTCGCTCCACGTTTCTTTAATAACTTCTGTGTTTCTTAACTGATCTTGATGAAGTTTTCAACTGTAGACCTTATTGTGCTAAGGAATATTCGTATATTCTCAAAAAGGCAATAGCATTAAAATTGTGGCTTAAATTGGTGGGCAGTTCAAATTGGTTTCTTTATTTGATTTTTAGCTATGGTGTGTAGGCGGGGCGGCCGTAGTAGCTATAAAATAAAAGAGATTATATATATTTATACTACTCAAGAAGCTATATGTTAAATCCTATAACTTACGAGATTAGCTAAAAAACAGTATTTCGGATATCGCTTTTTATCGATTACTTGGAAACATCGGAAAGAAATTCGTACCCCGCGGGCACTAGGAGGACTTGCGTTCAACATTTCAAGTCTCTAGCTATTATAAGCTCTGAGATTCTCGCGTTCATATATACGGACGGACCGACAGATGGACGGACAGACAGACGGACGGAGAGACGTACATGGCTAGATCAACTCGGCTATTGAAACTGATCAAGAATATATAGACTATATGGTGTGGGAGATGCTTCCTTCTGCCTGTTTTATTCATTTAGTCCATTTATACCCATTTTTAAGACGAGGGCACAAATTAGGAAAACAATTTAAGGTTGGAACAAACAAAATTCAAGAAGAAACAGCTTAGGCTGCTGGTCAGAATATTAAAATACCAAGCACTTGGTTAGGTTTAGAGAGTTCCGATGCAATGGGGTTGCGGGTGCGGTGGCTGTGGCGGATTGAGGGGTGGTTGGAAATCCCTAGCGTGCCGCAGCGAGCACGGATTGTGCGCTGAGCATTTAATGCGCGACGCGCTTAAGCTGCCGTCCAGAAAATATCTAATTAATTAGTGGAGTTGAGCGAAATGTTGCCCCTCCGTTTGGCTGGGTGGGCTGGCTGAGAGGGGGTGTGGGGGAGGGAAGGGGTGTATTGCTACCCCCAAGCAGCAGCAGGCAGAGCAGCGCCGAGGCAGCGGCTGCTGAATGCAAGCGGCCAATGGGCATTGAGCAGTTGCTGCCCCGTTGGACGCCAGACGCTGGGCGCCTCGGCGTCTGGAGCATGCGCTGAATGTGAGCGAGCGGTGCATGGGGGCTGCCGTGCGAGCGAGATAGCTGCTCAACTGTTGCTGGCCTTGGCGTTGGCGGCGGCAGCGCCAGCTGGGCCTCTTGCCCAAGGTTAACCTGTTGAAAGTGCATATTGCGCATACGCCTCGTCGGCCACGACCAGTGTTCACATGTCCAACAGGTAAGCGACATGTGTGGGCGTTGCAGCCCCGCCCACACTTAAAGCATACGACGCACAATTGCATTTGACGGACAACTCGGAGGGGTTTTGTTTTTGATACTCATTAGCTATTGGAAAAACGAGGGTATATAGAGGCTGTGCAAGTGCATTTAACAGGCAAAATAAAGCATCTGCGACCCCATACGAACTTGATCAGCCCGAAAAACCAAACATATTCGGCTATAGCTTTAGTTTTGATAACTATAAATACGCATGACAAACCCAGTACAAGAACATTTTAGCATTCACCAAATCTCCCTTGATTTTTTGTAAGCACTCACGACTAACTACTATGAAGAAGCCGTGAAATTTGTATGACGATCTGTGAAAGAAGTCAAAAGTTATTCACAAATACATTTTGCATAGTGCGGTTCAGGGAGAGAGGAGAACCACAGCGCCTGCCTAAAGTGAGGCGTGAGGTCTACTGTCTGAGTGCAGGGCATCTGGTAGTCAGGCACATGCGTTGGCTTAAAGGTTTTTATTATTGTTTTTGGGTTGTTTTCGCATTGCGTATACGCACGAGCGGCGCCGTTGCTGTTTGCTGATTGGATGCATCCATCGACAATAGCTGTCCGCTGTATATGAATTGCGTTCTATCTGTGCTTTGATTTACATAGCTCGCAACAAATATGACATATATGAAAAGTTAATTTAAAAACAAAAAAAAAAAAAAACAAAATAGAATAAATTAAATTTACATTTTTGCATATTTGATTAATGCGAACTGCAATATATTTACACTTTTGTTGGGGTTAGGGTTCTTCCTAGAGACCCCAGATTCTCCAAGGCTTACGGCTTTGCATTTATTTGCATTGTCATGAGAGACTCATAGAGAGTTATGAAATTTAGTTTGTCACATCTTTAAATAATCCTTATCCTACTTGAAACTAAGCCTTATAGGTAATGACAACGATTCGAGGGCAGAAGATTCAACTACACTGCCCATAAATAAACCTATTTGAGCTAGGAAAATCTTAGAGCTTGAGTTGTAAAGTTTGGTATGTGAACTTTTAGAAACTGAGTAAACTTAAATAAACTGGCATTATATAAATATTATATTTCTACACATAGCCCAACTATCTGCTGATACTCCTGGACAAACATAAATATTGTATTTGATTAGTTATGATAGACGCATGAGTAAGGTTTATAAAATGAGGTGACAAGGGCTGCAATCCAAAAGAACATCTTTATATATGTATAAATAAAATGTAAAAAGAATTCAAATAAAATTTACGCATCATACTTAGCTATTTAGCTCGAATTGTGCAATAAATAGTAATTCTTAATTATATTGTTGAGTTGGAAAGTCCTTAGGCTGCAAATGCCCTAGGCCTATGCAAATGCTTAGCCTCAAGCCAAATGGGAGCACATCTGTCTGACTGTGTGTGTGGCACAAGGCAAAGGAAATGGAAAAGCCGCCCACGCGTTGCCAGCATTTCCCCAGCCGCAGACAATTCAGCGAAACGCTGCCCCTGCGCGGCGTCGCAGCATCGTCAGCAGCCACACAGACACACAGACGCACAGAGGCAGACATACACACTGCGAAACCCCAAATCCCAAGAGCATGGAATCACCTGGGCGCACTGGTTGCCTGTTGCTGAAGCGTCGCTGCCGCAGTCGCTGGCGCTGCCGCTGCTGGCGTCATTGTTGGTGTCCTTCAGCAGGCAGCTGCTATAAAAGGAGGCGCAGACAAACAGCAGCGATTAGTCAACTGTGGAACGTGGGGCTTGTGTTATACATTTTTACAACTCGCCGCAGTAGCAGCAGCGCTTGCCACAGTTGCCACTTGTTGACGAAGGCCCAAAACAAGGACGAGCAGCATTACAGAGCGGCAGCGACTGAAAGAGAGAGAAGGAGGTAGAGACTTAGAGCTAGTGAGAGAGAGATATTGAGAGAGAGAAAGAAGAGAACAGGACAGAGAACGAACGAATGCGATGCCAAAGCTGACGCCGACGCTGACGTTGACTTCGACAAGGCTGCCTCGTTAGTCGGGCAGCGTGCCACGCAACAGATGCTGTGCAACATCCAAGCCAAAAGGTTGTGTGCCACACGCCACAGCGCCGACAACAACGACATCGACGACGACGACGGCGACAGCAGCAACAAGCGACTAGCGACAATCGACGAAGGAGCGACGCCCCCGCCACCCGCAATCCGCCGCCCGCAGCCAGAGTCCACAAACACACACAAGTCCCAAAGTCCGTGTCCGCCACATGTGCAACGTGCAACAAGTTTTTTTGCGATTTCCTTCCTGTTTCCATCTATTTTTTTTGGTGAACTAAACAAAATTTAAAGAAAAAAAATAACAAAAACAAAATAACTAAAACGTAAATTTTTTCTTGTACATTTTTTTGCTGTGGTGTCCGAAAAAAAAAAACAAAAAATAAGTGTCTATTAATTGGTTTTTGTTTTTGTTCGTTGTTGTTTGTAATAATTATTGGTGCCGCAACGCGGACCGCCAGTGCTACAGTAGTACCTAAATACAGTAATCCAAGGGTACAAAAACTTCAAACTTAATCCATAAAATAATAGTATTTAGAAAAGTATAGAACACTTAAGAACTTGTCGAACAGTAAACCCAACGAAACTTACCTGAAGCCAATCATAAGTAGACGAGAGCGAGACAGAGAAAGAGAAGAGGGTACATATACTAAATTTATCTCTAAACTTAAAGGTATATGAACATATAAGTATATATATGTATATATATATAGTTAAAGCTTACCCATAATATTTAAGAATTATTGTTATCAACAATTGCGTCAAATTGAGCCCAACTGTTTCATTTCTTGTTCGTGTTCAGCATTGTTGTATTAACTTTAAACAAAACAAAAAAAAAAAAAATAAAAGCCGAAACTAAAAACAGAAGATTTAAAACAAAAGCTTAAAGAAAACCCTAGACTATTAAGAAAACAAAAAAAAAGAACTCAGTCTACAGTAAATGCCCAATAGAGGCAGCAAGCACAATGCTATATGACTATATGACAGAAAGCCTGGTCAAGACCCAGCCAAAGCCCAGCAGTACTTAAAAAGAACTTAAGATCAGATAAAACCAACAAAACAACAAAACAAAAAGAACAACAACACAGCAGCCAAAACAAAAGCCAAACAACTTAAACAACAAAAACAACGCGTCGCGCAGCTGAAACAAAAATCAAAGAAAATCATAATTACAATTTAGGTAAAGCGAAGCAAATACTTCAACAGCAAGGACAACAAAAAACAGCCCAAAAATGTGAGTATTGACATTTGAATGATATATCATAAGATATTTGAAGTATGTAAATTTAGTATTGATTTATAAACTTTTACATTATGTACCTAATTTTGTTTTTAAATTAAAATAATTAACATACTATAAATTATATTTAACTGCAGAGCGTATTGTAATTTTACTATACATGTTTATATATATTTTACATATTATCTATTTGACGAGAACCTCCATATAAACTTTATATTTATATAGATAAAGATATACAGGGAAAAGCTGATAAGATATGACAGCATCTATCAAGTCAAGCTGTATATATTGTACAGGTTTCCATATAAACTGAGCTCTCAGTGCAGTGCAGCTATGTCAATGAAACTTGGTACAGTTTCCACCTAATAGTGTAGTACTCTATATAAACACAATTCGACCAGCTCTCTGCACTATATCGTATAGCTGCCAAAGCATCAATTGATAGAAAGGTCAAGAATATTTAGTGTAATTAGAATATATCATCAACATTTACGTAGCTTAGTACCTGCGACTTGATCCCTCACATTTTCTGCCTACAAATTTTGACTAGTATTTTTTTAAAAATTTGCAAAATCGGAACCCATAAAAAATTTGTTTATTCTGTGGCATTTCTCGAATAATTCAAACAAGTCCTGCCGTTGGCCTTGCATTGAAACAATGAATAAATTAAATGTATCATAAAATACGCAGCCTTGTGTAAACTTCGATTGCAGCAAATGGCAAATAGCTAGACAGAGAGAGAGAGAGCGAAAGAGAGGGAGGGAGAGAGAGAGAGCTAGAGATCTCTGTGGTGTGAAATTAATTTGATGCAATCACAAAATGCAATTATTGTGGGCATTAATTAATGCAAATGCATTAAATTAAACAATGCACGGATGGCTTGTCTTTAATAACTATATAATACATATATGTAATAACATATGTAAATAATTGCATATCGCTTACATTAGATGTATGCACGTACTAATTATGCATACATACATGTATTTACAACAAATTATGTTAAACAAATTTTGTGCAGATCATTTGATTAAATTAACTGCTCGCTCGCAAATTAATGAGACGTTCAACGACGCCAATTACAACCACCGAAAATGAGTCTCAGGTAAACGAAATTGAGATTTTCTCCCCCCTTTAACTCAATTCGCGATGGGGAAAAACAGCCTACGTCCCTCGCCTGGTATCCGAGACAATTACGTTTACTTTGCATGAATCTCATAATATGAGATTTTAAACGTGATTTACTTTGTGATTTGGAAATTACCGAGACCGTCGTGTAAAACGTGATATCATGAATATGAATATGATTCATCTTTTGAATTTGAATAAAATTAAAGCATCTTCTAACTTAGAATATTTGCATTTGCCCAACAACTTTCTATGACAGTTCTACAAATGTGAAAAGCACAGACACTTGTTCGTAATACTCATGTAATGAAAACTTTAAGAATTTGCTTATTCATTGGCTTTACATCCAGCAGTTTCTTCCAACTTCTTAAGTACTCTCTACCCTTTCGATCGATAGCTTAGTTCCATATAATTACAAATAATAATACTTCTGGCTTCATATGAAACCAGTTAAAGTCATTTAGAATTAACGCCTTTTTTTTTGTTTTTTGCTCAACTAACCCATTTTTAAAAAGGTCGAGAATATACCACAGAATATCATATGCCAGCTTATTTGGGTCTAGGGCTCCAATTTGTATGTTAAGTAATTTTAGTAGGGATCAAAATTTAACACCTCGTATCGCCCACAGGTAAGTACTGCTTAGATATAAGTAAGCCGAAAAAAACAAACCACTTCACAATTGTTCATTTATTATTCATAAATTGCAAATTGAATAGAAAGTGATTCTTTCCCTGAGTCAACTTTTGCCTCTTAAATATTCTACAAATTCGTTTCGAATTCCCAAACAGTTTAGACTTAAGCCTGTCGATATTTCGAATTAAAACAGATTTAAAGGGGCAAATAACTCACATACATGCCAATTATATATTTTGCCTCAAGCTCTAAATTTGCGCCCAATTAAATATGCAACAGCAGGTGTTGACAGACTATTTTTAGTAACTGTTGACAGCCACAGAGAAGACCAAGCAAATCGCACGACTGTGCCAAATGATTAAATGACTTCAATGGCTGAGTGTGTGCTTTGTCTGCTGCTGTGGCACGTGTATGTGTGTGCGTTTGTCTGTTGTAACCATTGTACTACATTTGTATTGTACTCGATTGTGGAAGCGATAGGACAGTCGCACGGACAGACAGACAGACAGACAGACAGACAGACAGACAGCAGGACGGGACGACAATCATTTGTAAAATCAGTGAGATTAGTCGGCTCTGTCGCTCATCAGTGGAGCGATTGCCGTGAATCCTCTTCTGCTCATTAGTAGCACATTTGCCCAGTACGTGATTTAGCTGCAAATGTGCAGATACACAGATACTCAGATACTCAGATAAGCAAGCTACAAGATACATTGCCCTGCACAAGAGCCAGAGCCCAGGCGTCAGACGTGGAGTCGAGCATAATAATAACTGTTTCTTCCAGCTGAATTTTATGGCTCAACTAGAGTACATCACATGTCCGCTACTGTGTCAGTGTGTGCGAGTGTGTGTGTGTCTGTGTGTAAGTGACACGCAAGGGAATTTCTCGTACAGACCTGCTGGCACATTTGCATTTGGGGCGTGTTGCAATTGAAATTCTCATACTGTCTGAGTTGCCATTGCTGTTGCTGTTATTGTACGGTTCGATTGCATGTAGCACTTATGGGGATAAGGAGTCCATTTGGAGCACGGCACACAGCGCACAGCGTTCCGCAACTGTGTCAGAGCCCCAACTACCCAACTCTTTGCCCTCTGGAATAATGATTGCAACAAGAAGAGCGCACTAAATGCAATAAATAATGTTACTTTTGTAAACATTTCTTTTCTTTGCAAATACCTTTCCGAAATGTAGGCATCTTTTGGTCGGCTCAACATTTAAAGCTAAATATATCTCAGTTGGTAAACATATCCGATTGAGCCGTTATTCGTCGAGGGTAGTTATTTCGGCGTAGCCGACTAGGAGATACCTTAAGCACAAGTTGCCCTTACAATCAATTAAGCCGTCTTCCCTACATTCACACGGAGTTTTGGTTGCAGCTGAGAGAGGCTTACAAAGAGTTCAAAGAACGAAAAAGCGAGTCATATATGCCATTTCCACTTGATACCTCCGAAAGTTGAATCTAAAATATTCATAAACTGTGCCACACTTGAACGATTTCCAGGCAAATACCTTTTTCAATTTCGATTATCTTTATTTTATGACAACACAAATTTACTGGGCTAAAAGCTTCAAATTTGATGGCAAACATTTTCACTTTACCACAAAATGAAATCTCTTTTGTATACTTTTGGTTACTTCCTAGCCAATATTAAATCGTTCACTGTGCATGTTTGCAATTTATGCTGACAAAATACGCCACACACACACACGTACACTCACGCACACACCGATCAATGGCTGTCACATTTCCGGCTCATGGCAGAGCTTCCGATTTTTATCGTCGCTGTCTCTTTAGCTGGATGACAACTAGGGCTAAGGCTCTAAGTTGATTTACGCCATCCTCAACCTCCGTTACAATCAGTACAAAGAAACACATACCCACACAAACACACACACACACACACACGCACACACACACACGCACACACACACAGTCACCTGCGCACAGTCATGCTTATGCCTCAGTGAAAATGTTCACTCAATTACGCTTTAAGACTTAATTCACAAAATTGGAGCAAATGTTGTTAACGGAAGTGGGCCACTGGGCGCCAGGCCATCATCCCAGCAACAACAACAATAACTACCTTTGACCACACACACATACACACACACACACACACAGATAGCTCTGTCTATTGCAGCGTTCGCTTCATATTTTCCAATTTTTCTTGACTTCCTGCCACTGAACTCCTGTTGTTTAGTTTTTATAGTGTTTTTTCCAAGTATTTTTTGTTTATCATCGACATTCAGGGAACTTGAACCTGCACACATATGGTCTCTTATAAGGGTACAGTCTTTGGGAGACCATACGATTTTAACTGTTCACAAAATGTTTACACCCCATAAAAGGTCAGGGCTGTTTTATAGAGTTTCGCAATCTAATTAACATTATGGTTTATGCCCATGTTGTGGTTTGCAGCCACAGCCATTTTTCGAGAATATTTTACAAATGAAGTGCCACTTGATGGCTGATATTTGAATAAAAACATATTGTTACGAATATATTAATTGTGTGCATTTTATGCACATAAATGTTCAGTTTTTGCTAATTAGCTATTTATCCATAATTGAAATGTTTGCAGAGCACATCAAAATGTGCATAAGCTTCATGTTAAGGCGAAGCTGTTATTGCTAACATATTAGATATAGCTGCTGTTAGCGCAATGTACTTTAACCAGCTGCTAATACACCAAATTTACACCAAGATACACCAAATTTACATCTTAATAGAGTGGTTTATATACACACTCGCCACTCTGCTTCTGTGACTAATTCGTTGTCGGTCATTAGCTCAACCAGAGCTTAGCGGGCAATGACATCGACTTGATTGGGTTGTTAGGCTCTAAGTTTGACAACAGCCCATAAGCTGATTTGGCAGACAGATACGAAGGCAGACAGAAAGCCACACGGCCAGCTCGATTAATATTGTTGCCAAAGCATGAAATGCATCATTTGTGGGTCACTATAACACATCTGCCCCGCCGCACAGTCAGGAGCAAATCTGTTTGGTCTAGTGGCTTATTTGAGGCCAGACCAAAGCCATTCATAGAATACGTAATTAGAGTTATTAGCCAGGCAGGACGCTATCCAAAGGAATGGGGATTCGCAACGCACGTATGCTCTATAAATTGGACTAATGCAAACAAGTTAGCTGAAGTCGGCTGAAAGCGGCGCGTTTTTGGCCTTGTTTACAGCTGGCTTCAAGTACGCAGTCAGCGAGACAAAATATTCATCAAAACAGGTGCCAATGAGCTGAAGGTATAAATAAATGAACGTTTAACACACATGTATACATACACACTCACATACACATACACATATACACGCACACATGGGGCTAAATGTGTGTCACCCTCGCTCTGGGATGGTACAGATATGCACTGGAGCGTTAAAATGCTATCGATTCGATGCTAAAAATAAGCAAAACGCCAAACAGGCACAAAACACACACAAACACACGCACACACACACACACACCACACACACACACTCAAACATCTACATCTATATTTATGTGCGTGTGCCTTGAATGGGCCTAAGCCTGGCTTACGGCTGGTATAAAAATATTCCAGCGGCTAATTCGAAAAAATGATTTAAGTTAGGGATATGAATCTAATCGCAATCGATAAATTCAAGAGTCGATAACTGGCTTGATCGATACTTTCAAACAAATATATCGATAGCTTAACATTTTATTTGCTAAGCGGGAAACTATATAGAAAAATGAAGCTTCAGCGTTTCAGTTTTTTCGATGAACGGCTGTTGTCAAAACCTATCGATCGCCATGCTATCGATTCAGAAACAACTATCGATGGGTTCAAATATGAACTGACACCATCGAAACTATCAATAGGTACATATATCGATGGCAGACTTCTATTTGGGATTTTGCGACTTCGAGCATACATATTCGCTTTTGTCTGTTTATTAAATAAAATATTATTTCAAAAGCCATTAGTCTAATCTTTGTCAATAATTAACATGCAAGAGCTGATGGAACGGGCTCATCCAAGTGGATTTCCAAAACTTTTTCTAGAACACATAATGACAGATGAACTTAAAATGAAGCCCAAGCTTGTATCAGCTTTTATGAGAAATATGCAAAACGGAATCAACAAAAAATAAAAAAGCAAAAATGAAGGAGAAAAAAAATTGGAAATTGACGTCAAAGCGCGATAAAGTTAAACAAAAAATGGTCTAGTGGGGTTTCGCTGATTTAGTGGGTAGAAACTCAGAGGGTAATTGACAGGGGGCTGTGGAAATAATTAAACTGAAATGTGCCACACGACATGCAGCAAAATTACCGAAAAATAACTGAAATGTTGAAAAGAATTTCATATTTACTTTAATAAGTCGCAAAAAAATAAATAATAATATATATAAAAGCGCTATAAACAAAGCAAAAGGGAATTGCTGAAATTCTTTTGAGTCAAATAGAGACGAGTATGCGAATATAAAAAATTATTTTACTCTTTCGAGCATGTTTCAAAGAATTCAGATGAACCGCAAACAAGTTTGAGGGTCCTTTGACAAGCATCCAACATGTTTGAGTTATTATGAATACTTCATATTCCCAAAACTTGCTGCATATTCGCACAAAAGTACTTAAATTTAAATTTAAGAACAAACAATTAGCCTTAGATTTAAATAAATAGAACTAAATTAGTCTTCTATTTGTCACACCACACACTTGTAATTAAATTCCTGATAAGGCTTCGAGCATGTTCGAGTGCACTTTGATTGGCATCAAACATGTTTGATTTATAAATTAATTTCTATTTTTAATGAATATCTCTGTGCATGATTCCTGCGTGATGTGAGCTGGTTTGGCGACATCTGACTGCACCGGCTGCACAATTTGTGGATGCCACCAAATGAATGCCGCAAAATGAATGCCACAAAATGCATAAACAGAGCGTACGGTAAATTTAACACGAGACGGGCCGCGTTGTCGTGTGGCAAAAGGGCTCAGGCATGTTGTTAACTTACATATATCCTCGCAGCCTGCGGCGCACACACACTCACTCACGGACACACAATGCGTATGCATGCAACACTTGCGGCTGTCGCCGGCTGCTCCATTCAGTCGGGTGCATTCAAGTATGCCCCATACAATTTCCAAGCTGAATGCATGTCAGCAATTGTATAGGTGTTGCCAGACCCCAGCATGCCCCTGGCCCACATTGTATGCTTCTGTTTGCCACACACACACAAACACACCCACACTCACACACCCATTCATCAGACCACATTCCCTACCCTTGCCGCATTATCTCGCATGGTGCAAGCGTCAAGGACAGCGCGTTTTATAATAGCCATAACTAAACTATGACTTTAACATACAGCTGCTGTCTGGCTCAGCTGCCGCCCTGGTGCTCTGCTGCTGCCTGCTTGGCTGCAATTTCTTTCTGCCGTTCTACACGGCGTATGAGCAATCACTTTGGCCAATTAAATAGTTGAGCCCATGCGGCTGCAGCTCCAATGATAGCCAAATGTCAAGCAAATGACAAGCTGCTTACCTAAATCCGAATACAAATACAAATGTAAAAACAAATACAAATACAAACACAAAGCACAAACACAGGCCCATACCCTAACCACATATTTAATCCTGGCCGGCTTGTGGCAGCAAGCCACACGAAACACACACGGCACACACTCGGCACACACATGCACACACTCAGACGCAGAGCATATTTTTGCTGACAAGCCAAGCGCATGACTTACCTGTGCGGCATGTTCGACTCGGCTATGCCCTTCAGTGGATGAAAGCTCAAAACTAGTTAATCTTCGTAAGCCGCCCAATGCGAAGCTGCCCACACGTCTCATATGATTTGCCACAGCGAATATGCGCCAACAGCAGATTCCCTGCAATTCTGAAACACCAGCTGCGCAGCCAGGAACATAAATATGCATGTGCAACATGCAAGTCTAGTGCCGTTCGCTCTCCTCTTTCTCTCAGCAGCTTTCTGTCCCTCTCCCTCTCTCTCTCCCTCTCTCTCTCTATCTGTGTTGCTAGCATTTAAAATAATTACAAAACATAAAAACAGCAATAAGAATAGAAACTATAGCAAACATTAAAAAAACAACATCAGAAATGCCATACAGCAAAATATTTGCCAGCTCAAGTGCAAATATATGAAGTATATCAAAAAGAAGACAGCTAAAAAAAAAAGAGAAACAAAAGCCACAACATGCAGAGCACTGGATACTCTTGCTGCTGCAGTTGTTGCATCCGCTACTGTGGCTAATATACCTCATATCGTTTTATATAGTTGTGAGTGAATCTATTTTTAACAAATGGCTTGGCTATCGGATGGTGAACAACAGAGTTGCAAATTTTCCGCCACATTTCCACAGTTGCGGGTGAAAATGGTTTTGAAGCCGATCGGATGGTAAACAATAAATATTCATATAACAGTTTTCCGCCACTTTACCACAGTTGCAGGTGGAATTTTCGAAATCGCTGAAACGTGTATTCATGAAGTCCTAACGTTAAGCTATTTTAGCTAAGTTTTAAAGCCGATCGGTTGAAATTTGAAGCTATCTCCCAAAAATATTTGACCCGCACACTTCGGGTGGAATTTACCTTCTTAGCGTGCACCTCCGTCATATAAAATGAGAATCTTGATGCTGAACAAATGTTAGCCTCTGGCTCTAACGGTTTTGACTGGTCGTTGGACACCAATCAGTCAGTTAGTCAGTTAGTCAGTTAAAAGTCAGGGCAAACAGTTTTATATAAAGAAAGAGCATAAACATTGATTTTGTGTATACGAGTCTTAGTCTTAGTTTGTGACCCGAGTCAAAGGCGATGAGCTAGCTAGAAAATCGGTTCAGTTCGATTTTCTTCCTTATTTTGTTGGCCCCTTATTTATGTTCATAAATAGTCGAGTGCATTAAAGAGCAAGCAGCGCAGGCCACAGATAGACAGAACCGATTGCCCGGACTGATGGACGGAAGGATGGATGGATGGGTTGTTCGTTTGCTGAGACAATGGCCGGTGGGGGAGCCAGATGACAGACAGAATGAAAGTGGCTCTGGCCAAGGTTGATTTCAATCATAGCTGCCACAATGCGAAATGTTTTACAAAGCCTTGCGAGAGTTCAATAATAAGAGGCAAAAGCTAATATAAAATCTCAAACGCAATCGCAAAGTAAGTTTTAACAGACAGCAAAAACTAGCGCAAATACGGAAAATGCAAATAGATAAGCATGAAATTTATCACAATCGATAATTCAAGGGGAAGGCTTGGAAGAAAACTTGGATACGCGAGCTTATGAGCTTCAACAAATATGAATAAAACCAAAAGCTAACTTAAAGGATAGCACGATTTTAAATTAGAGCAGCCCACGGACTGTTAGCATATGTTTTACATACAAAAGCCTTACATTTAACAGTGCGCTGCTAACATAACAGTGTGCTGCTAACATAACAGAATGTGTTAACTTATAACGATCGTTAAAGGCAGGCACATTTATCTGATTGTGAGCATAGCAAACACATATACTCGTTTGCTAAATGGCTTTTATTCTCTACTGAGAAGCCAGGGTGTTGAATAACTAAATATCCATAAAATGTTTGAAAGCAAGCACAGCCAGAGTAATTAATGTAAGTAGTCTAATTTGCAGTAATTTACAGCAATCAGCACAACATACTACGTGCATATCTTAATAACACAGCTGACTACTGAAAGGACGAATCCCCATTCAAGTTCCTGCTAGTCACATTTCAAGTAATATGCTCAGATTATAAGACCCCGCATTTATGTAGAATGTAAGCACACATATATTAAGATGCGAGGCAATCTGTGCAGGAACGGTTGGAAAGAGGAGACGGTTGGGAGGCCCGGGTACGTCTTTTCTATAGAAGGCAGCGAGTGGACAAGAATCAGTCGTGGCAACAGCTGCCATTCAGCAAAAAAAAAAAGGGCGGAAATTGAGGTTATGTATATATTGCCACAAATTCATGGCATGAGCTGGGCATTTGGGAGTCAGTTGTGTCGAGGCATCTAGCTGGAGCAGCATTAGCTGCATATTTCTGCCAATCGGCCCAAAATTCCAATAGCGAAAGTTGAAAATATTTGATCGTTAAACAGAGGCCGCCACCGCCGCTGCCACAACCGCCAGACAATTTCTATCAGCTGGCTATCGAGATTGCAGGACCCGGAATTTAGTAAATATTTTGATATCGTGCCATCATTTTCCCATCTGATGTGCGCACATTTTCGTATATAGTCAAATATGCTGTCATACGCAGCAGCAATTGGGGCACGGACCTTGGCTTCTGATTTTTTTGTGTGTTTGTGTTTTATGTTTTGATTGAAATTTGTTCCAAATAAATTGCATTTTATTAAAACTTTATAACACACAAAACAGTTCGGTTTTTTCTTGCCTGTGGCTAAAGTTACATAATATTGCATTAAAACTGAGCAATTATTGAAGCTTTATTACATTTTTAATAAAAAGCCAGCGGGTAAAATAAATATAAATTTCATTAAAACCTTGTCATGTTACGTGTCAAGTGAGGTGTTAATTTTTCAAATTAATTATGTGTATGCATTATATTTTTAATTTTTGATTCGTTTATCTACGTAATATATAATTTTTTAATGTTTGACTATGTTTATTTTTGGCCACAGGCAGTTCCTTAACAGGTTTCTGTTATTGTCAACAGCTCTGTTAGTTGGCTGCTGCCGCTGTTGTTGTGGTTGTTGTTGACATTGTTGCTGCTGGTGCTAAACCCCCCCCACACACAATCTCTTGTCGTGCTTGACCAAAATTACTTTTGCCATTGACTGGCAATTTATGCAAATAACAGAAACGGAAGCGGGCCAGCCAGCAACAACAGCAACAACAGCAACAACAGCAACAGGAGCAACAACAACAGCAACAGTGACAATAAAAACCAATTGTAGCTGAGTTTTTTGGTGAGCGTGCATTGCTGTTTATTACAGACTCTGTTTGATTGCCAATATATATGCGTGTGTGTGTCTCTGTGTGTGTTTGTGTGCGCAATTGACAGATGCTGGCGAAATTGATTAAAAATTGGCGGACGCAGAGCAGATAGCGGAATACTTTATTGCACTGCAGCAGCAATTGCATACTTTGAGACTGGTTCAGGCAAATTAACGGGCTCATTGCGATTACGTTGCTGACATGGTCAACAATGATAAAAAAGGAAATGAAGATTTTTGCTGTTAAGGAAGCCGAACAATATCACACAGTTGTGGGAAAATATTGCAGATATACAATGCAAAATTGTGTTTGGCACTTGTTTCGTACGCTACGTTATGTTAGCGGCCACAACAGCGGCTAATTATGTTATCTAAGAATGTTATTAACATATGCAATTAAAAGTAAAGGTCTACTTAATGTGACTTTATGCGAGAGTAAGATAAATTTGGGAGTTAAATTCTCTTTTTGTGAAGCTTACACGAGCACGCCAATGCCAGCATTACAACATTGTTTGGTTTGCGAGTCACTCATCCGAAACGTGCTCTTTTACGCTCTATTAGACAGTGTTGGGTAATGCAGTGATGCCGAGAGCAACTGCAATTGCAACTGCCACTGGCAATAAAAATCGACTCGTTGAGTCCACATTAATTCCCCTATTTATGTAAGGCCCAACAGCACCAATTGAGTATCACTTGAGTTATGTAAAGGGCAATCAAGTTATTTAGATGCATTTAACAGTGCGAGATTTTGTTTGAGTTGTGCTAACGTTCTCTCAGTTTATGTGATCGAGGTTTGCAGCATATCAAGCTTTACAGTAATTATATTTTAACAGCACGTTCTTCTACTTAAGCTGAAAGCTTCCACCTGGCAATGGATGCCAAGTCTAACAGAAAGGAAATTTTCACTTGGCAGCACTGCGTCCTCTGCTGTTAGCGGTTATTGGAGAGCAGTCGCGCCATGTTAATGTGATTATTTGTTTTTTTTTTACTTAGTTATTTATATATTTATTATTTCCTTTGAAACACTCAACGTTCTCCAGCGACAATCGTTGCCCTCGTTATTCAGGATGTAACTGGAATGCCTTCTGCGCAAAGCTCCTCTGCACAGTTCTTTTGACATTTGGCTACCTCGAGGCAATGCGAGGCAAAGCAGCAGCAACTGGACTAATTAAAGAGTCTAAATGTAAATAGCAGACAGTTAGGCGGAGTGGGCGTGGGGCGTGGGGGCGGCAGTGCTTGCCAAGTGGTTGTAACTTGCAGATGCGAAAAGTCGATCAAGAGCTGTCTCCGCGAATCCCGTCTACTTCTCTCTTAATGCACTTTTTGTTTTTTGATTGTTTTGCCGATTCTAGATGATAGCAAATCGCATTAACATACAAAAAAGAAACGGAGCCAAAGCTCCGAAATGCGGACGGCTGTCAGCTCACGTGGCTCATCTAGATCCAGAAAGCGACCCATACCCGTACCCGTGCCCGTACCCGGACCCATCAGTACTTGTTGTTGGTGCTGTCATGTTTCACTTTATTTTGTTGCCTGGCCCATAAGGCCGTACAAATGATGCTGATGCACACACCCATGCAAAAATAAAACGTACACACACACACACCCTAACATATGCACCCTCACATAGACACACACATACACACAAGCAAACACACTCTCAGATAGAGAGAGAATCACCTGTGGGTTGTCTTTTGAAAGGCAAATTTTAATGCCAACATTGACAGGTAACGCCATATGCCCTCAAGTGTTCGCGTGTGTGTGTGCGTGTGTGCGCAGGGCAACGAAGCGTATAAGCCAGCCGGGCAATAGCGAGGGGGGTTCGGTGGGGCGGCTCATCCGGGGTTGGGGCCGAGTGCGTGCCAATGTAGCCAGCCACTCAGCCATTGCACTGGCTACTGAGCCAATTTTGAGAGCACTCGCAGTTGCCCGTAGTCCACAGACACACACACACACACGCACACACACATGCACACAACACGTACCTACCCCCCCCCAACCACCCAACCAAGCTCACTGCTTCGCTGCCAAAGTCTCCGGAGTCACTTTGCTCAATGTGTGTGTATCTCGTTATTGGCAGATTAAGCAGCTTATGTGTGTGTGTGTATGTGTGTGTGTGTGTGTGTGTGTGTTAGTGTGCAACAGCAAAAGCACAAAAAAAGAAGGAAACTGGAAACAAATCGAAATATATTAGCGGCATATTCCTTTTGATTTTTTATTGCGCGATGTTTTTTTTTTGCCATTGGCACACACACGCGTACACTCACGCACACACACACTGGTGGCTTTATGAGTGTGTGTGTGTCAAGGTAACACCCCCTCCGCGTTTGAGTGTGAATCAGCGCTTTAAACCTTCACTCATTTGAATCTAGCCCAAGGTGAAAACCAAAAAAAAATAAAGTGAACAAAAACGGTAAACAACAAACAAGTGTTGCAAAACGTCGATAAACAGAGTACAAAAATGCCAAAGAGCAAAATTATAAATAAATATGTGCAAAACCAGCTAAATAGGAAAAAAAAAAAGAGAGAGAAAGAAAGGTGCAAGGCCTAAAAATAGGTTTTCATAATTAAACCGGGATTTTGTATAGAACCAACGAATCGGTTCAATTGCTGCTTAGCCAAGGGTCGAGTTCACAATTATACAAATAATTAATTTAGTTGAAATTAATCAAAATACAACTAAAATAAGGCATTTATATTAACTTAAATATGAATTATGCTTGGTTGGGATTGGAGACGGATGTCTGTCTAGCGCAGCTCTTCAAAGCAAGGATTCTCGAGAAAACGAGTGGGTTTCCATGGAATTGCGGCAGAGGCGTTAAGTAGGTGCTTATTTGTGTGCAGGTGTTTTTATGCACACAGCTGCGACGCGCGTCCAGGTGCGGCAATTGCAATCTTTGACCCACACGCGGGATGATGCAGCGCCCCGCCCCGTCTTGACTCCACTCGTAAATCGTTTATGGTTCATGGTCTTGCTGAAGTGCAGCAGTTCAAAAGCCCGCTTGGGTTTTCTGTTTTCTGACCATAAAATTAAACAGCTTGGCCCAGAGGCCCGCTGCCTCCTAATGTTTAATAAAGTGGTCATTCAAAGACAGATGGTATATTACAATTTATTTTTATACTATATATACTTAGTTTTTTTCTATACCTCTTTTTTGTTGTTTCTATTATTAGAAGTATTATTATTATTATTATAATTACTATTCGTCTGTCATCCTTTAAACAGCTTAACTCGAACTCGAAGTGCCTGAATGTCGGGTTCTTTTTATCCTATAGTCTTAGTGTCAAACCGAACAAAGTAAAAGCCAGCCCTCATCAGAATGGTATTTTAGATGGAAGTGTTTGTCATTGATGATAGTCAGAAATTGGGGCGTAGTTTTTACCTGTCAGAGCACCAAAGAGGCGTGTTTTTGGGGCGTACATATAACAGCATGCTAACAACATAGCCGAACAATAACAATTCCAAAGCAATCTCCATGCAACTGAGATCTCTTTGGTCCCGATTTCAAGCAGATTTATTGTTGCATACTTTTTGGAGCACAGATTCGAGGCGTGCCTCGTTTATTATGAAAATGTTGAAGTGCTAACAGAAAAAATGTTATGGAACAATTGAAAGTTAGCTGCGAATTTTTAGAGTGTTCAATTACATTTCATGTGCTGCACAAACAAAAGTGCATGGAGTGGGCGGTGGAGCTCGCGGGGGGGGGGGCAGTTGGGCAGGGCGGGTTGCGGGTGGTGGTACTTAACGCCTCTTGTTGATGGTGTTTGCTCGTGTGTTGCCAGCTTTTCCAGCGCTGTTGTTGTTCATTGTTGTTGCTGTAGCGAAAAGTTGTTTGCATATATAATTTCTATGCATACGAAGCTGAGGCTGACACAAAGCGCAAAGACACTCGGCACACTCATGTGTGTGGAATTGGGATGGGGCCGGAGTCGAAGTCGGAGTAGGAGTCGGAAGACGGCAACACCCACGCATCAAAATTAATGATATTTTAATGTAAAAACAATTCCAGCCACTTAAGCCCCATTCATACCCATTGTGTCTGCATGTGCATGTGTGTGTGCGTGTGTTTGTGTGTGTGCGTGTGTGTGTGTGTGTAAGCATTTCAATTTATAAGCCAAAGCCCGTGACGTAGTCCGCATTGAGCATGGCCATGGAAATTGAGCCCCGGCAACGAAAGGTAGCCCCACCCACACAACAGCAAGTCCAAAAGTTTCTGTAGAGCGTACTCGACTTATTGATACCCTGCAGGCAGCAGGTGTTCTCTATCGCCAGGTCGATAATATGGCTATACTTTCAGGAAGAGTTGGCACATCATTTGTTATTGTATGTTACACTTATTCAAAATAAATTTGAAGCCGATCGGGCAAAACGTTTTTCCCCCAAATCGGTGGAAACGTGTGAAAAAAACGAATTTACACCAAGGTCTCTGAAGATAAGTTTGGGGTTGACCGGAAGGTAGAAAACTAAGTTTACTGTAAACGTTATCCGCGATTTTCCACACAGGCGGCTGGAATTTTCCAAAGGGTAAGCTTTCTTCTATATCCTTGCGATTTGGGCTGTGCGTTGAACACCAATCAATCAATCCATCATTCAGTCTCTCAGTCTTGCAGTCAGAAAAAACGGTTAGCTATGTACACAGATGCCCATTCCTCAGTAGAGCACACTTTTGCACAATTCCAAAAGGGTGCAGAGTATTCAAAGTCAAGAGGGAACTTTACCATTTTTGGCAGCACAAGTTAATCCCTGAGTGCTGTATGCTGTATGTTGTGTGCTGTGTGCTGTGTGCGCAGCTCTTAAATAATAGCAAACTACAGTGCTTCAAAAATCAAATTACATATAAACTTTTTTTGTATTTTTGATTTTCTGTTATATTCACTTTTTTGTTTTGTTGTTGGCCTTACGCAGAATGTGGCACAGTTTTTCGGACCGCAATTGTTTGTTCTCGTTATTATCATGCGGCTCGACTTTGTTCCGCTTTTGTTGTCGACCTCTCAATCTGCGCGCTTTGTGTTGTACAAAAGGGACAGCGGGATGGGCAGAGTCAGAGAAGCGGAAACAAAAATATGAAATGTAAGCTGGGAACGTAATATTGAAGTTGCCGCTTTGTGTTGCATTATCCGAATGCTGCCTGAAGGGGCCCGCGACCCTTTCGAAGGGCGCAAGGCGCCATCGACAAAAAAATATAAGGTATTCTATTTTCATTTGATTCTGCATGACAAATTGCGACGGCCAGAACGCAGACCAGTTAGCCGGAATGGCACACAAGATAATTGGCAAAATTGTTCAACATTTGCCATAACTATATATGTATGTATATGCCCAGGAATTGACAAAACCGAAAGCGAAACTTGGCCTAAAAAATCGACAACAGAGATAATGGCTGGGATGGCACGGAAATTGATTTGCTTGGTATTTATGATGGAAGGGTCGACAGCTTCGAGACAGCTTCAACCCATGCATTTAGTATATGCTTACGAAGGGAACAATTAATAGCAAGAGGCCTAATCGCAATACGAAAATTTCTACATTTCATCCCCCGACACGTTGGGGACCAGCTGTGCCCCATTTCACAGCTAGTTTTGAGTCTACAGCTTAAAAGAGAAAAGAGTATTAAAATAAAATCCTAATTGACTATCTTAGTTTTGAATATTTAATAATTAGAAACAAGGGGGAAAAGGCAAGGGAGGCATAGGGAGATACAGATGCTAGGTTGCAATTCGTACTAAAATTAATACTAAAATGAAGTCAAGCTCGAACCAAAACCTCAGTTGAAAGCCATGGCGATCCAGAGGAACCCAACGAGCCAAGCGCGGAGCCAAGAACTCGGCTCGAGCCATGAATTAAATCAAACGAAATTGGCAATTGACTCGCAGCTTAAATACAAGCTTTAATAATACTCATAGCCAGTAAGGTTTTCGAAGCCAATTCCAATTGATTAAAAATGTCTGCTGCTTCCACTCAGGGGTCCACAATGGTTCCGCAACATATTAAAAGCACAATTCACAGTGCATTCACAATTAACTCGGCACAAATGACACATAACTAACTTAAATCGTTCAATTTGCTAAAAATGCTTTCCAAGCTTTCCTAGCGAGCTTTGCAACCGGTTCCAAAAAGGTATCAAATATAATGTGAGGCAACGTTACGCTGGATTTATTGTTATATTATGTGGCAAATGTTTTGCTTTGGCGTTTAATGGACCTTTTGATCAATTTCCTGGAAGGGCGTCAGATATCAAAGCGTCAACTTGTATCCAGTTCGCCGACAACTTAATGAAATTGGAACTGAAACCAGTTCCTGGTACTTAGTGCCGCAGGCGCAAAGAACTCAACAACTTGTCCATAAGTGTAATTAAATTTACGCATGCAACCTGTTGCTGTTGCTGTTGTTGTTGTTGTTGCCTGTTTTGATGGGGCGCCTCAAAGTATGCTTTGATTTTGAGTCTGGGGCTAAATCAAAGCCCGAGCAAGACAAGACAAGACAAGCTGACGACTGACAGCTGCAGGCGGGCAGTGGGCGTGTCAGTACGCATTAGTACAGCCAGCCGCTAAGCTAGCATGTGTGCGTGTGTGCGTGTGTGTGTGTGTGTGAAGCTCTGTGATGTGCGCTTTACTCTCTCTAGAGACTTAGCGCTAATTCACTTTTACGCGACCAACTAAATTAATTGCACACATTTTGCCAATCATACGCAGTACACACATAAACACACACGCGCACACACACACACACACGCACGCACACACCTTAGCGAGCTGTACGTGCGTGGCAGTGAAATTGTCAACTTGGGCTCTCGCCTCACTCACAATTGCCAACAAATTTGCCAACTTTAAGTACGTGCTGGTGCACCTTTGCCATGCCCTTGCCCTTGCCCTTGCCCTTGCCCTTACCCTTGCCCATGCTCATGGCCAAAGCCACGCCGCCTCCCTTGCGCCCACACCTGAGAGCGCAGCAAGTGTGATTTATAGATTGTGGTGTGCACAGTTACTTGCAGACACCGCCGTCTTAGCCGTCGGGGCTGGTCTCCGCTGGTCTCGGCTGGTCTCGGCTGGTCTCGGCTCCCACGCATGAGAAATCGACGGCAACACCTGAGATGCGCATAAATTACGCACAAAAAGACCAGCTCGGACCTCCCGCCTCGCACTCTGAATCACGTACCTTGGAGGGCCACCAAACTGGGTCCATTCAAGCGTCTAATAGCTATGATTCAATTAGAGGTCCAGCGGTCTCTTGGAGAACTTGCTCTGCTCCTGCTCCTGCTGCTGCTGCTGCTGCTTTCTCACGTGTGCTAATCAATTGCAAATTGGACGCCCATGGAATGCATTGAGCAGCTCTTGACCTTCACCTGATGGGCGCCCATTATTGGGCGAGGGGGAGGCAGGGATAAGCGCTTGTAATTTACTTAAGTGCTTTGGCTTTAGCGGGCAAGCTGTTTCACATTTGCTTGATCGTTAATTATAATGTCGAACAAACCCAAAGACGAGCTGCAGCTAACTTTAAAATTCTGCCCAATTACTCCCTTACCAAGTATTCTCATCCCTGCTTGATAAAAGAGCGAAGCACTAGAAACATAATCTGTAACTTTTTCGATAGAGACTCAAATGCTGCACTTCAGCTGCACTTCGATCGATTTTCTCGACTACATCATCAATGTACCCTTCGTATGCAGAAAGGGTTCAAATCAGAGTTTGAATTGCTGACACATTTACCAAATATTCTCTGCCTCAGATATTTCCTATTTTCAGATAAACATTTTTAAATGACGTTACGAAAAATTCCTCACCAATCTAGCTTAGATTATCTGCTAACTCCTAAAGACTCACTTCTCACTTAAAGTAATAGAAAATATTCAATTGGTCATGATATCCAGATACTAGAGTTTATTATAGTTATGTATAGGCATCTCTTTGCCGTTGGCGACGCTGGCGATCCTTCTCCTCCATATAGGGTATTATCGAGGCCTTTGTAGGCAGGATGACCACAACGGGCAGCATTTTTTTGCACTTGTCCAAAACAGGATTCAAACGCTTCGCCGTGGGATAGTCGAGCAGAATGATGCCGATATTGGGGCGTTTGTATAAGATGTGGAAGAATTCCTCCAGCTCGCCGATCGTGGTGCCTAAAAAAGTATTATATAAAAATGCATTAATTGATTAGAGATCAAAAACGTATGGAAAATACGAACCATGTTCAACCATTAGATAGTTGCGAAAGTTCTCACGATGATAGCCAATGCCAGCAAGCAGCAGACCCAGGGTTACTTCCTGCAATCGGTATATGTTATATGCTATATGCTTTTCGATATTCGATATAATTGTTTAAGTAAATGTTGTACAAATTTTATATCTGTTTGGCATATAAGAGACGAATTTGCTGGCACTTGCAGTTCGTTTGGCACGTGAAGTGTTATATGGAGGGGTATTTGGTATGCAGGTATGCAGGTATACAGGTAGACAGTTATAGACAGTGCCGACTGTTAGCTGTACTTACTGTATCGGCTATGACACCGATGCGTATTACTGAATTATCCTCGGGCTCCTCTACTAGCAGCTCCTCCTCATCGGACTCCTCATCGCTCTCATCCTGCTGTGCGAGCTTTTTCTGCTGAGCCTTTAGACTCATTGTATCTGGATATTAGTTTTGTTTTTTGATTTTAACTGGTGCTCGAACTGAATGTGAATAACTTTCTATCGGAGCACTTTGTTTAGTTTTGTTTCTCAGTTGAATGTTGCGTCAAAAGTGCTACAATTTTGCAGCTGAAACCCTGCCCTGATTCCGGCATTCTGTGGGGGCTAACTCGGTGCCCCAGGCTGCTGTGTTTGCCCATGTTTATTTTTTATGACTTTTTAATGAGTTTCCAATAAATAGCAGTTGCCACACAGCCCCACAGCCCCACAGCCCATGCTATGCCTCGCCCTGACAACCACCCTGCAACACACACGCGCATAAAGCAGCCCGAAATTGCAGAGCTTAAGCTTTAAGCCGGCAGCTTGTGTCACGGCAATGGCTATAGATGGAACTCAAACTGAAGCTGTAGCTGGAGCGGGAGCTGGAGCGGGCTGCTTAGTCGACCAGGGTGCTTTGTTGCTGGAGTGCCAAAATTAGTTTTTTCCTTTCACTTATTTTGCATTCATTTTAATTATTAAATTTGCGTTGGCTTTGGCGCTGCCTTGCCTCGAAAAATTGAGCCCAAAATGAAAATTCAATTATGACATGAGTTTACAGATTTTCTTGCCCGGAGACCTCTTTGCGAGCGTGTTGCCGAAAGGCATTGACAGCATTGACGGCATTGAGACGGCATCTTTGTGGCTACTTTTAGAAAATTGATTAACTGCGACTTAACGAAAATTCGTTTACTTTGCGTTTTTTGTTATCCAGTTGATTAAGTCACTTGCCCCATCCCCAACGCTCCCCCACCGCAAACAGGGCCAACCCCACCTTCGAATCGCAGACACTTGTAGCTCTTCCCCAGTTGGGCTCGATGCTTCGAGCATACTGGAAAGCTTAACATGTTTCGAACTGTCTAGAAATAACATTGCAGCGCTTTCCATAACAGCTGCGCGACTGTTAAGCGGCTGTTAGCCAAAAAATGTGATAGCTTGTAATATTTATGGACGGAAAATAGAAGAGCGAGATAATTTGCAGCTACTTGATAAAGTATATAAGACTTGGAATAAGACTTTCTGAAATACTAACATGAAAAACTAACAGGCCTGCTCTAACATAACCTTTTTTAACATAACATTTGTTGTTTAATGTTAATACTTAAACAGAAAAATAAATGCAATAATTTAGAGCATACGATGTTTTTAAATAGCCATTATCGAATGGGATTTCAGTTCCATAACGTAACATACCATATACAAATGGATTGCTATTCATAAATCTTGAGCGTGTTGAAGTAGAAGATGTTTTTCCCTTTATTATATCTACCTTCCTACCTGACTTCCAAGCTAAAATAAACTTTTGTTTTTGGCTGGTTTCTCTAAGGGCTTCCTTCACCTCTGACACAGCTCTTAAGTATTGCGTTAGATGAAAGGATGTAAGTATCAGTTGTCGCTTCAGAGAATTGGCAAACTCTTCAATCACAATCTATAAATAGCTTGGCGCCTCCCTATTTGCTTATTAGGTAACAAGCTCGAGACGTCTGATTAATCTAACCGCACTGAAGGCGTACAATCAGTTGGCCAAAACTGGGGGCTGAGAGAGAGACTGAGACTGAGACTAGGACTGAGACAGGCAACTGACAACTGGCAACAGGCAGTCAAAGTTCAAATTGTTTTTGTTTTACTTTGTTTTATTTTTTGTTTGTGGCTTTTTCTTTCTGCAACCCGCCAAGTGACACAAACAAGTTAGCCAGCACAGCCCAAACACACACACACAAAGGGGAAAACCAAACGAAGACAAAATGTGGTAGAAACAAGCAGAAAGCGTAGTCTGAATAATGCAAAATACGCTATGAATAAAGCTAGTTTATCTTTATCAAGTAGTAGCAATGGATTATCTAACCAAATATCATAGCTTTCTTATAGTTATTTTGACTGTTCTTAGCTCATTGAATGTATTGAGAAAGTTTTATATTTGTTTAATTTATAAATTTAATTTAAGCAACATATCTAAATGTTATAAAATGTAATGTTTATTTTGCCTAAAATAAACGAAATACAAAATATACAAAATACATTCAAAGTTCCTTGAGGTCATTGTGAGTGTAGTTTGACCCATTTTAACATTGTGAAAGCAGCTGTAGATTATCTCAAATTCATTTTGCAGTTCTTACAGGGAAACTACGTTGAAAGTCTTAATTATTTTCGTGTTCGCCTAATATGAATGTGCCTGCAAAGCAATTCTGATAGCTTTGGCAGCCAAAAGCATTTCGTAGATCTTTTTGTGTCGCCTAAAATGTTGCTTTCAAGTCGAAAGGATTTGCGATACTTTCTCTGGTTCAGGGGGCAGAGACAGAAACAGAGACAGAGACAAAAAAACAAAAAACAAAAAACCAAAAGACAAATTGACAGGCGCCATTTGGGCATTGACTTTGGCCCCTGGTGCCAGGGGGCGTGGCCCGCAAGCTGACAGCAGAGTTTTGGAAATGAAAGTTATCTGGATTTTCATTTCGATTTCGATTTCAATTTGTTGTGAGCAGCTCTCAAAGGCCGAAAGACTGAACGACTTCTAAGGAGCTGGTCTAACTTAAAGGGTTGTTGTTGCCAAAACATGTTGCATGTGTTTGTTGATGTTGTTGTTGTTGTTTTTGTACCGAAAAACAGCCGCACACACACACAAGCAGATAGACAGGCAGACAGATGGTAAAATTATTATGTTCAAAGTGAATATTACGTTAACCGTAACATGGGTCGTTGGGACGGACAGACAGACAGACAAAAAGTCTGGCTGAGGGCAGAAATTACACGTTTACAAGGGAAAACATGCGGCAAATTGTTGTTAAGTATGAAGTACGTGAGAGAATATTGAGAGAATTTTATGATTATATTCCAGTATATGGCTAATACGTTTAGGGGGCGGGATGCGTGGCAATTGTAGCCCTGGGAAACTGGCTCAAAAAACTATTTGATGTAGCATCAAAGAAATCTCTTATTAAACAAGAGAGCGGGACAGAGTGAGAGAAAGAGAGAGAGAGACTGAGCTGAAATAGGTCGAAGGGCATACCTTTTGCAGCCCAGACGTATCTTAAGCTTCTTTTTTTATTCAAATTTCTGCATGCGCTGGAAATGCTTTCCCCACTTTGCCAGCTTTCCTTTCTAAGAAACAGTGTTGTTATATAACAAGAGTCGATCTTTTCTTATTTCTCAGCAACGAATCGGAAGTGAAAGTCGGCCAAATTGTATATATTGCGGAAAACTATTAAAATTTAAATTTGATAGAATAGACCTTGACTTCATGTTGCAGCATTGCCTCCACATTTCCCGATCTAGCCTATGAGTTCCATCGGATAGTCGAGCAAACTGCTTTCAGGCTTGCAGCGCAAATGAACACAACAATCACATAAGCGTGCATTTCAAAATGCAAACGGCAGGCAGAAGATTTTAATACATTTGCGCATTTTTGGAATTTCGATGCGCGCTTTTAAACCACCCCCCCCACCCCCCCTTGCCACCACGCCCCTGGCACCACCAGCTGTGAGCTGAGCATGAAAAGTGCTTGCAACGTGCGCTGCAGGCAGTCGACTGCAAGCAGCAAAGCACACACACACACACACACACAGAGAGAGAGAGAGACAGATTTTGGATTGTCCTTGTTGTGTGGCATATGTGTACATGTGGGTGGTTGGTTGGTTGGGTGGTTTGGGTGGGAGGGTCAAATGTGGTGCGGCTTTAATAACAGCGTAAATTGCGTAAGCTACCAACAACCATTAATAACTTTTCTGCACCTGAACGCAACCAAAAACAGAAGCTGCCAACCAGCGGGAGGCCGTGGCCAGAAGAGAAGAAACGAGCAATTGGACACAGAGAAGGGGCGAAGTGGTTGAGCGGCGCACTGGGCGTATGCTCAATTTCAATGGGGAAACAAAAAACTGACGTGCGCGTGGGTGTGTCTTTGTGTCTGTGTGTGCGAGTGTTTGTGTGTGTGTGTGTGTGTGTGTGTGCGAATGTGTGTGTCAATTGTTTGCCTTTTGCTGTCTGCTGCTATTTCATTCAACGGATACAACGGAACCCACACAAAATATTTTCCAGTATATATTGTATAGGCTGCTCAAATACCCTGCACAAATGCGGCGGAGTCTAGTGAGTTTGAACTTTTACTGTAGACATGAAGCCAACAATTTAAGACTCATGCCTCTATCCCCTAATGAATGGAAGGAAATGGAGAGCATAGCTGCTAGACTTATAAAGCTCTGAACCTCAAGGAACTCAGGCACTCAAGCAATATCAATAATAATAATAATAATAATGCTTGAATGCTTAAATTGTATATGAAAAACAAGATATTTATATATTTGAGCTAGTCAAGTGATGTTGTGCTAGCTTTTCGACGTAATCCTCACCCAATTGCACCTATGCCAAAGTTACCCCAGCTCCAGCTCAAGAGACTCAGAGGCTGTCGATGGTAGAGCTGGCATATTTGGTATACCGACTTTCATCTGCCATGAAAAATAAAAAATTTGTTTGCAATTTTAAATAATCCTGAAAATCCCTTAATATTATAAAGCTATAATGTCTATATGGGACACGGGGCGTTATTAAATTTGTTTTCGTGCCATGCTTAAAATATGCCAGCTAATGAAGCTCGAGATGCTAGATAAAGGATGCCCTCTAGAGAGAGTGCAGGGTGCAGACTTGTTAAGAGCACTCTTATGTTTTGTGTGAGTGTGCCTATGCGTGTGTGTGTCTGCGAGTGCGCGTGTGTGTGAGTGTGTGTGTGAGAGTGCGTGTGATGGCTGCTGCCCATTTAATTATTGATTTCAACATTGAGGTGATTAATATTTTCGAAACGTACCCGAAACGAAACGAATCGAATTAAATGGCCTCAAGCGGTTGTCGATTGTTTTTATGTGGCGTCATAATTGCATTTCCTTGTTACGGCCATTGTGCATGTGTGTGTGAGCGTGTGAGTGTGTGAGTGTGTGAGTGGGTGTGTGTAGCAACTAGTGCACTTTAGGCATTCGCACCGCAGGCCAAATGACAAGAGCAGCGGTTAACCACAGCTGAGTTGCCGCAGATTCGATTTGTTGTCGAATTGTCGAACATTGAAACGGCAGCGCCCTCTGGCGTTCGGATTGTGCAACTTGCTTTTTGTGCTTCAAGTACTGAGCAAGTATTTTTACATTTTCTTGCCCTTTTTTTTTTTTAATTTTTAATTCAAAGTAGCACAAACTTTCAATTCAGCTTCAGGTCTCAGATAAAGTTCTTTGCGCGTTGAGGTTTTTCCTTTAGTTTTTACCCTGTGTGTGTGTGTGTGTGTATTGGGGAAAGTTTGTCGCAGCTGCGGCAACAGTTTTTTTAATTACAATTACAATTGTAATTGTGTCATTTAATTAAAGCAACACCCGACTAACTGTTGCCTAATGGCAAATCCATCAAAGCGACAAACCCGAAAAAGTATGCTACAATTTTGCACCCCAAAGAGAAGACTTACTTGTATGTCTTGCCTAGGAGTGTGTGTGTGTGCGTGTGTGTGTATAAGTAGATGTGTTGCTACATGGCAAATATAATATACACCAGCCGTAAATTACTTTAGCCAAATACCCCAACCTCAGCCCACATTTACATATGCGAATGTGTAGCAAAAAATGAGAGAAGAAAGTTTGTTTTTGTTTTATTCATTTTATTTTTCCTTTTGGGGCATCAATCTTCCTCCATCATTGTCAGAGGCGGCCCCAATGACGATGACGATGGCGATGACACAGCAGCAGCTTAAGCACACACAGCATCAGCTGGAGCCCACCCACACACACACACACACATACACAGGCACACGCACTCACCCACACAGCCCGCCACACACATATAAAATAAATGAAATATCATTGATGCAATTTCATAATTTTGCTGGCCAACAGTAAAATGTAGAAACAATTTCGCTTATTCCTCAGCCGATTTTGTTATTTTTTTCCTTTGCCAGTTATTTGTGGCGTATTTGCGACCTCAAATAATAAATTAATTATTTATTTACATTACCATCAATATTAATTTAATGCTTTTTGTTTGCCCTCGTTTCCCTTCAGCTTTGGCGCCGGCGATGAAAGCTTTCCGATTGCTGCTGCCTGGGGGTGAAAAAAAAGAAAGAAAACCAAAACATTTAAATTTCATTATAAAGTTGAGCTACTTAATTATGAGATCTATTTTTTGCACGCATTTCATTACATTTATTTTAAAATATTCAACATTCAATTCGATTAATACGTAATTAACTAAGTAAAATAATTATAATGCCGCAAAATACTGGAAAATGAGAGAGCTGACGCCTTCTGTGGATTAAAGACCCTTTGCTGACATTAAATTGATCAAGCGAATTTGCTTTAAAAAGTCATTTCATTCTTTATTGACTTGTCTTTAAAGAGGATCAAATTAATTCATTTCACTCGATGGCTGCTGCTTTTCGATAGGGTAAATTAATTGCAGAATAATTGCCAGTATCTTGCTGGGCAAACGAGACATTTGAATGCATTTCCAAGCACCAAATACTTGAAGCTAATAGAGCAGTAAATAACATAAATAGAGTGAGAGCGGGAGTGGGAGTGGGAGAGAGAGAAAGAATGATGCTCAGCTGTAGCTTCGGTTGCATTCGTTTGTTCTCAAAGCTTTTTCGTGTGCTTTCCACTGACTCGTTTGAAGCGAGTCATTCGAATGATTCGCAAACACTTGCAATACCCATTTGAAGAAAATGTCAACTGAATGCTGAAATGAATTTGTTAGCAAACGCAAGCTGGTCAACGAATTGGTGGCGAGAACTGAGTTTACAACTCAAATTCAGTTTATATGGCACATGTTATTCCCGACAAATCAAATGCTGTCGTCACGCCAAACAACAACAACAAAAAAAAAATAATAAATAAATGAAAAACAAGGGGAAAAACATAAAATATAAAGAAGAAAGTAAAGCTTTCTCTTTATGTAGAAACTCATAATTTTAATGCAATAATTCACTTAGCTCGGCATAAACAAATTGGAAAACTTTTTCCAGGAGCTTTCACTTTACACTTTTAGCGTGCGTTTCGTGTTTGAGACAAGCTCTCCATCACACCAAACCCACTCCCCTTTCATTCCAAACCATTTTTACTCGGGGCGACCGCAGTCAGACAAACAGACAGGCAGACAGACAGACTGGGCAGCCAGCCGGACGGACACGTCCCATAGCCCGGAGCCCGGAGCCCAGCACAGCGCACACATGAATTGTCGTAGTCCGTTTAAATATGCCATGAACTTACATATGGGCGGATATACTATGAGCCAAAGTCTGCCCCGAAAAGTTTTAGTTTCACTTTCTCTTACTTTCTCTTTCGTTGTGGCAACAGTTTTTCCAGCAGGTTTGAAGCGTATTTAGTTACAAGAAAGCCACAAGAAAAACCACTAAAAAACTAAAAACGAAAAAAAAAAACAGAAACAAAATAAAAGCAAGAGAAACAAAAAACTGAACCACAAAATAAACGGACTATTTCATGTTTAAGTGCAGCATTCAAAATGATGAATTTCATGGGACTGGCTTGCGAAAAGTTTTGAGCTCAATCTAAAAACTTGAAACAAGTTTGTCAAAGTGCACGAGCTCCTCGAGCTCTTTTGTCATGTTCCCAAAAACATCTGAAGTGCGCAAAACTTTTTCAAATTAACCCAAAAGAGATTTACGATGCCAACTGAAAATTGTGTTAGATAAAAGCAGCTGTGCTTTGCACTACTTTCAAGAGGTCAAATGCAAATCGAAGCGACATTGAAGAAGACTTCGAGAGCGACGGACTGCTGGAGAAAACAGCTGAGTACAAGTTCAGGTTGATCAAATATTGATGAAAGAAATATTGAAGACAATTCCCATTTTTAAATGCTTTAAAATACTTAAAAAAAAAATGAAATTTGTAGAAAGCATTTTAGAATACAACTTCAGAGGTTTGCAGTTGTTCTTAAGCATACAAACAGAGGGCGAAATGCTGGCGAAAGCGTTTTTAAACACAACCCAAAAACATGAAGGCCAGACAAGCGACCACTTAAATGCAACACACAGTTGCCCAGTTAATTGAATTTAATGCTGCACACACACACACACACACACACAGGCATGAGAGTAAACATACATAAGCACACACTCACACGCCCGCACACACACACACACACATACTGCAAGCAAAAATATATAAAAAACATCGTCTTAGGCGCTTACCTGGCGCAGGCATTTTTGTGTATAATTTAAAATTTTGTTTGCGCTTGAGCTTAGGCCCGGCCCAGCAGCTGCCCCAAAAGGCAGGGCGAACTGAAGACGAATCCCGGCCCGAGAACCACCCTCTCCCTGGCCCTGGCGGCCAGCCAGCAGCCCCGCAACAGGGAGACAGGCAGGGAACCAGCTAAAATATTTCTATCAAATTTCAATTTGTTGAAATTTGTTTTTTACAATTTCGTAAAGGGGCGGCCAAAGAGACATAGCCAGTGACAGCCATATAGAGACAGACAGAGGCAGACAGAGACAGATAAAGAGAGAGACACACAGCGAGATAGAGAGAGAGGGGCAGCGAGAGAGGGTGGCTGGGCTTAGAAAACTGTGAGTCGAAAGCTGCCTGCCACATAATTAAGCTACGTTCCAAAAACTTGAGCGAAAGCCTACAAAAGCCAAGCAAGCGCACGGCGGCTGTAATTAGAAATCCCCCTTAAAAATGTGAAAGATACCAAAAACGAAATACGCAATTCGTAGAAAAGGTACACAAAAGTACAGGGTATGGAGTTGGAGTATGCAGTATGGCATATACAATATACAATATGGAATATGGAATATGAAGTAGGCTGTACACAAATCTCCAAGATTTGCCCGGAGATGCTCGTCAAAAAGTAATGCAAAGCTTAAATAAAAATATAAAAATAATTTTATATGAATAAATAATTACCTAGGGACTTGTGTGTGTGTGTGTGTGTGAGAGAGTGGGTGTGTTGCCTAGCTAGAATGGCATTTAAAAGTGCGCCAAGGGATTGGCCAGGCTTCAAGCAGGGACTGTTGTTGGCCAGAGTTGTTTGGCTGTGGCCAAACATTTGCCAGCGCATGGACGAGTGCGGGTTATGCGATACTAATTAGCGGACAGTCGGACAGACATTCCGCACGAGATGGTGAGCCGTAGAGTCCACGCAGATAGCATCTGACGTGCGGAAAAGTTATGGCGCGCTGCGGCAGCACTTAAGCCGCATTAAATGCGGATTTTGTTTACATTTTTACTCATTACTTTGACGCCAGCAGCGAGGCAACAACAACAACAACAACGACATTGCCACAAATCCAGCTAATTTGTTTGTGTTCACATTGCGTGCCCTACACCGCCACGCCTCTCCAGCTGGGTGTCCAGGTGTCTCCAATAATGGTCAGCGGCTATCTCTAGTTGCTCTGACAGTTGCCTTGTGAGAGTCCCACTCAGACGCACGGCCACACCGCTGCTCACACAAATAGACACACAACACACAAATGAAGCATAATTATTTTCGTCGTCCAGCTTTGGCCACAAGCCAGATTTTGATTGGGCAAAAACCATGCTCCAAACTAGCTGAAATCGATAGTTTTACAAACTTACGAGTTCTCAACATATTTGAAAGTAACCTCAAAAGTTTCATAGAACAAATTTCCAAGCATATTCCGAACGTTCGATTGGATTGAAGAATGTTAAGCTTAAGCAGTGTCTAAAGTGAACGTCTATTAAATGCAAATGGAATTTTATTTCCAGAAGTTGCAACAAGTCTTTAAATGAAAATGAATGAAATGAAAATATAACTCCAACTGTTACCAGTCGACACACTTTTTCTATCTTATAAAGATTTATAAAGACATATGTTATTCTGTGCTGCATCTATTTGATTGGTCTGCATTGTGCTTGGACAGGCACTTACATTCAATTCTGCGACTACATATGCCAGGTCCACTGGCAGGAAATTGGGGGTTGGCACGGGGGGCAGCATTGAATTTCCGCTTGTGTTAATACAATTTTCCGTTATTTTGCTTGCCTGTGCGTCGCTTCCTGTGACTGTTGATACCCTGTACTTGGCCAGTGTGCGGCATATGGGCGGCTTGTTAGCCTACAAAGTAAGCGTGTATTATTCTTGCAACTTGTTTTTATTGGTCACCTGTTATAGGGTATCAACTAGTCATAGTTCGTGCTCGCTTTGCTTTGTAGCTGCCTGAAAGCTGGTGAAGCTGCGACCTGAGACGTGGACAGCTGGAAGCCTGTCGTCAAAATATGTTTTGTCCACATGGTAACAAGGCACACACAGCCACACATGCACCTACACACACACACACACACACACACACACACACACACACACGCACGCAGTGGGGCACTAATTGCATCGTTAGCGAATTTCAAACTGGCCTCAAAGTCGTCCTGTTTATCCTTGTGTATCCTGTGCGCTTTCGGCTGCTTATACGAAGCTTTCATTTGCCACGCCCGCATGCACCTTCTTATTTATTCATGAGCTGTGAGAGCCACAGCCCACTTTTTATACCCTTGTAGAGGGTGCTATAATCATGTCGTGAGGTGTGCAACACACTAAAGGAGACATCCTCGACCCCATCGCGTATATATATATATATACTCCTGATCAGTGTCAACAGCCGAGTCGATATGTGTTCGTCTGTCTCTTAGCCCTAAAGCCCTTTGCATAGACCCATCTTTCTGTTGCAGGCAGTACATATGTCGATCCGGCCGGATCAGACCACTATATCATATAGCTGCCATAGGAAATATAGATCAAAAAGTAGGTTATTGTTTGGCAAAATATTCTGTTTTCATCAAAGTCAACCTTTACGAGCTTTACTATTCTCACATATCAGGATAACCGTAAGATAAATACCTGCAAGGGTATTAAATCTTCGACGTGCCGAGCATAGTTGTTCTTTCTTTCTATTGATTGCCGTTGCTCAAAGTTATGTTTGCTCTCGAGCCAGCTGCGTCACACACACACACACACACACACACACACACACACACACACACACACACACACACACACACTCACATCGATTTCTTAAAGCCTTAAAGCCCAGTTGATTTTTTTCACTCGTTGACAATCATTTTGCAATAGTAAAGTTCTCAAGTCCTTAATAAATGCTATTCACAGTATTCAAAGTTTCATAACTTTTATTCTATGAAATGGAATTTTTGCCAAGTTTTAATTTTATGGAATTTAATTTAACTCCCATTTCCGGCTGAATGACACATTCATATTTTTCAATCTGCTTTTTCATCAATATTATTATAATTTTTAGTCATTATTTAGTGGAAGGTTTATGAGTCCTGTCCAGGAACCTGGGAGCTTCTGACAATGGTTCCTGCTGTCGTTTCTGTTGTTGCAGCTGTTGTTCTTACAGTTGTTGTTGTTGTTGTTGTTGTTTTTGTTGCTGTCGCTGTTGTTACTGTGTCCACATTAACCGCATTGCTTTGCGGCCCCGATTGCCTCTCGTTTCGTCCTGTCGCGCCTGACAGCATCTAACTTTATTAGCTCGTTGCTGTCGGCGTTGAGTGCTGCCTCCGCTTGCCATGCCATGCCACATTCTCAATTTCTCCATTGCCTTTGTCCCTGTCTCTGTCTCTGTCGCTGCCTCAGCCTGTGCCTCGCACGCTGTCTCTGTCTCCAGCCAGGCAACAGGCGAAAAATGCGGCGTTAAATATGCCAAGCGCCATTGCGGCAAAATGTTCAATTTCCAAGTAGCGTCAAAAATGTTAGACCACAACGAAAACAGCACGAACAATGGGGCGTGGCTGGCGGACAGAGGCTAAATGGAAAGAGACAGGCAGCAGGAGGCAGGCGGCAGGCAGCAGACAGACAGGACTCTTCATAGGCATAGTTTAGAGCAACTTGTCTTTAAACTCAACATTAAAGTAACCACCAAAGTGGCCCATAAAAAATTGTGATGTTCAGCCCAAGAAATCTGACTGACTGACTGACTGACTGACTGACTGACTGACCGAGATTTTTACAGCAGTTTCGCTTTGAGTTAAAAGTGTGCAGTCATTCAGTTGGGAAAGGGATTCTATGAAAACCATGCAACTTTAAATGACCATGGCTCGGTTAAGTTGACTCCGCAGATATTCCTTTCGAATACGCAACACTCTTCAAAATATATTTAAAACAAAGATATATAAATAAAAAAATTTGAGCAAAAATAGTTAATATAGCATAGCTTGCGATATTGTTGAAATTAAATAAAAACTAGGAATTCGATTTTTTGAACTCCATGTGCCAGTATAGTTTCATGCATCTGAGATATTCCAAAAAATCAAGCACCTTTTTTTTTTGATATTGAAATCGATTTTTGGTGAAGAATGTAATGTAATCGTTTGCCGTTCTCTTTTTTTTTTAATTTGGTTTAAGCTAAGAGCCAGATGTAACAGGATAAACACACATAACAACAAAGATATATGTACATACATCACTCATAACATGCATACATCACTCCATATAACATAGACATCCACATAACATTTACATTTACATAAACATTAACATAAGCATATGCTGTAACATTATTGAGCATGAGAGTAACATTGAGAGCTGAAAGAAGAAGAGAAGCGGAAGGGAGAAGAGAGTGCAATAAAAACTAAGATATACATATATAATTTGTTATTAAGCTTGATAGCATTTCGTTTCTCTACAATGTATCGCAAAATTCACAAAATTTGGAATTTCATATTTTTTTTATCGACCGTGGGTATATCTTATGAAGACGTGAATATTAATATTAAGATTTTTTCAGAGCATCTTCCCTACAAATATCAAGGAAAGTTGTAAGTTTCTTCAGAAATCGAATGAAACAAACCCAAATTATGTGAACAGGCGAAAAGTTTTAAGGAGTAAAAGGAAAGTTTGCAAGGAATCGATTATATTTGTTTTTCCTTTCCCTAAGTATACTGTGCTTTTACTACTTAGCGCTTTCCTCGATCGATTTAAAGTCAAATTTACTTTAATAATCCTCGTATAGATGAATGTTAAGCCGCATAGCCAACATTCTGGCTTTAGTTTATATAGAGCCCCAGTTCATATAGCTGAGCTTATGAATTGGCGCTCTGATTTATGCAGCATTGGCTTTAATCATTCCCACACTCTTAATATTTTTTATATTTATATTTAAATATTTAATAATATTTCGATTATTTCGCCACATTAACGCCTCCGCCTCAGGCGCTCGATCCACAAGCTAACGAGCCCAGGAGGCGGGCAACAAGTGGCTGAAGTTAATAACCTGAAAAGTGTCTTGCAAAAGACCAATTCTGATGTCAATGGTGTCGCGGCCAAAGAAAGTCGTAACAAAAGGTGAACGGGCCAAATTAAAATTAAAATTAAAATATCTCAGCGTTTCCCAAAAGTTTTTCATTATGCTCTCTTGCAAGGGGTTGTAATGAGCGACAAGTTTCCAAGTCGCCAAGACGAATACATGAATACCCTCACGAAGTGAAAAGCTCTGTTGTTAAATCAATTTGTAAAAGGCTTACAAACGCCCTGCGCAAGCTAAAATGTCCGCTTGTAGGGCATGGAACAAATCAAACAAATTGTTTCAAGAAAAATCCGCTCATTAAACGTGCATTAATTGAAACAAAGTGATGCCCCGCCATACAAAGGCCTTTTATTAAAGCCAAGAGACCCCCACGAGGGTGGGGATTCGGCTGAGCCTGGGCCTGGGTCATTTGGGTCGATTACATTCCATTCCGTCAAGCAAATAACAAAATATAAAATCAACATTGAGCGCTTGTAAAATGATAATTAAATGCCGGCAAATTCCTCGGACTTGTCCGAAATTGTACGAATTCCTGGCGAGCGCTGCACAAATAATTGTCCGTCATAAACATTGCAATTACAATGACAAAATTATATAATTAACGCAAAATTTATTGGCAAATAAAAGAAGCAAAGCTTCTCATATTAAATGACAAACGAAAAAACGCACTCAACGAATTATTACTTAAAAACAAATCGAAATGGAATTGAATTCCTTTCAAAAAAAAAATACAAACAAAAAGAAAACATATAATAAGCTTTTCATAAGTACAGCAACTGACATAAAGGTCATGAAAATTGTGTGGGTAAAGGTATTTTTTTAAATGAACAACTGAAAGCTGATAGAAACCAAAGACACAACAAAATTTGAGGGCAAAATGTTCTAGGAGGGGAAAGGCAAAACCTTTCACAAGAGTTCCCAAATGCTCTCACCGGATTATAATAGTTGTTTTGTTTTAATCCCCAAATGCATCTTCAAGTTTTTATGCAACTGTTTTCTCAGCAATTTTGCTTATATTTTCTATGCAAATCGGCATCAATTATGGGATTATTAATTAGGTAACTTTTTTTCAGTTACAATCATTATTTTTCAATTGCATAAAGTAGTTCCAATAAGACCAACAAGCAATTATAGCCCGCCCTTGCGCGAGTTTTTCTTACAGCTTTAAACATATTTCAATTCCACTCATGTTCCGCATATCCTTCCGATTGCTTATTAGCCGGCAAATATGTATGTGTATTTCATACAAATGTTAATTTGTCGTCCTTAACAGCACATCCTTCTGATTGGCAAACGAATATTATGCAGGCTAAAGCTAATTATCATAGTGTTTTTCTTAGAATTATCAAGACATTAGTCTATTGCCATCCGCATTGTTTTCTAAATGGCAGCAATAATTTCCTTCTAAGAATTCGATTAGTTCTGATTGGCAATTGGTAAGCTTATTAATGTGACAGCCCATTTAATAAATTGAATTAAATTTCCTTCAACGCCGAGGCCAAAGTATAGATATTTAATAACTTAATTGTTAGCTTAAATATTCAATGCATGCAGCAGCGATAAGAAGAAGAATACGCACAAGAAGAGGAGACGGCGTGCTGCAACATGCTGCAAATATAAAATCCGAAAGCAGATTTTATTATAATGGATCCTTTTGCTGTCGGAATCACGTTACAGGTGCCCGATAAACGATTAACTATATGTAAATGCATAAATCAAAGCCGACCAGTATGCAGCCAGAATGGAGTCCGGCTAATAGGAGACCTGCAGACTGGGGCAATCCCTTGGTTCGACGGGCAGCATGTAAATCTTTAGTGAAGTTAACAACGCGCTACTGAACTGGACTTTAATTGTTGTTTATGTAAAATACCGAAAGGACCTGCGTCTGGCAGCTGGTGAGAGGGGAAAAGGGAGAGGGAGAGGGAAAGAGACAGAGGGCAGGACGCATGCATAATAATAATGCTAATGCAATAACAATAAACGGAAGCGGCAGCGCAAAGAACAACAGGCAAAAAGCAACAGGAAATGGCGCATGAAACGAATCAGTCGAAACGGAAGGAAATGCTTAAACGATATGAAAATCCTGCCGGCATATGCTGTAAATTTCCAGCTATTATTACTTGACGCCATTTCTGTTGCTATTGTCGTTCGAATACCCTAAAGAATATTTGGGCCTATCAGCATTAGCTACTTGATGCTTGCAGTGCCATATTGCATAGCAGTAAAGTGTTGTTTAACGCCCAAACGATAAGTTCTTTATATGATATATATAATCCTTGTTTGTGGTTTTCAGTGTTGATTTCATGGTTTTTAATTTTTAGTGTTGTTAAACGCCCCACCGGACGCAAGAATATTGCTCGAGAAGTGCTTGAAATGAAATAACTCTTGCTTTTTAGTGTTGTTAAATGCCCAAAGGAAACAAGAGCATTGCTCGTAAGAGTTTCAATTAGAATAATTCTTGGTTTTTGAATTTAATGTTGTTACAAGCCCTACCGCGAACAAGAATATTGCTCGATAAGTGTATTCAGGGATTGATTCGGGTGTTGGATAATGCACAATAAAACACAATGTATGATAGGATTTAAGACTTAATCCTGACTATATTACAATATAACTAACATAATGTGCAGGGAGCTTCAGTTCTTAAGAATGGAATATATATAAGGAAAAACAGAAAGTGAGCTTCTAGTGTTGAGTATTTCTAATTAATAGAAAACTAAATATTCTAGAGCGTTGGGAAAAATGAAATAAAATAAAAATATTTATTCAAATTTGCTTTTAAGAGTAACCGAAATTCGTTGAATGCAACCTAGCTACAGGCAGTTAAGCGAGTGGCTTCTGCTGTTGTTGTGTTTTTGTTATTGCAGCTGTACCGAGGTGAAGCTGTGGGGGGTGAGGGAGGACATTGACAACGACAGGTTAATGCTTTTTTTCAGGCTCAGCCGCTGGCTGCTGCCACATTTCTGGCTGGCTCTGCCGCCGCCGCCGTTGTTGTTGTTGTTGTTAATGTTGTTGTTGTTATTTCTTGGCAGTTTTTAATAACGGGCTGACAGGCAACTCGATGCGGCTGCTGTTGCAGCATCAAATTTTATGGCCACACTTAAACAAACAAACGCGCACACACACACACACACACCCACACACACACACACACCCTCACACACACACACACCCAGACGCACACACACATAGAGTCAAGCGCTGGGCTTGTGTTTAATGTGCTCGACACGGCGGCAATTAATAAACAGGCTACTTGCAACGATGGGGCAGGTTTTTATGTGGCACATTCTGCCATAACGCTTTCACTTTTTATAGTTTACTCATAAACCAACTAGATAAATGAAAGCAGATGCGAAAAATTGACGGAAACAAAGCGAGAGAGAGAGAGAGAGAGCGAGAGAGAGGGCGAGAAAGAAGAAGCAAGTGTGTGCGCAAGCAAAAGCATTTGGGAAAACTTTTAAGGGGCGCGCACAAATGTATGCTATGAAAATTTTTCTGCGATGCTTTCATACCAGAATCGTAATATTTCTGTGGTAAAAAGTTGCTGCAAGTTGCGAAAGGACTTAACCAAAACTGAGACCATTTAATTGTCATCAATAAAATATATCAACATTTACGTGCAGCAATTCTGCAAAGTTCTCAGAAACTAAGTCCAAAACAAAACATTTGCCAACGCTTGTGAAACTAAAATAATTCGCATTAAAATTTTAATTGCATTACATGCGCGCTGCCACTCTCTAAGCCTGCAAATTGGACACGGCGGCCACAACCTTAAAACTATATAATATTTTAATTTAAAGCATTTCAGCAGCAATTAGCTAGTTGGGGAGGAATTCTACAAACGAACTGTTGAGCCCCTTCTTGTTGCCTACCTTTGCAGAGGGAAGCATCCAGCTCGAAAAATATGTCGAATCAAAGTTCGTCTTGCACTACATACGACCGGAACGGACTCTATCATATAGCTGCCATAGAAAAGATTGGCCGAACAATAAGTTTTAATATGGAAAAGTTATCTGGCTTTGGCGATGCACAGCAATTAGGAGGGAATTAAAATGCAATTAATTAGAAAAACAAGTTTACTTCGAATAGCAAATTCGAATGCATAGAAAGTTTTCAGAAAATGTTTGCTGCTTATAATGAATTTACAATTTATAAAAGAGCAACAAGCAAAGCAAAAGCAAAGCACACAGCACGAAATTTCCCCTTTAACGGAGCCTGGGTCCAACCCTTATTCTGACTAGCTTTGAATATCAAACAAATAAATAGTTTCGATATCATATACTTATTTTACTTTAAGAAATTTCTCAATTAAAGCTAAAATATTTTCCAAAAAAAGGAATAAATGTATAATAGGATTTAATGCAATTAAACGGATAGGCTTTGAGCGTGCTCCAAAAAGAAACTCAATACGCTTTATACTTTTGTTTACTTGCACGCAAGCTCAAACAGCCACAAATTGCTTAAACAGTTGCCAAAGTTACATTTTTGCCTGTTGCCAACTGTCGCCAGTTCCATAAAATTTCGTTTTGAATATTAAACGACTTTTCATTAGAAGCCCATCACGCACACACGCACACACACACACACTCAAGTGCTTTATTTGAAATGTTGTTGATGACCAGCAAAGTGCACGAGTCAGGCAAGGTGAGGGGCAGGGGGGGGGGGGGGTGGTGCAATTCAGAAGGGCAAAGGGGGGAATCTCTGATTCTGTTTGAAGTGGCATTCAAGTGTCCGTTGGCCCGTTAGCGGGCTTCTGCTTCATTCAAGTGGACGCCCCAAAAATGTGTGTGTGCCTTCAAAAGCTGACAGCCAGAGTGGGACAGATAAATACAGAGAGATAAATTGAGACAGAGAGAGAGAGCTAGAGAGAGCGTGAGAGAGAAGTAAAGCTAAAGACATAACACTGTCAAATGTCAGGCGAGCAAACAATGCTGGCTATGCGAATGCATTTTAATGGATGATGCCACCAACTTTTACTGCGCTAGCCCACCCGCTACCCCTCCCCTTATGCCCTCAAAGGTTGACTACTGTCAGCCAAGGCCAGGGCAATGGGAGCACAGAACTTGGCTGGCAACAATTACAGTTTCGCGCAAAATGCACAACTTTCAGTTTTTGAAACGATATTCGCGGCGCCCTTCGGAACAAAAGCGCGTTAAAGAAAATGTTGCCAGCGGCGACAGCGACAGCGACAGACAATGAGAAAATTCATATGGAAATGGAAGGACCCAGTACCAAGGACATGGGGCTTGGAGCTTGGAGCTTGGAGCGTAGAGCGGACCAAAAGGACCAGAGCACGTTGCGATGTTGGACTCTGAGGCAGTAAAATGCTCTTTTTTGTTGGTATTTTACGAGCCCTTAAATTGCACGCATTGTAAATGCCAATGCACGTAAATACACACAAACACACACACACATACGCACACACAGAAAGACAGACAACAGTTAAAAGTGAAAACATACATACATACTCTTAAAATCATCGCAAGGTCTAGCACAAAAAGAGGGGAATAAAAAACAAAAGAAAATAAATTCCATATTGCAAAATACTTGAATGCAGAATTTTTAAGAGCCTGCCCCACGAAGCCCGCAGAGAGGCCGCAAATCAGCGATTACTCAAGACTTTACGGCCAAACGACATTTAATGCCACATGCAAAGCGAGCCCAAACAAACACAATTTGAACCCAAGTGTTTAGGTCCCGCTTAAGGGCAGTTTTCAATTTTCATATCAAGCGAACGGAGCGCAATTTGGGTGTCCTGTCAGACAGTTTAATACAAATAACTAAATTGATATTGTGACTAAGTTGGGCCTAGGCAAGCATTTATTTAATAGAAAGCAAATGAGAAATTTAATAAGAAATAGTCAAGCTAAATATATTTTTATATTTATTTCATGAGAAATACATCAATATATATTTCTTTTTGTGAGTGAAACCATGCTTGTAATGCTGCAGCAGAGTCTTAACTATACTATGCGACTTTATGAAGATCTTGAGAGAGTTGAACTTTATTGCTAATTGGCTTGCTCTAGCCCTTACAGTCGCCATCGAACGCGATCTCCGCCCAACAAGGGTCGGAGATCAGGTCGCCAGGGTCCTGGCTGAGCATATCACAGTGCGGCGACCTTCCTACGACGCGAATCATCTAAATAGCTCACAGTATTATGCTGTGTCCTCCTTCCCCTTCCCCTAAATATCCCATTATTGCAAATATCCCTCAATGTTAATATCATCTAAGCTACATACTTTTAACTACACTCTCTTCACAGTCATTCGCTTGGTAGAGATCAGAAGAAGATGATCAGAAACATATTGAAAGCCTTCAAAGTCTCCCAGTTCCAAGAGGTGTTTCCTATCATATTTAACCCTAGCTCATCTCATCTAAAAGAAGCCATTTACTGAAACTACTTTCTGTAGCTTTTTCACTTTCACACTTCAATGAGCTGCATATATCTGTATACTTATCTGGTGAAGGTTCGTTCACCTTAAGACGGGGCGGGGCTTTTGTAAATACCAGCCGCAAGTATGGAAAAATCACGAAAAACCTTTGTATGCAACTTTTTCCTTATTCGATGCATTTTAAAAATATTTCCAAATTAAAGTGCAGATCAAGATGGTACGGGCGTGTTCTTTATGACAAGGCAATACCAAAGATTTGTAACAGAAAATGTTCCACGGGCAATAACCGCTAGCATCTATATATATATACATATATATACATATGTATATGTATCTATCAAATCTTAGACAATAATATAATTTTCTCTAAACTAAATGACATGTTATGTGAGTTTCCATGTCTTCAGTCTTAATAGTCGCTCACAAAAGCAGATACATGTGGTGAAGAATATTGTTTCACATCGTAAGAGTACATTTCACTTGTTAACCAATGGTCGAAAGCCGCAAATTGCATGCAACTAGATTCAAAGGCAGCCACAAAGTAATTGAACCAAAATGTAGTCGAGATTTGTGTAAAGGCAAATGCGCACAGGAGACGAGATTCATTATGGTTATGTCAGAGCTACTTAGTTAAGCTGCTCACTTGCTAAAGTAGTTGTTAATGCTGTGCAACAACAGCAGGTCGGGCCGCAAGCTGAACGACAACATCAACTGATTTTCCAGGTATTAAAAGCGGTTTTGGACATATGAACATGTCAACCCCAATGTGATGGCACGGATTCCAGCAAGGAGCTGCCTTGATGGACGGCAAAGGACACGCACTAAAGTTGAGCGACAGCTCGGACTCATATATTTTAATTATCATAATGATAATTACCTTTGCTCGGAGTGCGTCAGTGGGCTGCAAGGAGTCCTTCGAGCGCTTAGCATTTGGTTCAGTTCCCAATTTTTCGTTATTGTTGTTGTTGCTGTTGGTGGGCGTTGTGGGACCTGAGGGGGGCTAGCTAATTTGTGTGGCACATTGGGGCAGTCTATTTAATATTTGATCGCCTAACGACCGAGAGGGGAGCGGGCAGCGGGCAGAGGGCAGCCCAAGTCATTTGCCTTTGATGTATCCTGCGCCTAATTGGATTGCAGCCTTATTAAGTATACGCAATGTTGCCGCAAGATTTTCAGCTTTATCTGCCAGTTGATTCTTTATTATTTATTTTGTATGGATGTCTACAGATACATATATATGTCTTTTTTTTTTTGAAGCTCACTTTCACAGTTTGTCAGCTTGTCAGCTTGTCAGTTGGTCCGTTTATCAGTTTCAGCGTCTGTTGCCTATGCAAATGCTGTTTAAATAAGTTAGGGCAACGGCTCTGCAAAATAATTAAAATATGCTGGCAAAGGCAAACAACATTAGCAACAACAAACGAGGCAGCAAAAAACACGCAAAACAAATTGATAAATATGCAAATTTAATAGACTCCAGCGAGTATTTGCATAAATCTACACAGCGCAAAAATAAATAAATAAATTTGCAAACGCTGGCAAAGGCCCGAACAGCCACATGCCCCGCCACACGCACACTCCCCCAAGGCAGATAAAAAAAGTAAATTGAACACAAAGTCATGGCTGTCAAAGACCAAAACAAAGAAAACAAAATGCGCTCGACCTGGCTTATGCCCTATATCATTATTTGGAGTTATTTAAGAAATGACTTTCAGCAAAAGCTTAATACAAATTCCAAGACTTTGCTCCTGAATCTATGAATTCTTTGTTATCTAACGACGAATTCGACGAATTTTTGTATAGCATAAAGTAAGATGGCAAAAAAATTGTTAAATAAGTGCATAATATTGTTAAAGGCATTTTCCTTGAGAGGCTTGAGATTCAATATCAATATTTTGCATAAAATGCCAGAATAATAAATGTTAAAATCATTAATGATTCGAATATTTTTGAAAGCCTTAACTGGAGAAATTTGCCTTCAAGATAATCTCCTCGAAATTTAATAGAAAGTTTATTATTATATATATATATAAATTTCTTATTATTATTATATCATATATTGGCATATAAAACCAAAGGAATATATATCAAAATTATGGAAAAAGTTCATTAAACCCGTTTACTTCATTCTAAGGTTTTACGTTATCTATCTATATGTCTTACAATTTTTCTTATCAAATATTCGGCATATAAGACCAAACTTTGTGAACATCTTAATAATATTTTATATGTGTTTCGTATATCTACCTCTTACAGTCGCACAGTTCCAAGAGTTACTGTATGGCTTTTACTATGAATTTATAAAATGATATTAATTGGAGAAATTTTTGTACATGCCCTTGCAAGCATATTTTGGGCAATTATTTATGACATATAAAATAAAGAAATCTTTCAATATGACATATATTACTTAAAGCATGAATATGTTGAAGTAGATATCCTGTGTATTTCGCATTTGGGAATGTGCCTCACTTTCAATATGCCTTGAATTCCACAAAGTATGAATAGTTCACTTATATTTATTTATCTTGTGAGAGCTTAAGTGTACTTAAATACTATCTTCTTCTATACTTTCTACATACAATATGTAGCAGACCAGACCAAGATAAATATAAAAATAGATAAATATATAAACAGAATGAAAGAATATATTATTATTCCACATAATTATATTTTCGACTTGCTTTAGTTTTAGTGTGCAGATGAGGCCTTTCTTTAATAGACTCTATTTGAATGGGTTGCGTTAAGCGAGTGCTTACTGTAGATGCACAATTTACAGACTAGCTTACAACATCCAACTGTGTTCATGGGCCGAACAACAATTTGGCCAAATTCCAGCAGAAAACACAAATTCTTGGCATGTTTCGTATATTTTAGTTGGTTATTTAAATTGATGTTAAGTGAAAGGCAATCGACTGTGGATGCATTTGGCGCACAAATCAGCTAAAAATACACACACACACAAGCACCACATATACATACACGCACACACACACACACACATACGCGTGCACATATTGGCAGCTAGTAAAGCACTTTGTAGATATTGCGCATACGCCCCGTTAATCGTGCGCCCGCTTCACCACACACACAAGCACACACCCCCGAATCATAAAACAACAACAAGATTTGATTCTCTTCGGCTCAACTGCGCTGTTTATTTAACCACTCACAACCCCCCGTCACCCCCTCAACAGGCACACACACACACAGCCGTGATCTATGCGTGTTTATTAACGTGCACATTATTTGTATACACGAGTGGCTTTTGCATATTAAAGACGCGTTCAGTGGGAACCATAGAGCTTTCGAGTCATCCGATATCTTCTTGAGCAACGAAATTTGCGGCGCGTTTTGCATATCCATTCCAGTTGGTGGCCAGGGGCAACCGGGCGCCAGACGGGGCGACGGGTGTTGCAGCAACGTTGCCAACTTCAACGATTGTTTGGTGTTTAGTCAGTTGTGAAACGGCACAAGCCGCATTCAGCAGAATCTTTTGCCACAGTTGCTAATAGACCCATCAATGGTCAAAGCGGTGGCAAGGGGAGGCGAACGGCGGGCCAACGGGAAATGGAAATGGAAAACGGCATGTGGGGAAACGTAATAATGCTAGCTCGAGGCCCAATTGGGTCAGTTGTCAGTCCAGCTGCA
>JAWNPB010000148.1:7337500-7387500 GCA_035045355.1 Drosophila lacicola | reverse complement strand
GGCAAGGTTAATCCAATTATTGTTAAGCTAGGTTCAGATGCTCAAGAAAAGTATCAACAAATTGGCTAATAAAAAGAGAGAAAAAAAAAGAAAAGGCATTTGTTAGATTTGAAGTGTGGTTAAAAAACTCAGTTATGTCGCATATTATAAGATGATTCAGTAAGTAAATATAAATTTACATGATTTGACTGTGGTGCAGTTAATCAACTATTTGAATGCATTTGATTCGAACTATTCAAATGAGTTTAACTTAACTTAACATAAGAGCAAATACTTTGATACAATAATCCCTCCACTGATTCAATATTGAATTAACCGAGAGTAGCAATAGAATGATTTATATGAATCAAATGATTCAATACTTAATAAACAATACTTGTATTCAGCTTTTGTATATTCAAGTACTTGCAATGAGATATGTTGATATGAATATATTTGAATCGTAATCGCGGAGGGCAAGTTAGGTAAAATGAAACGAATGATTCGAATGTTTCACGTGACTTCATGACTTTAAAGTCCAACTCAAATTCAACAAACTGGCGAACGCACTCGAATGATTCATTTAATATTGCATTAGAGTATCGCAAAGCAATTAGTAGCGCTGCGACAACTCGTGCATGATTCATGGTCCCAAAGAGCAGCAGCTTATGAACAACACAAATGTGAACCACGACGACAACAACCCGCTGCAGCAGCTGTGTGGCAGCCAAAAAGCTCATCAACTGGCGTTGCCAACGCTGCAACGGCAGCTGTCAATGGAGCCAGACCCCAACCGCACCGCACCGCACCGCACCCCGCCGCGCAGACACAGCACTCAATTCAGAGCTCCACAAATCCCAGACAAACTGACGACGACGACGACGACGACGACGACGATGCGCTGGGCGCAGCCAGCTTGACGCCGACGTTGCTGACGTTGCAAATTAACAAACAGCTGACACACATTTAAATGCCGCTGCCCCACAGGTGCAAGTGGCGGGGCGGGGAAGGGGGCTGCTGGATCTGGGCAGACGCGCGGCAGCCGTATTCAGGTTATGTGCCTGGCCGCGCCACAAATTGCCGCAAGTGCAGCACGTGCGAAGTTGCTGCTGCTGCTGCTGCTGCTGCTGCTGCTGCAACATCCATCAGGCAGCATCTAGAGCGAGCTGTGGGCCAAGTCCGTTTAGTAATTGGAGAGAAGAAGATAACTAGCACAAGGCCCGCTTATCCTACTTCTCCACTCTCACACACTCTCTCTCTCTCTCTCTCTCGCTCTCACACACTCTCTTTATTTGGAATGCAAACATCAATCATATTAAGTAGTCGTCCGACTCCTTCCGCATTTTCGCTCCAAAAACTATGTTAGCTGCCAGTTGCTGCCAGCTGCTTGCCGCATGTTGCAAGTAGCGAGCTGCAAGCTGAAAGTGCGCTTGCATATTTAAGCGTGGCAAGGCTGTAGCCAATATGCAGCTCATGTGGCAAATATCGAAGGCCAAGTTTAGAGTTAAAAGTGGGAAAAGGCTGAGAGACGCAGATTGCGAGTGGGGCGGGGTGGTGAGACAAGAAGGCAGCCGGAAGTGACAAGCAATTTTAGCTGCAAAGATGCCAGCGACAAGCAAACACACTCACACACACACTCACACACACACACACACAGACACGCGCGCGGAGCATGTGCGGGCAGCAAGTCCCTGCTCGGGCGCCCGCGTTCTTTCATATTCATATCCGGGATGCCTGCTCGGGCGCGTCTCGTTTGCTAGTTTTGCTAGTTTCGCTTGCTTTGCTGGCTTTGCTGGCTTTGCGGGCATTGCTGGTCGCCGCGGCGCCAATCCTGCCACTGCAACACGCTCGAAGGACTTGCCATCAATTTTGCACGTTATTTTGCGGCGCAAAATATTTTTTTCATCTATTTTGGTTTTTTCTTTTTTTTTTTTGGGGTTTTGCCTCGTCTTTTCGTGCTCAGCTGCTTTCACTTCTTCAATATATATACATATATATGCATACCGAATAAAAATCTATGCATATATAATTTCTTTTCCATTTCTATACCCTTGCGATTGAGCATTCTGATCTTAACATGAGATGCGCGCTTAAGTGTTCAATATATTGAATTTCCCCTTGGTTGGATCTTTAAAGCCAACTTCTTAAATATATAAAGCATGTTTAACTGAACACCGAACTAAATACCATTATAATTGAAAGGTCCAATGTATATATTTATTCGAGAGAATCAAATTATAGTCTTGCGATATATCTCAAGCAAACTTTTGCAAATTGTATATAAATATATATATACCAAGCTGACTTTCTATTCCTGCAAATATATCTCTTATAAATATTTATATATAAACACAGTCTTGGACTGGATATATTTTTTTAAATTTTTAAAAACAAAATTACATCATACTTGCAAATATATTCGACATATATCTATACATATGTACATATATTTTATACAATGCTCGAATTGAGCGAATAAAGATATTCGTTCTTGTTTTCCTTCTCCAATGAATATGGTTAAAGCGTGTATAAAACTCTTGTGCAAATGTATGTAACAGGCATTAGAAGGCCTTTCCGTTCCCAGCATATATATTCTTGATCAGCATTAATAGACGAGTCGATAGGGTCACGTCTGTCGAACAATCTCGGAAACTGTAAGAGCTAATGAAACTTGAAATATGAAACGTACATCTTCTCGCATATCATACCCAGAAGAAGTTTATCGTTTATCGCCGTAGTATCGATAAATATCGATTTTTAGACGAGGTCTTTTAAGGAATTTGAGAGTATTTCACTTTCTTTTTTTTAATGCTGCGAAGGTTGGTAACAACAGGGCATGCCCTAGTCGGATACACCCGTCTGCAGCACTCTATCTTGCCCTTTTTGCATTTCATTTTTATTGCCTGGCTCTTGGCTTGGGCTGCCTTTGGGACTGCATATTTTTTGCAGCGGCAACGTTCTTAGTTGTCTGCTCTGCGACAGCTAGCGGGGGGGGTTGAACTCTAGAGGGGGGTGGGGGGATAGGGAGGGGTAATGGTGCTTTTGCACACGTTATGTGCCCCAGCCCTGAATGTCGGCCAACGCTGCGGGCAGATTTTTTCGAGGCTGTTTTTAATTTATTTTTTGCTTCCCGTTTTCTCTATTTTTTTTTTTTTTTTTTTGCTTTTTTTTTGCCATTCATTGACTTGACTTTGGCGCAATTAAAGTTGCACGAGTGTCGAGACATTTTAAATGCTTTCACTGCTAATTGCCCGGCCTGACAGCTCGGCAGCTGTCGCCAGCGTGCCACCCCCGGTGCCCCGCCCCGCCAGCGTGCCCCACTTCGCGCTTTACAGGTTGGCAAGTGCTCCAGTTAATCTTGCAACTTACATCGACTCTTGCCACATTTTGCTGCTCTTGCGTCACAGTCATGCCATAAATTTGCAGCTTAACAAGCGTCGCTTTTCAGTCACACCAGCCCGACCCACCATCAAGGGGCATGCAACACCCGAATGCAATGTCACAGCTTTTGACTTTGGCTTGGAAATTTTAGGAATTGATTTTAAAGCCAAATGCAAAACATCTCACTTGACAATTTTATTGGGGGGGCTGGGGAGGAAGGGGACCCCTCTTCCCCTCGGACTTTGAGCCTGCGGTTAAGTGCAGTCTCTGGCCTAAAATGCATATCCTTGTTGCTGCTGCTGTTGCTGCGGCATTTGCGTCACAGCATGTGGCAAGCTGTGCCAAATATAAAAATAAATCAAATAAAACAGAAAACAGAAAATGGAAAATGAAATACATATATGTATGGATATAGTTACAGACAGAGAGGACAGCGAGACGGACGGAGAGGACTATCGAAAATAGTTATAACGAGTCGGTCACTCAACAAAACTCAAACTAATTGATGATTGCCGCAACGACGCTCGAAAGCGTCTGCAGCTTTGCGCATCGCTTGGTCAGTCGAAAGGCTGCCGCAAATCGAAAGTGAAGTTCATTCAAGGGTGCATAGTTCGGCTATCATCTTAATTGATTTTAATTGGAATGTAGCAGCCGAATCAGATTGTTTTTACCGAACCGGGCTAGCGGAATGCGCAATTAAAACTTTCAATTCAAATTGCCTGAATTAGCAAAATGGCTCTTTGTGTATTTATTTTTGTGTTCGTATTTATTTCTCAGCTGCTTTCTAGCCCAACAAGGCTTTCCTTCAATTATTTCCGCAGTCACTCACATTTTTAATGCAAGGGATTCAATTCAATTTGATTATTTTAAGCCTAAAAATATTCAATTTATTTCCACAAGCATGATTCACTTTGTTGCTATTGTGGCTTACAAGTGATTGCCAAGATGTGCCATCAGACTAGAATTGAGATTGTGTGGTCGGTTTTTTCTAGTGCCAAATGGCATGAAAAGTAAAATTTGAGCCAGTTTGCCAATTCGAATCTCAAGCAGACTTTGTTATTGGTTCTCATAGCTCCCAAAGCTATCACAATTTTCTGTCTGAGAATAGAGTTGAGATTGTGTGGCAGGTTTTTCTAGTGCTGAACAGCATATATGTAAAATTTGAGCCAGCTTGCCGGTTCAAACCTCAAGCAAACTTCATTATTAGTTCTCATAACTATTACAATTTCCAATTGGTTTGGTAGGTTTTTCTAGTGCCAAACAGCATATATGTAAAATTTGAACCAGCTTGCCGGCTCGAATATCAAGCAAAAATTAATATTATCGTAACATTTACAATTAACAGTTTATTTAAGATTGTTTGGTAGGTTTATCTTGTGCCAAGCGGGAGAAAAGTAAAATTTGAACCAGCTTGCCAGTTCGAATCTCAAGCAAACTTAATTATAAGTGCTCAAAACTATATTAGTAGGCTATGTTCTTGCAGAGGGTACTAAAATTTTCTTACGATATGAGTAAGAAAGTATATAGATTCTTGGTCAATATCTACAGCCGCCACGATATAGCAGGATCCATAAGTTAATTAAGTTATTAATAATGGGTTCGTCTTTCTTTTATGGGCTACGCATGTCTCGTAGTCTGTCAGATCGGACTACTATAAAAAGAATCGGTCAAGACATGCAAATATTTCTGTAAATTTACGATTCTTCTTCGAGTATCAATTCTGCCAAACCGTTTCAAAGCGTTATACAATATATATATATATATTTGTCATCAGTCGAAAATAAGCCAAGTTTAACAGAGCCCCGAATCCTGAAAAAGAAATTCCTTTGTTGAATTTCAAATTCTTTATACAATTTATTGAAAATATAATGCTCTAGCGGGAAGTGTCCGACCAGAAGACATCCTGTAGTCAGAAGCAAAGCTACCGAATTTGGACGAATACGCGTTCAGATACTCGATACTCGATCGATTTCATTGTAACAGGGCTAACTATTACTGATTGGACAGAATAAGAGCCGGACAGACAGACAGACATTCAAGTCAATAGGCTTAGCGTGAGCTCCTGCCGCGATGATTAAAGTGTTATGGCTCATATTTAGGATTCATAAAAGCGGAACATCAATTCTCCAAGTACCGAATAAGGAGACACAACTGTTTGGTTGTGTCATTCAGCCTGGTTTGGTGGGACGCCTATCTAGGAAATCTTCCGATCTACCCACATCCAATATTAAGCCAGGAAACTCCACGAAGGGTCGCTAATCAGACTCTATCAGACAAGGCTACTCTCACGCTGTACTCCAAACAGTTAAGAAAGATTAAGCCCTGCTTCATGGAACAGACTGCAAATTAATGTAAATACTAGCCAACAGATGGGAGAGTAAATGCCAGGTTCCTCCCATTGTAAGAAGCGAGCCCTATTCATTACCGACAGAAAGGCAGAACAACTAGGCTCTTGACGCTGACTGAGAATTGATGTGGCAGGATGTTTTTACGTTCGCCTAGTTCATAATGGGTAAAAATAAAAGCTTGCTCTTGATTTCACCAATAAAACAATTCCATGAAAGCGCTCAATTGCGCTTCAACCTCTTCGACCTCTTGAGGCAGGAGAAGTGAAATGAAGTGCCCAATCTCAGAAATATTTGTGCGCAAAGGATATTTAATAAACGCCAGCTAAATTGAGTAACCAGGCAACTTTGAGGCTGAGCTCGACCAGCCCGTTTCGTAGTCCGTTTCGCAGAGTCAAAGCATAGAGCTTAACGAGCATTAATTGCGAATTTGTATGGCGAGCTCTATTGAGACTCAATTTAACTACAAATTTAACTAATGGACTTTTCTGGACCAGGTCTAAAAATGTGCTTTTTAAGTGCACTTCAAACTGGTTACACAAACCGCAGCTTTTGAGTGGCTGTCACAAAAATATCGATTGAGTGCAATCAAAAAAGTGAATTGGGCCTGTGGTGCGCAAGGGGTGGGGGGGGGGGGGGTGTGGAGAGACAGAAAAATGCATTAACCAAGCTGCGTCCATACATATATACTTATATATAGATGGCATGTATTTATTTTGTCGATTGTCAATAGCCATCGCATATTAAATGTGTGGGGAAGCGAAGCACCTTCAACGTGTGTGGACGCAGCTTCATCGGGTCAAGGAGCAGCTGGGCGGGTGTGGGGGAAATTTATGAAATAATGCAATTATAAGCTTTAGAGGCGGGCACCACATGCGGCTAATTGAATTTCTGCACGGCATATCAATTGAATTTTAAATATGTCAGTCCATAGCTGGCTTAGTAGCAGCAGCAACACGCCGTGTTTGCGAAGCGGTATTAGACGCGGTAAATGACGTTCAAGGGCGCCTCACCTTGAAATGCGGCTGCCCTCAGGCAGGCTGACGTCAAAGCCGGCTGTCGGCGAGGCAACGACCCGCAGGCACAACAAAAATAAAAAACCAGCAGCTGCCATGTGGCCAGTGCGAATTTGAATTACGCGCGCCCAGCATCTGGCAATGGACGCCATCTTGTTGCGAGCACTTCCGGTAGGAGCGCGTGGCGCCCTCTGTGAGTCGCTGCTAAGCTTGACCACAGCTTTGGACTGGAAGCTGCGCACAGCTTCCCGCTTCCCATGAAAGCTCCAGCGTCAGACAGCGTTTCATGCCAGTGCATTCCGCCGATGCAAGCGACAGAGGACGCTGCACAAGTTCGCGAGTTAGTAACAATATGCATATGTTAAGTAAATATGTATATGGACAGAGAGAGAGAGAGAGAGAGCGCTTAGAAATAAGGAAGAGCATGATAACAGCAGAGATGCCAATGCAAAGCATTAAGCGGCGAGCGAAAGCTAACTTTCGCGAAAGAAACGCTGGAAATGGCACACAGCACGTGCAAAGGCGTCGGCATCGGCGTCGGCATCGGCGTCGGCATCGGCATCGTCGTCGGCATTGGCAACGCTCTCCCGTTTCGAAAACGTGAAAAGCTTTTTTCATTGAGAAAACGCAAAGCCTCCATCCCCCCACCCCCGCACTTGGCAACAGCAGCACGCAGAAAAGCCGAAAGCTTTAGACTGGAATGGAAGGCTGCGCCAGCTGATGGCCGACAGGAACGAACGGGACTTCCAGGGACGCGACGGCTCAGCTGTGCTCAGTAGGGCCGTCGTGTGCAGCATCAACAAGAGCAGCAGCAGCGAACGCAACGAATGCGAATCGGAACGGGCAATGCCAAAGCTCGGGCCCAGTGATGTTTAGTTGCGCGCCGCCAGCAGCCGACAGCAGATGCCGAGACGAGCACGAGAAGCGCGCACAGTGTGAAACGGGAAACGGCTAACGGGAAGCGAGAAACGCGAAGCGCGAACGAGCAGCAGCAGCCGAAACCGAAACTGAAAACAAAACTGAAACCGAAACTGAAACCGAAACCGAAACCGAAATCGAGACACGGACACAGACACAGGCGCAGGCAAAGACGAGGACGAGGACGAGGACGAAGCGCGAGTCCGTCAAACGATAACTGAAAGCCGCAAAAAGCAAACGGAGAACTAGATGTGAAAGAAGACAAAGAGCGCAAAGCAGAAGAAGCAGAATAACTGTAAGAAAAAGAGAGAAAAAAAGTGCGTCGTGTTTCAGTTCCGTTTCGTAACGGCTGCCATTTCGTTGCGTGCGAACAACAAAAAGTCCGAAACCAAAGCAAACACAAAGCCAAACTGCCGCGAGCAACAAAACCATCAGCAGCAGCAGCAGCAGCAGCAGCAGCCACCTACAAATAAAACAATTCATCAAAAAAGTAATAAAACAAATATACAAATTTAAATGAATAACAAATACGCAAGAAAACAAATTCTAGTTTTTTTTTTAATAATTTTTTGTTGTTACATTTTTTTGTTGTTGTGCAAAAACGTGTGAAAATCAAATGAAATAATATTAAAAAAAAAAAAAAAAAAAAGTGCATTTGTTCAAGTTGAGTTCAAGTGAAATAAATATATTAACCTTGACATAAACTATAAATACGAAAAGTCTATCAAATAAAATGCGAATCAAATTGTTGTTGTGCGCGCTTGACTCTTGTGTGCGTGTGCGTGTGTGTGTGTGTGTGCGTGTGGCATGCAACATCTCAATGAATTGTGGCATGCCAAACATTTCAATAATCAAAGCAAATAGCCAACAAATGCTATTTATTTATAAACAACAATAAAAACAAGTGGTCGCAGCAGGCCACGGCCAGGGGCAGGGGCAGGGGCAGCGCGCTTCATGCTGCGGGCCTTATAGATGCAGCACAACAATAATATAACATATTGTTAGGCACGCACACACACACACACACACACACAGAGGGATAATGAGTCTCAACCAATGGCCAAACAGCTGAGCCGCAGGCAATGTCTTTCTCGTCCTGCACAGCTTCTACAGTTGTAATTGTTGTTGTTGTTGTTTCTTTGAGCACACCTGCGTCTACAACAACAACAACAACAACAACTAGAAGAAGAAGCAGCAGCAGCAGCAACAACAACAACGCCAACGGCGCTCCAAAAGCAACGCTTTTCGAGCATATCCTTCTTAAGGACGTTCCAAAGGCAATTTTGCGGCTGCAGCAGCCGCTATCTATGTGTGTGTGTGTGTGTGTGTGTGTGTGAGTGTGTCTCACTCTCTTCTTGCCAGCGTGCTCAGTCTGCTTGCCCCCCCAATCCCACTACTTACACACACACACACACACACACACACACACACACTCTCCCTTTCGCTCAGAGTTCCTCTCCCCTTCCCACTCTGCCGTGTAATAAATTGCTCGAGAGAAAAATGAAGGAAACCCCAAAAATCTGGTGAAAATCGTTGAAATCGAAAACCGCTTAAAGAAGCGCGTCAATCTAATAATTGGAAATCTGATTAAAATCAAATGACAGGACTCAAGGATAAGCATGCCGCAACGCGGCAAAGCTTTCAATAGATCAACTTTTACACTGAGCTCCATTTGTGTGGATGCTTATCTTGATTGGGGCTGGCAGCTAGCGCAGGCGAGTACAGTGCTCGCTCGCTAAGCAGACTAACCAGTAACTAGATAAAGCATTTACGATTCTCTCCTATTTTTACTTTTAAGCCAAAAAGCTTTCCATTTCGAGCTCAAATTCGATTACGAAATTCTAGAATAGAAAAATAGTTCATTCTTTGCTATTGAAAATGGAACTTAACGAAAGTCGAGCTGACAATCACTCTCGCGTTCGCGTTAGCCAGCGACCACTGTATTTGCGTTTTCTCTTTGCTAGATGGGCTTTAAATTTATGTTGATTTTTCGTGCCGGATTTTCTTAGATTTGTATCGAACATAGTAAAAATAGTCGTAAAACATCAAAAGAAGAAGCTAAACAAAAGACGCAGCGAGAAGCGCAAATGAAGCGCAAATTTCCAAACGATTTTCGTTGCCCAATTCCCCAAACCTGCTTTTCCAGCTGATTTACTGTGTTTGCGCTTTTCCTTGCCGTGTGCTAATTTTAAACGTAGTCTCTTTACAATTCCCTAAGACCTTAAGCTATAGAAACGCGTTGCCAGTGTGCACTTTATAAATGAAACTAATAAGCAAAATATTCGCCAATCAATAATATTTGTCACCTGATACGCTGCATAAATATGTTTGTGTACAACTTCTCGGCCTCGGCTGAATTTCATAAAATTACGACGAATTCATGGTCAACTTTCTTGACGTATCAAATGACAGGATGATTCGATTTGAATCGAATCGAAACAGTATTTAGTCCATTCAACAGGTCAGCGCTTGTGCGTCATGTTTATCTTGAGCTTTGCCAGCTGAGAAGCAAGAAATTGCAACCCTGCGTTAGTTGTTTGCAAGGGACTGTACGCATTGAAGTACACGTCATTCGAAGTCTAATTCACTTTATGTACATCTGAGCTCTGAAACAGAGCCATAAATCAATTGAACAAGGCAAAAGGTTTATTGTTCACTCCGCCTTCCTCAGACTGAGGTACTCTCGTGTTGAAAATAGAATTTCTTGATTTTGAAAATTGCATTGAATGTCAATTTCTTAGTTTTAACAGATGCTCTTTGTGTCTCGAGCTGCGTTTCCTGAATCTCTTTTTACACATTTGCGAACTTTATTTCAGAGTCAGTTCTCATTTAAACAATTCAGTTTTACATTGAATTAAATCATTTTTATTAACATAATTTATTAAAACCTAAAAAGTTTTATTAGACATTTTGAAAATTGACTTAAAAAAGACAGCGACAAAAAGAATAATTCTTTGTTTTGTTTATTTATTTGTTTATACCCTGAACCCATTAAAAATGTATGTAACATGCAGAAGGAAGAATTTCCGAGCGCATAAAGTATTTTATATTCTTGATCAGCATCAATAGCCGAGTCGATCTAGCCATGTCTGTCTGTCTGTCTGTCTGTCTGTCTGTCCGTCTATCCGTCTGTCTGTTTGAACGCAAGGATCTCAGAACCTATACGAGCTAGAGAAATTTTGAACGTAGGTTCTCCTTATGCCCGCGCAGTTAGAGTTTGTTTCCGATAATCGATAACTCGCCCTGTTTCCAAGAAATCGATATAAATCGAAATCGAAATCCTGTTTTGTGCCTAGAGCCATCAAATTTGACATGAGGCTTCTAGAATAGTATATACAGATGAAGTATCTTTCATTTTATAGCTATCGTATAGAAGAGGGTGGAGGAGAACTCCCGACTAGAGTCTTGTTAATGTTAACATTCATTGTATTGGATAAGAAGATTGGCAGAAAAGGGGGACATAAATTATAATTTTCTAAAGATAGAGACATAAACAATAATTCTCTTTTTTATTTTTATATATTTAATAAAAATAGACAGAAATATACAAAATAGTTTTATTTTTTTATGTATGCATAAAAGAAGACAGAGACAGAAACAATTTTCATTTCGTATTTTTAAAATATTTTTTGCCATTTAATGTATTGGATAAAGAAGACGTGTATCAGACACATAAACTATAATTCGGCTTGTTTTTTTTTTATTTATTTATTTTATTTTGTATTTAAAAGATTTGTTGTATTGAACAAAAAAAGGAAGAGGCATAAACAAATATACTCTTTTTTTTTTAAATTTTTTTTTAACATTTATTGTCTTGGATCGACTAAAGTTCGCGAATGTTTCGCCAAGCTTGGCTGCTGCAGTTGTTATAAAATAACTCTGTGAACTAAACTGATTGCAAAATATAATAAAAATAAAAAAAAATAGTAAATCGGTTCTCAGTCTGAATCGCAATCCATTCGAATCAAAGTTCTTTTGTTGTGCTCACAAGTCACACGATTCTAGACACGCTTTCCTCGTGTTGCCCGATCGATATCAAGTTTGAGTTTAACACTTTGCTTTGCCCTTTCCACAAGTTGTTGTTGTTTCAGTTGTTGTTGCTGTTGTTGTTGTTGTCGTGGCAGCTTCTAAAGGCAACAAGGATTTGCCATTCGCTAACTGATTCGATTTGACATTCAGCGAGCATTCAATTAAATAACACAATGATAGTTGCACTCACAGGCTCCATTACAAAGAAGCTGACCTTTCAGCAGTGCCACACACACACACACACACACACACACACACACACACACACACACACACACACACACACACACACACACACACACGCACACACGCGCGCGGAGGTACATATTGAAGGATGACATTATGCGCTAGTTGCTGCACTCACGTGCTACAGTCATGTGTTTACTTTAAGCTGTTGCTCTGCACTCTCCGCCCCCCCCCCCCCCCCCCCCATCTCTCTCTCCCTCTTTCTCTTTCTCTCATGCAACTGCTGGCCACTTGCCGCTAATCGACATTGATTAAGAGCCTCAGAATGCAGTTAGTTAATCAATCCATTTGCTGCAACAATTGACAGCCGACGGGCAGCCACTCAATATCCCCCCGCTACACCCCCCGCCCTCTCTCGTTGCAGCGGCAAAAATAGTATCAATAAAAGCACAGTATTTATAGGGACACAAAAAAACAAAGCAGCACTCTAATAACGTTTAGTGTAACTGAGAGGAAATGGCAGCAGCTGCAACATCTCTACACGATTTGTATGTATTTATTTCTTATTTTTCGTTTATTATTATTATTTAAAGTTTAAGTTTGACTTTTGTATGTTTTGTTTTTTGGTTTTTGTTTTTATTTATGCATTTTATTTCGTTTTTCTTTATTTTATTTATTTGTGTTTTTTGTTTTACTCAAAGCCCAAAACTGAACCTGGAGAATGCGTTGCGTAATGTAACTACAGTGGTTGCTCGCTAATTGCAACGTTGCGGCTACGAATGTCCGGAAAGTTCCCAAAAAGCCTGTTTTCGAACAAAATTTCAATTATAATTGTCTTTCATATTTGCTTTAAGACAATTCTTAATTTTACTTTCCAAAAAAACCCAAAACTTATTGTAAAATTGAGTTTTATATTTGCCATAAGACAATTGTTAATTCTTCTTTACGAAAGAAAAAGTTCAAATTCAATTCAGACTCTTATATATTAATATTTGATTCATTCATAGCATAATATAATTTAATATTAGCGATTAGACAATGTTTAATGTTTCTTACCAAAAAAAAACTCTGGAATTTAATGCATAATATTTTTATTTTTGCTATAAAAGACTTCCTCATTCTTCTATCCGAAAAAAAAGCATTTCGTGTAAACTTTCATTACGAGAGACCACTGTAGTCCTATTTCGAGAAGTTGTCCTCAAGGAATCTTATCGCTCTTTTTATTTTATTTAAAAGAGACTACTGTACCCCTGAATATCAAGGGGTTCTCCTCAAGGAATTCAATAAATTTGTATTAAATTTTTTTATTAGCGACTTCAGTACTACGGAATTCCAAGAGGTAGCCCTGAATATCAGGAGGCTTTCCAAAAGGAATTTAATTTAATATTTCTTGTTTAGGAGAGTCTCCTGTAACACTGAATTTCAGGAGGTTTCCCTCAAAGAATTTATTTAAGGCGATATTTCTGACAGACTTTAAAAAAGAGGGACCACTGTAGGACTGCATTTGAGGAGGTTTTTCGTAAGGAATCATATTGAACTTAATATTTCTTGCAGACTTTATTTAGGACAGACTACTGTAGCAGTCCATTTCGAGTTGTTCTTTCTTAAGGAATTTTATTAAATTTAACATTTTTGCAGTCTTTATTTACGAGAGATCACTGTAGCACTGCATTTCAAAAGCTTTTGCATTGGGAATTTAATTGAATTAAATATAAAAATACCAGACACATTTAGTCTGTCAGAAACTGTTCAAAATTCGTTAATTATCCTATGCAAATTGTATATCCCTTTGACTATGTGCTGTCATTTTTAATATTATTTAGTTTGCTGTCATATATCAAACTCTCAATTAGCTTCAAATAGTTCGGCGAAAAGTGTCCACAAACTTGGCTAACTGACAGCCCGCAAGTCCAGTTGCCATTTTTAGCCATTAAAACTTTTCTTTCGTGACATATTCTAATTGGCTTAACAGTAGTTTTTTATTGTCTGGCGTTTTAGATAAAAAACAGCAGAGAATGGATATATCACGCTTCCAAGCCAAAGGCGATCAATTCCGAATGAGCAGCGTTCGACTTGGCAGCTGCAGCACCTTTTACACCTCGCTTTCCACCTCCATTGTCACTTTTAATTGCCTTCGAAGTGACCAAGGAGCTTACATGGTTTCTCTTAGCTGGAAACTTTCCTTGTTGCCAGCTTAGATGCGATTTCTGTGCGTTTCCCACTCCCATTCTCAATAGGTCCAAGAGGAAACATTCAGCTAGAACTGCCTGCAGCAGCTGCTTTTAGACTTTCCCTTTCCATCTCCATTGTCACTTTTATTTACCTTCGAAGTGACCAAGGACCAAGCTCACGTGCATATGGCTCAGCTGGAAACTTACCTTTTAATAAGCTTAGATTCCATTTCTTTCTCAATAGTTCTGAGAAATAACTTTCAGACAAAACTATTTTCTGCCCAACTTAAACACTTCATTTTAACAAAAAGGAACTTCAGAAATTCCGTTTAAATCAAGTCAATTGCAATCTTAATTTAAGCAATTGCCATAGTTAAATCCTAAACAGTTAAACCTTAATCAATTGCAGTTAGATCTTGGCCTAAACTTAACCTAATACAGAATTGTGAATTAAAGTTCTTCTTCATCCGTTTTTTCTTCTTCTTTCGTTAATAGTTAAACCCTAATCAATTGCAGTTAGAACTTAGCCTAAACTTAATCTAATATAGAGTTGTAAACTAAAGTTCTTCAGTTTTTTCATCTTTCGTAAAAGTGTCATAACTTTTTTCATATTATTTTCTATTTTAATTTAATAAATATGCAAATTTCTGTTTAGTTTCAGTGCGAATGGAAAATTCCATTTTAGTTGACAGTTTCTATGCACACACACACAAACACACACATATACGAATATAGTATATGCACGTACATACAGATGTATACATGTATATATATATATTTACAATCTGACACTGTGCCAAAGGACGAACTGAGACCAAACTCTGCGGCATAGGCCATAAAAACGCGTGACAGGACAAAATGCTAGCGCGAGGCGTTAGACTGTAAGGCCGCTGGGGAGGTGGCTCTTTGCTCTTCTTCTTCATCTGCCTCCTCCTCCTCCCCCTCCTGCATCATTTCTTTTGAGAGGTGCTTTTGTGCTCGTGACTGTGGCGGCAAGGTGAAGTAGATAAACTGAATGCTGCGCAACCAAAAAGCAGGAAGCGAAATTCCAAATGCAGAAACCGGAGACAAAATGGAGAATGGACGTTCCGTTGGGACAAATGGTTGCTTGGCGGTGGTGGAGGTGTGGAAGGGGGAGGGGGAGGGAGGGAGGGCAGTGGATTGTAGAGGGCAGACGTTGCTGGGCAGGGGCGAGGTTGCAAATGGATACAGTTGCAGCAGCAGCACAGAAAAAAAAAAAAAGTAACGAAAGAAATGCCAAAGAAATAGCTGAGCAAAGAGTAAATGGCAAGAAGGCAGCTGCTAAGCACTTGAGGCTTAAAGAATACCGTTAACGGCAGCAACAACAACAACAACAACATGAATTGTTTTGTTGCTGCTTTAAGATGCCACACTTTCCCATTTGGCTGCTTTCGAGCTGGTACATACAGCAGCGAAGCAGCGTGCGAACAGCAATAGACGCCAATAAACGACGCTGCAAAAGCCAATGACAGTGTGAAACGTTAAGCGCGCACGCACACACGCACACACGCACACGCACACGGACGCACACACAGACGCTGGGCGCGACTTTGGGCCATGTGCGTTGTGTCGTGTCCTTTCGTAGCGCTTCGCTGCTGCTGCGTGCGCTTGCTAGTGTGCATGTGCGTGTGTGCGTGTACGTGTGCTGCATAAATCCGCCAACAAGTTTCCCATTGTGCATGGCTCGCCACCTGGCACACCCACAACTAGCGAACTACCCCAACCCACCGCCACCCGCTCTCCAGACAGCAAACGCCGCACATCGCTGTCGCTGTCGCCGTCGCCGTAGCCGTCGCTTCTGTCGCCCACTCAGCAGCCATTTTGCCGTCGCTTTGTTGTGGCTGCTGTTTAGCGCTAGGCTCTCACGCGCTCTCTCTCTCGCGCGCTCTCATGCTGCTGCTCTCTTCGGGCTTTTGGCGCGCTCACAGTGTAAGCGCGAGTGAGTGAGTGAGCGCGCAAGAGCGCGTGCGAGTTTCTGCCTGTGCTAAGTACGTTTCGTCAACGCCAGCAGCGCTGCTGGCACGAGCACACACACACACACAGGCATGTATATATATATATATATATATATATATATATATGTATGTGTATACGTGTGTGTGCTTGTGTGTTTTACAACGGCAGTTAAGCGCTTACACGCTTCAATTTTTTGCTGCCAGTTTTGGCCACACATTTTCGCCGTACGCTTTGCGCTCCACGTTTGTTGTCGCTTGTTGCCATTGCCTGCGTTTTCGCTACAGCGTTTCACCGTTTGCTGCTGCGACGTGCTTCTGCTTCTTCTTCTTCTACTGATACGTCTGTTCGTGCCACAGTTCGTATTGTATAGTCCTGTCCTCGTCGTGTGTCCCCGTCGTGTGTTTGCTGTGTGTTGTCGGTTTCTTCTTTACGCTTTTTTTTTTCATTTCATTTTATTTTCGTTTTTTTTTTGCTTTTTTGTTGTTCGCTGGAACAAACGCGGCGCTGCTTCTTCCTCTTATACTGCTGTTTTGCGCTGTGGCCCGCTTTGGGCTTTTTTCTTTGTCACTGCTGGCGTTCTTCCTCTTCTTCTTGTTGTTGTTGTTGCTGCTGGTGCTGCTGCTGCTGCGGTGCGTGTGTTTCAATTCCATGCCGTCGCGTTTGGCCTAGCGCTCGTTTCATTCGCAGTTCGCAGCGTTAGTTTTCGTTTATTTTTTCCCTATTATTTTTTTTTTTTTTTTATTTCTCGTTCATAATTTGAGTGTCCTGTTGTCACTTTGCTTAATGGCAAAAGCAACAATTAATTGAAACTAAATAATTATATAAATATATGCGTGCGTTGAGCCCATCATTAAAATTGACAACAACATCAAAGCGTCTCAAAAATAGGCCTAATCTATATGAAAATAGCATGCCTATAAATATCCATAGCTGTCTCCGCGTCTGTGTGTGTGTGTTTGTAAGCAGCGTTACCTGTGCGGCAGCTTTTATGCTCTCCTTCTCGATCTTTCTCCTTCGCACTGTGCTGGCCCCCAAAGGTTCAAGGTTGTTCAGTTCAGTGCTTGAAATGGAGCGACATCGAAATGGCAACAACAATAAGCAAAGCGCGCCAAAAAGGACACCGCAGCACACTTAGCCAAGCACCCCTGACAAAGGCCATGCCCCCAGCCCCTCAGCACGCAGCGCCCATTACCGTCCGCATCCCTAGCAACACTCCAAAAAGAAAGGTAGCAACAGAAAAGAAAAAAAAACTTCAAATCAATTGCAATAATTAAACGGCAAATCAGAAGAGCAAAGCACAAGAGAGCGAGCGAGAGGGAGGCAGAGGGCGAGAGAGAGAGCGAGATGTAAGGCAAACGTAGGTGTGTGTGTGTCTGTGTGTGTGTGTGGCGAAAGGACACCACACGGAGTCGCTGCTGAAAATCAATAGGCAAAGGACATATGTATGCGCGGCCTCTCGCTCGCACCCACGCCAAGCGTCTCGCTCGAATTCGCACGGCAAATCACAACAACAAAAAAATAAAAAAAAAAACTTCAAAACAACATGTAAAGTGCACGTGAATGTGTGTGAGTGTGTGTGTGTGTGAGCTGCGCCTAAAAGCGGAAATTAACATTTTCACTTGCTGTTTCCGGTTGCCACAGCACGAATCGGCACGACAGAATACGGCAGGACACAACTTCGGCCAGTTGCCATTTGCCCCCGTGTGTGTATGTGTCTGTGTCTGTGTGTGTGTGTGTGTGTGTGTGCGTAAGTCTATTGCCAGATTTATTCACAATAAGCCAAATCGACTAATTACAAAATCAATGAAATCAGTTTTTGGCCGCGTTTCAGAAAATTATGAAATAGAATGCAGCAAAGTGACACCAGATAGCGGCAGGCAAACAAAAGAAATTGCTGCAGCGGCAACAACAACAACAACATGTGACAAAAGTGCAACAAAACAAAACAGCAACAACAACTGCAACAACAACTACAACTGCAACTGCGGCAACACAAAATGCGTCTGCCTCGAAAAGTGTGTTGCAAGGCTGCAGATCAAAAACGGCACTAACAGCAGCAGCCAAAACAGCGACAACAACAACAAGTGCCACAAGCAACAACCAACAAATAACAACCAACAAATCAAACAAGTCTTCTTCAAACAAACAAACAACTTTAAGCCTAAACAAAATTTGATTAATTGAAATAAGCAAAATATATATAAAAAAAAAACATAAAATAAAAATCAAATTCAACGCCGTCAGCTTCCTTGCCACTTCCGTCAAACGTGCAACCATGCAACAATTGGCAGCTAAATGTTAACAGCAGCAACAAATGCGAACGCTTCGATGGCAACGCCCAAAAGTATGCAACGCTTTGTTGGCCAGCCCAAATTGAGCAGCGATAAGAAATAGCAGCAACGTGTGCGCCACACGGTGTGGCAAGCGGGCGGCGCAGCCGAGGCAGCCAGCTGGAGAGAGCAGACGGCCCAGAGGGGGCCAGAGGGGACAGACGGGCAGCAACGGCTGCCAGCTGAACTAGTTGGCGGTGCAGCAGCGCTAAGCGTTGGCGCATTTACAAATTCAAACAACTTGCTCGTCCTCAACCATTTCCCGCATCGATTTCATCGAGAGATGGGGCCTAACGCCGGTTCTGCGACCGCGACAGGAGCAGCCCTTGAGCGGTGAAAATCTATCAAACGCCTCGCCCCCTCTTCTGCGTGATAGGTAACGATTACAAAAACCCAAATAACCAAATAACCACTTTACCAATTATCCACTTAGCCTAGTCTAGTATATGCATAAGTTTTCCCCAAATATTGGGGAAACTCATATTTCAACCATTCTAGTCAAGCATTTTACAGCTGAAAGTTCGTGAGTCGGCCGGATTCTTGCAGCAAGTTTATGAATTAGGTGTTAATTGAAATGAAACTTTTCAAATTCCATTCCGTTTCACGTGTAAAGCACTTTTGAATGTTTAATGAATGAATTGAAAGGGAATGAAATATTCATAGCGATGAAAATAAAACGGAATGATTGTTGATGCATAAAAAAATATATTTATATGCATTTATAAATGTATTTGGTTATATTAAGAACTGACTTTTTTGAAGGGGAACGGAGTGAATGCCACAAATGAATACCTTGAATTAATTATTCATACTTTTTTTCACGTGCGTATTTATTCAATAATATTCGTAATGAATGCTGTGAGTAAATGTTGGCAAAAACATGAAAACAGAACTACATTGGTCCCAATGTTTATTCCCGATGGGGGTGAAATGGAATGAATGATATTAAATCTAAGGGAATGGAATGACTGAAATGAATAACATGAAAATATATGAAACGAATGACATTAAATGACTGAAATAGACTGAAATGAAATGTAGTGAATGAAATGAAACAAACTGGAATGAATGAAACGAAGCAATATTATGATTTATAGTACAAATATAACTTTCATTTACATTTCTGCAAAATGCTGAGCAAGTTTTGCGGACTAACTTTCATGACCTGCATAACATACATAGCATACATAAGATATACAACATACACAACATACACAACATACATAACATATACAACATACATAACATACACAACATACACAACATACACAGCACACACAGCATATAAAACATACACCACATACACCACATACATAACAAACATAACATACATAACATACACATCATACATAACAGACATTACATAAATAACATACACAACATACACAACATACATAACATACACAACATACACAACATACACAGCACACACAACATACACAACATACACCAAATACACCACATACATAACAAACATAAGATACATAACACACACATCATACATAACAGACATTACATAAATAACATACATAACATACACAACATACATAACATACACAACATACACAACATACACTACATACACAACATACACAACATACACAGCATACACAACATACACAACATACATAACAAACATAAGATACATAACACACACAACATACATAACGGATATAACATAAATAACATACTTAGCATACATAACACAATTAACATACATAGCTATAGGAAATACATAACATACATACATAAAGTAGGCATAAAGATATGTGTATAGATTTATTCGTGCCTCACAGCTGTTTGGTGTCAAATTTAAATGTCTCTTGTATTTTTGGCACCATATTTTGTATGATGTTAAACATAATCATGCCTGTATATGACACCTTTGCAATCTTCCCAACCTTCTACTTCTGCTTCGGGAGCTCTATTAACTGGCGTCCTGCTGATGGCGAATTTTATCGCCTACTTTCGTAACCTGTAGATCTCTTCCTTTGTCCATTATGTAGAGAAATTTTAACAATTTCAAAAGTTCGAGTTGTCAGCCTCAATTAAATAAATTTTATATAAATTTAATGTGACCCAAATTAATATGGAGAACCTTTGGCAATCTTTGCAGCTAGCACATGGCACCGCACGTTCTGGAACATTTTAGTACTTTTTTTTGTGCATTATTTTTGTTATATATATGTATATATTATTATTTTGTTTTTCTATTTTTTGTGGGGCTGTGGGGCGTGGTTGGGCTGGTGAACAAAATTGCATTGCATAGCGACAGGCGCTGGCGCTGGCATTTTGCGTTCTCTGCAATTTATTGTGTGTGTGTGTGTGTGTGTGTGTGTGTGTGTGTGTGTGTGTGTGTGTGTGTGTGCGCGTATGTGACCTGCAATATAGACAGAGGGTAGCGTAGGGGCTTTTGTGGTATTGGGGGCCAAGGGCTAGTTGCCTATGTCAACTCTCCACAGCGTGGCTGACAATGGCATATGTATATGCAGAAGCGCCAGAGTCGGCTGCTCAAATAGGCCAGCATTAGGTCGCCCAATACACACACACACGCACACACACACGCACGCACACACTGAGATATATGGATACATATATGTTTATATACGGCCAATTTACTGCCTGTCTATGTGGCGTATGCGCAATGTGGCATCAATGACATTGACAGCAGTCACAGCGGCAACAGCCGCTGTTAACAGCCAACAACAATGCTCATCATCGTAAACATTTTTTGGGGCACCGATGGGTCTGCATTGAGACATAACAATATCCTTTGACAATATGCCCCATAATCAACTCAATGGGAATTGACATCCGTTTGACATTGATAATGAGATGTGTGCGTGCGTTTGTGTGTGTGTGTGGCACTTAGCTTAGCTTGAAGTGCAAATAAACTATTGAACCCGAGAAGAGCTTGCCGCAATGCTGATTGGGTGTGGGGTGGCCAACAGCTAAAATGCTTAGACTTTCACTTAATCCCAATCTAAGTCCGGCCTGTCGCACTTCTCTGCTGTCTGCTGTGGCAGCCAAGTCGAACAATTGCCGCATATTTCAACTTGCAACTTGACTTTGCAACCTTTGCTTTATTTGTTGCCGTTGTTGCCGTTTTGTTTTGTTTCGCAGCTGCTGTCATTGTTCTTGACTTTTGATCCTTGCTGGCAGCGACAGGCGTCAAGCGACAAGCGACGTCAACGTCACCAACATGAGCAACAAAGGCGGCCTCCCAAACAATGCCACACACGACACACACACACACACTCACACACACACACACACACGCTCACACTTTATTGTGGCTCACTTTTGGGCTGCTGTCTCTGGCGTTGTGCTTTGTGTTTCGCATAACTTGGCCGCCTTTTGTTGTTTACATTCGGCTTGTTACGTTTATTATGGCCACGACTTTATCAAGCATTTATCTATATCAACTGCTCCTTTTCGCCTTCGTTCTTCGTCCTTGCGCCAGCTCTTGTGCGGGCATAAAAATTAACACCGCATGTCAAAGCCATAATGAGAACTTGACACTTGGTCGCGCATTCCGCTAGTTCTCTGCTCAAATGCCGCCAATTGGCATTGTCGCCTAGTGCGTCCAGAAAATCAGGAAATCAGAAAAACCAGAAAGCCAGAAAGCCATAAAGCCAATTCTGTCCATTGTGTTTATCAAGTCTATTAACTAGTGTCATGCCACATTGCTGCCACCAGCTGACACTGCAAATGACTCGCCCATTCAGCTAGATTAAGGCTTATATAAAAATAGCTGAACATATAGCCAAATGCTCAAATTCGCTGAACATCCAGTTTTCAATTCAACGTGTTCTCAATTAAAGCTGTACAAGATTATATTCTGTTTACATTCAAGTTAATGAGCAGAAACGATTCTCATTCTTACTAAATTTGCTATCGATAATAATCGCAATTTTTCGAATGTGTCTTAATTAAGCTGTTGCATATCTTCGTCATAGTTATTCATTTCGCAGCTTGCCAATATTGAACAGAATCAGTTTTCGTTTCGCTCGATACATGCTTATTATCGATAAGTAAGTTAGAGGAAAAGGTTTTAAAAACTTATCGATAAACGCGTACAATACAATCAAATAATTGCCAATAATTGACAATGCATGATCGATATTAATCGATTAAATAAAGCAATATACAAAATTAAAGTTTTTAAGGTAATTCCCATTTATCGATTCAGTAATACATCAAATTTATTGACAAGTGTATAAGCTAAATGCCATTAATTGTTGTTTGTGGACGATGCACGATCGATATTTATCGATAAAATTAAATAACTCTGTCAATCGATATATGCCAACGATAAGAAACTGAAAAGCCATCGATAAAGCTTTCAACAACTCACAAAACTAATTGTCAAGTGTGTATGTTAAATCAATTGTCAAGTATGAAACGATATTAATCGATGAAATTTAATTAATCAAAGTAAGCCTGTCAAGGTACGTCCGCCCCCGCCCCCGCCCACCGCCCACCAACGAGCGACTCGAAAATCAAATTACTTTTAAGCTTGATTGCATATCACCGAAATAGCCCGGCCATATCGAACTCTCAACCAATCCAATTAGCCATTTTCATGCCAGCGCACTGCAATCACGTTCTGCACTTAGGCATCTGGCAAAGGGCAGCCCAAAGACCGACTGCCAGCAGTTACATCACTTAAGGGAATCCGTGAAGTTGCCAACAAAAAAAATACAACAAAATCAAAAGGGAAAAATAAAATAAATGTATGAGAGAATTGCAAAGAAAATAAAATAAAAAAGGAAAAAGGGAAAAGGACAACTGCTGTCCGTTGCTGAAGCACACTTGAACACGCCTCGCTCGAAGATACATTCAACTGCTTCGTCTGCAACTTGCGCGCTTAACTCTCAGTATACCCTGTACAATATAAAGAGCCTCAGCAAAGGTAGCTTAGTATTTTTTGTAGTATATATATTAACAGATCTTGGAGCAGGCATGCGTATATAAGTAAATATATTCATGCTTAATCCGTAACAAATGTGTTGGGTAATTATAGGGTATCAGCCAGGCGTGCAGTCCCGCTGCATGCACTCGCACACGTTTGCCTTAGTCGTCATCAGTTTGCTGTTTGGATAATAAACGAGCTGGTCTAGCGTTTCAACAAGGCGGCACAGCGGAACACATTTAAAATGCCTGACGTGCACAGAGGATTCGAACCACCCACCTGCTGGCGAGCCAGCCTGCCGCACGTGCCGCTCCTGCCCTGGCCCTTTCGGCACAATAGCAACAAGCGTCGCTTGCATGTTGGCCACCGCACAATTGGAATATTGCTGCCAAAAATAACAGCAAACACGAATTGTGCACGCAAAGTTGCGCTGGCCAAGGTCAGCTAACAGCAAAACAACCAAGCTTCGCCCAGTGGGGGAGGGTCTGCAAAGGGGGTGGGGGGGGGGGGGGGGGTACAACTAGTGCCGCCCCTTGGTGGCATAGAGGCATCGAGCTTAAAGCCGGATTTGCATAATTTGCCGCCTCTGCTGGCCGTGATTCCTGCCCGATTGATTGCAACGCCAGTCTGCCGCAGCTCTTCCTCCTTATCGCTTCCTCCCTCTCTATTTGGATGCCACAGCAAATGCTAATTTCAACATGGGGCCGCAACGCTGCCACACGTGGACTCAAATTAAAAATCGAATTGCAATTCCCATTCCCACCAGATACATATCAAAATACACCGAGCGAGGCGCTCCTCTTTAAGTGCACCAAAAATTCTTAGCCAGAAAAGGCAGCATAAATAATTCAACCTTTGCACCTTTAATCGATTTGAATTATCGATACATGTCGATCGATGTACATCGACTAAATGTGCACATAAGTATACTAGTTCCTAGCCTATTTAGGTATCTAGTTCTTGTTATTATCGAGCTGTGCTTAAAAGAAAACCAAGTCCCACATCGATATTTATCGATATAATGCAAATGACGGCAGATATCGAACGACAATGATAAATGATTTTAAGCTCAAGGTTCAGAGTGTTTACAAATGTCAAATTAATTAGTTTAATAACTGTTGATTAAATCTATCGCAAATCAAAAGAGTTGCCAACCACATTTGAAGGATCTCAAATAGATTTATCAAAAATCAGAAGAAATTTGGCAAACAAAATTGTGGATCCGAACTCGAGCTACAATTGTGAAACAATTGGAACCAAACCCGAGCTTACAGATGTTTAAAATCATGAAGCACACTTTAAAGTGAAGTAAACCACCGCAAATATTTCTTTGGGTTTGCAGACATGACTCGAAAACTAAATCGATTTTCATGTGAAATTACTTTCAGAGCACAGCTCTCAGTCTCAAGATTTATATGGGTAAAAAATATATATGATATGCTTTTTGATTGATCGAGCCAATATTGAAATTTTGAGTAAATTTAAAGAATTGCTTTTAATACTTAACGTATGTAGAAAATTTATAAAGGAACTGCTTTTAATAAATTTTAAATAAATTGCAACAATTGCGCAAAGGGAACTGCCCTCAAGTTTTCCTAGATGGATTACAGATTCCGGTAAGCACAACGCCCAATTATCTTGGCATCACACTCGACAGACGGCTGACATGGCGTGAACACATTGTGCGCAAAAGAAAGCAGGCTGAAAACAAGCTAAAAAAATATTACTGGCTGTACTGTATAAATTAAAGGAGATTTTGATATTCTTTCTATAAATTAATGAAATTACTTTTAATGTATTTTATATTGATTGAATTCTTTTAATTTTTTTTTTTTGTTGATATAACAAAGGGCATTAAATACCTTTGATGTATTTTTTTTTTTTTTTTAAATTTACAGAATTCTCTTGATATATTTCTTCGCTTTATTTCATTTGATATATTTTACATAAATTGAAGGAATTGCTTCTGATATATTCAATATCTTGAGATTATTATATTTTCACTGCTTGCCCCTGGGGGTATGCAATAGATTTATCTTCTTCTTCAATGATTGCCATTTGCAGCAGTTTTTATTGTCAGCGATTTTGATTAACTGCACACCGACACACACACACGGACAGGCGCACACACACGCGCACAGACAGACACACTCGCAGTTGATTAAGTAGATGCGCCAGTTCAAGGCTCTTGGGGCCAAGTTGTCCAAATTGATGTCACGTATTTGGCTCGCGACTGTCGCAGCATTCGCTGCTGCAGCTGCATTTGCATTTAATTTTTCGCCATTAATTGGCCCCACAGCAGCAAAAGAAAGGGAGAAAGAGTGGAAGAGGGGGGCGGTAGAGAGGTAGAGAGGTAGAGAGGGAGCCAAATAAAAGATGGCGACGGAAACGGAAACAGAACGTGCCGCAGCATCAGAAATGTGCACATCATGCACAATGTATATGCTCTACGAAGACATGGGCTAAAAATAGAGTCAACTGCAATATAAACGTGTCGAACCAGGCTGTTGAGGGGGGCTAGCGATAGCAGGGGGCGGCGTTGGGGCAACTGTGTTTGAGGACAGACAGCGAGTGCGAGAGCAGATATCTCGAGTTGCCTTGACCGGCATGCATTCAGACAAGAGCGCACACACACACACACGCGCACACACACACAAACACACACGGACAGCGGCCTAGAGAGAAAGAGAAAGAGAGAGAGAAGGTGTTTGATCGGGGTGAGTGGGCAGAGGCATGCACCAAGATGCTGGCCACAAGATTTACGAGCTGCGACTTTACTCTGAAGGCGGCGGCGACCTGCTTTTGATTTGGCTTTGGCATCGCATTGAACTTCAGCAGCAGCAGCTTATGCAATGACTGCCGCAACCGGAAGTGCAGCGGCGAATCCGAAACCGAATCCCAATCCGAATGCGAATCCGAATTGCGAATTGCGAATCGGCGTGTAAAAGCAAACGGCGATGGCGAGTGGAAGTGGAAGCGCAAGTGGAAGTGTTAGCCCGGCTTGTAAATAGGTCGACAAACGGCGTGGCACAATGCTTGCACAATGACGTCACAGCCGTGCCGCTGACCCATATACACACACGTGCACACACACTCTCGCACACACACACATAAATGTCTAGTGTGCTAGAGTGAGAGCGCAACAGCTGCAGTTCGCAATTTGCATGGATAAACACACAAAAGCAGGCCGCATTGTTGGTGTGTGTGTGTGTGTTTGTGTGTGCAAAGGAGTGTGTGTGTGTGTGTGTGAATGAATACTCAACCTGAGCACACACACGCACACACACGCACACACATAGCCACAGCTGCCGCCAAGTTGTTTTGTGTTGGCGTTTTGCATAAAACTTCAATTGTTTGTTGACATTTCAAGTGTGTGTGTGTGCGAGTGTGTGTGTGTGTGTGTGTGTGTGCCTGACCACTGTCGCCTATGCTTAATTATCCATATGCACAGATTCCGCTTATGGTAACATAAAAGGCATACCCGTTAGACGGACGCTGACGTCATGCAACGCTCGTGTCGCATGCAACATGGCCGCGGCGTTCGGTCAATTGAGTCGCGTTCACTCGACTGCGGGCCCCGTCCACGTTGCATTTGGCCAACAATGCGCCTCCACTTGGCCTTTCAATTATGCACAAATGCATTTCGTGGCCACGCCCCCGGCACGCGCCACAAGTAAAGTAAGCCACACAACTCTTGAACCGTGCATCCATGCGCGTCATAAAATATGCAATTATGTGGCCAAAATATTAAGACAGCCCGGTCGGGTAGAATAATTGGGAGAGATTGGAATGGAATGCGGCGGGGCTTAGGTGCTTTGGCAGGCTGCGGGCTAGCTTCGATTTTTTGGCCCGCCTGACGTGCACTTACACGCTTAATTAAATGCCGGGCGCCAAAAAGTAGGCAACATGCCATGCAACAACGCCTCGACAGCCAAAAAAAACAATCTCGAATGCTCGACTGGCAAATGCCCTGCCATTCAATTTGTTATTTAAATGTACCTTAATCAAATTCAATTATCAAAACCTAAACCATCCACAAGTTTTGTCCAACAGGCCACATCTGGGACCCTTTTAACTATATATATAGGTTTGAGCCAGGATGCTGGTTCAACCATGTGGAAAACCAGTTTCACGAACCAAGCTTAAAGGCAAGGCGCCTCGACAAGCTTTGTTGGACTGCGTGATACACAGTCTATATAGTAAATATACAAGTCTATAATATATGTATCGCCAGATCGGAGCACTATATTGAATAGCTGCCATAGATGGGATGGGCTGAGATTTAAGTTCTTGTATGAAAAACCTTTTTTTGCTTGTTAAGAAGCTTGCATATTTATCAAGCTTGGCAATTGTCATTATGATATCTCCAGTCGAGAAGCATATGTGGCTTGAAAAGAAGCCAACACTTAACCTAAGACGCTGTGCAATCGCCCAACTATCGCTTGGGAAGATAAAAAAGCGATAGGTAAGCAAAAATAAAATATATTCACAATTGTTTGCAAAAACCAAACTAAGCAACTTCTAAGCTCTCGGAAACTTACAAACTTGCTTCTCTTTAGAGTCTTCTGCGGCAGACACAACCCTTAAATGTGTGCAGGGTATTCGAACGGAAAAAAAAACAAATGAAGAGAGAGAAAAAAAAGCAGCTGCACATTGTTGGCAACATCAGCGATAAGGGCGAAGCGCTGCATAAAATGCTTTTGGCTGTCATTTTGGGCACTCTGCCAGCGATGGCGCCTCCTCACGTGCAGCGCCTTTTACTCACCCACGTGTGTATGTGTGTGTGTGTGATTGTAATACAATTTCAATTACATGTGTAAACATTTATTGCCTTCCTGTAGAGCCGCGGGGGCGACTCCGACCTGCGATTGCGACTACGATGTGTGGCGTGTGGCAGGGCATTGGGCCAAAAAAATATTGCTATTTGCCGCCAGTTGAATGCGCATTAAATCGTTTTTGAATGGGGCCCTCTATGCCACATGCGGCTTGCCACACAACCTTTATATATATACATACTAAATACTAAATCTTGATATATAATAGATACCAAATATCAATTATACAGCATTTAGCATTTGATTTGCTTGCTGCATTATGCATCTCCTGCATATTCAATTCCATAAACAATTTGCTCAAAACAAATTCTAATTTGAGACCACGAGCCGTATGCCAGCCGGAATACCCTGCGAAACTTTATCAGTTGGGAGTTCGACTACAATAGTACGAGTACTGAATGACCAATTTTTGGTTAAACTGCGTTTGTTTTTTTTTGTTGGGGCTGCCATCACTTGCAATAAAAGTTTAATGTGCGAGATATTTTTGTTATTCTGTGACAACTTTGGTTGAACTTTTTGGGGTTGCCAGCACTCACAATAAGTGTAGAATATGCGACATATTTTTGTTAAGTGGCGGCAACTGTGGTTAACGGGAACTAACAGCAAAATATGCGTCATATATTTTGCATAACTGTGGCAACCTTAGGTTGAACTTTTTGAGGTTGCCACCACGCACAATAATTGCACAATGTGCCAAACAACATAGATTTATTCAATTTTTCCTATATTACAAAGTGCTATAGGGTATATTGATTCGGCTATCCGAATAAGTACATTTCCCCGTTGATAGGAGAGCAAAGGAATGTGCGAGTGGCCGTTGCTCTCTCAAGAGCGCATAGATTTACGAATTCTGCTTTGCTGTCACATTCTTAATGAATCCTCTGGCCTTGCTCTCACTCTCTCTTATCTCATACTCCCACGTATTTCATTTTATTAACATGCTCACATTGTTTTTATAAACTCTCTTTGTGCCATATTCTTAAACAATTAACAGGACAAAATATTTGACTTTGTTTTACAACCCGGACAAATGTTGCATGTTAATTTGGGATGACATAAAAGCTGCTGAAGAAATACTGAAATCTTAAAAGTGCTCAAAAGTATTTTGAATAGCTGCCTTTTAATAAAGATTGTTATTAATGTTGTATTTGTATTGATTTGTTTTATTTTATTACAGGTCTTTGCCCAAATTGAGCAGTCAAGACGAAGAAGGGGGGGCTGGTCATGGCTTTGGTGGCGGACCACAACACTTTGAACCCATTCCTCACGATCATGATTTCTGCGAGAGAGTCGTTATAAATGTAAATATCCGATTGCGAATATACAATAAACAATATACATATGTGTGATTATTAATGCTATTCATTATTCATGCATTAGGTAAGCGGGTTAAGGTTTGAGACACAACTGCGTACGCTAAATCAATTCCCGGACACACTGCTTGGGGATCCAGCTCGGAGATTACGGTACTTTGACCCGCTTAGAAATGAATATTTTTTTGACCGTAGTCGTCCGAGCTTCGATGCGATTTTATACTATTATCAGAGTGGTAAGCATATTCCCAAATGAATGCCAAGTGAGTGCCATTCACAGAAAACTCGATTCGCATCAAAACGAAACGAATAATTTGCTAATGTTTTTTCCACTTTTACTCTTCTCTTCTCTGACCCCAACCCGCCCTAACCACATGCCAAATACACGCAACTCTCACTCTCTGATACACACACACGCACACACATGCACACGCTCACCTGCAATTACGATGCGCTTACCTTTTCTTCACAGGTGGCCGACTACGGAGACCGGTCAATGTCCCTTTAGACGTATTTAGTGAAGAAATAAAATTTTATGAATTAGGTGATCAAGCAATTAATAAATTCAGGTAAGCCTGTTGCCCCACAAATTTACTAAAAAAAAACAAAAATTCCAAAAAGTACACGAAAATATATAATAATAACAAACAAAAAAATACTCACCGAAATTGAACAACAAATACTTAGCGAAATTAAAGTGCAGCAAAGCGCGAATTGGTTTTTGCTTATTGGCGGCAGCAAATTGTTGAACCAAGCTCCCAACCCACAAGGCATGCAACACGGCACGTAGACACCTGACCAAGACACACAAACGCAAAACACACGCACACTCACACACACACACACACACACAGACACACACACACACAGACACAGACACATTATGTAACAAATATTAGTAGCACTTTAGCTTGCACATAAGCATAAGTTGTAGTTTTAGAGTATTCGCTATCATTCTGAAGAAGCATTCAAGAACTACTTCGATTTTACATCTTTTGCCTTTGAACTAGTTCAAGCGAACCAGTTCCTTTAGTGACTCATTTCATTTTGAAATTATTGCGCAAGCAACAGACCTCCGGAACTTGGAATATTAAACATTGGCTGTGGAGCTTGGCATCAGCATGAAACACGCCTAATGAAATGTGGCATATGAGATTTGGTATGTGGAAAATGATAAATAAAACATGGCATATAGAGAATGATGCAAATGACATGGCAGTTGGAATATGAGAAGTGAAACCCAACACTGAGGACATCGTAAATTGTATGTAAAATATGAAACATGTTATATGGAGGTGGAACATGGTTAATAGAACATTCATTGTATACAAAATATGAAACATATGAAATACAAAGAATGAAACACGGCACATTAGACAATGTATATGAAAATAGATGTATGCATGATATAGTTCTCGAACGATAACATGTTATAAGGAATATGATAAATATATAATATATGAAACATGATAAGTGGAATGTCATATGAAGCTATAGAACACGGTATACAAAACATGACATATGGAATACGGGAAATAAAAAACAGCACATATGACATTGTATATGGTTAATAGCACATAAAACATGGCATATGAAACATGGCATATGGAATGTATTGGAAATACATAAGATATGAAACATATTATATAGAAAATTATATATGAAGAACATGGTATACATTGGATGATAGGTAAGACATAAAAAAATATAAAACATATATTATGGGATAAGACAAATACATAAGATATGAAATATGGTAAACGGAGCATGGTATGTGGAATATTAAACATGCGAATCATAACAAAACATTGCGTATGGCGTATGTTAAATGAAACAAGACGTATACGACAATGCATATGGTATATAAAATATGGGAACATGGGAATGAAACATTACTATCGACATTGTATATGGTAACAAAAGGTGTAATGCATGGCATATGGAACATGACATTTGGAACATTGCATGTAAAACAGAAGAAATGAAACATAACATACACGAAACGCAATATATACATATATCATAGTATCCAACAAGTTATGTAGAAAATGAGGAATGGTGAATGGATCACAAAACATAGCAAAAAATGGCTCATGCAAAACGGAAAATGAAACACGGCATACAAAGCATTGGATTTGGAATATGATTGCTTTATGAGTGGAATGCGGTATTTGGCCCATGAAGCAGCAATAAGCGAATTAACTTCAATTTCCAATCAAAAATGCCTTCAATTCTTTATGGTAATAAGTTATACAAAACAAACGGAATATGGAAGTGGAACAATTTAATTGTTTTGATTGTCAAACTCTTTGTCCAACAGCCTTTTTCTTTGTTTCGTTTCAAGTGTATAAGAGCAGGCAAAATGTAAGACCTGAAACATTACGTGTGGAAAATTCAATTTGAATAAACTGGCCTTAACAAATTGTTAGCCCCCTGTTCACTTACCCAAAGCCTTTAATCGTTGCGGTAGGGGAGTGGAATATGGGGGAAAACATAAAACATGGCAGCTGGATTATGAAACTCGAATTGCCCTTCACTCAGCTACGAGAATTCCGATTACCCAATTCCTATGGCTTTATTCAATTGGCAGCCACAATATTGTGTTCATACTTCAGGCATTGTATGAATGAGCAAATAGTTAACACACACACACACAAACACACACTCAGGCACATACCACTCTTTTTGTTCTTCTTGTTATTGGTTTTATGGGCAGAGCTATTGACTTGTGGTTATTCATTCAATCGACTTATGTCGGCATTTATTGAACGTTTTACATATTTTGCGGTTTTCATGGGAATTGCATTTATCACAAAACAAAGGAAGCACACACACACACGCACACACAAACATACGCACAGTCACATACATACATACTACAGTAAGCGACATGGACAATCGAACGAACGAGAGAATGAAACCTGAAGGCCGTTGGCGAATCACTTGTTAATCACTTGACCACCAGCTTAAAATTTTGTTCATACGGCAGAGAAAGGGGGGCACTGTGCCGGACCGTGCAGGCCCCAACGTGAGCCCCACGTGAACCAGGCGGGGCTCGGCTGCCAAAAGAAGAAGAAGCCAAAGAGAACAAAGAGGAACCCACTCGGCGACAATTAGTGCAACGAATGAAAGCTAACTCTCGATTCATTCCAAATATCATTTCAATAGAGCTCGACTTAATCTTCACATGATATCGATTTTAAGTTGCCATTTATCGATGTCGATTAACGATTGCCAATAATTCATTTTGATTAGCTCCCCAATTGGCTGCCAAACCAAATCGCTGCTTAGGGCCTAACGAAATGAAAACAAGTCTATAAGAAACTTAAAGCTTCCACACACACATGCATTAGACACACAAGCATACACACACACACTCACACAGACACAGACATGGACATTAATTGAAATAAGCTTACCTGATCTTCTATTATCTTTATATGCAGAGAGGATGAAGGCTTTATTAAAGAGGAAGAAAGACCATTACCGGATAATGAGAAACAAAGAAAAGTCTGGCTGCTCTTTGAGTACCCAGAGAGCTCGCAAGCCGCCAGAGTTGTAGCCATAATTAGTGTATTTGTTATATTGCTATCAATTGTTATATTTTGTCTAGAAACATTACCCGAATTTAAGCATTACAAGGTGCGTACTTCTCCAAGGCCAAGACCAATCCAAGCTCAACTATATGTAGAGCTCCGATCTCAGTTGTTTAAATGCTTTTTTGTTTCTTTTCATTTGTAATTCTCCTTTCCAGGTGTTCAATACAACAACAAATGGCACAAAAATCGAGGAAGACGAGGTGCCTGACATCACAGATCCTTTCTTCCTTATAGAAACGTTATGTATTATTTGGTTTACATTTGAACTAACTGTCAGGTATGAGCATTAATACTTTATACTACAATATAAGCTTTAGTTTCTAAGTCTATGTTGGGAATCTTGAAACAGTTAGGATTTTTAGGTCCATCTGAACGCCAGGGGGCGCTGCAGCAGCTTTTGCCGTTCTATGAGCTTTTATGCAGGGCACATAGTTAAACTCTCTACGTTTATTTCGTATCATATAACGCATTCGGAGTCCTAGTTCTAAATCAACCTCCTTTATTGGTAGTTCAGAGTATTCCAATTGAGCCGAAGGCTGCAAATTGCATTTGAATTGAACCCGCAATTGATTTGTTTAGAACGAGCTGAATCTTTCACCTTTCATCAGATGCGCCAACCGAATCGAACCAGTGCTTTTTCTAAAGTGGTTCAAATTAAAGAAGAAAACAACAGTTTGTGGAGGATATAGCATAACCATATTTGGTACAAGCCATTTGGGGGCACAAATCTATTAAGCATAGAGAAAAAATTATATTTCATTATTAAAAATTTAAGTATTTCGTGAAATTTGAGAAAATATTTCAATAATTCAAATCTGGGTTCAGGAATGTGTCTCTTGGCAGATAGTTAGTTCGAGTGAAAAGATTTATGAAGAAACAAAGAAAGAAAGTTATGAGATTAAAATAAAAGAAGATCAGCTAGATGTGTTTGTGTTGCCAAGTTCAGGGTAAAACCAGATTTAGAGTAAAAACTCGACTTTGGACATAGTTGGGTAAATATGAAACGATAAAAATCTTCAACTTTATAGCTGACATTAAAGGCTATAAAGTCTAGCAGCCTTGGGGTATATATTCAGCTTTATTATTTATTATTCAATTACGCCTAGTTTGTAATAAATTTCATATAATTGATAGACCATGTTGATATATATATGCAATATTTGTACGTTTTCTTTTTTTTGCTTTTTTCTTCTCACTGTATTACTCTTTAACTTACTCTGTTTGTCTCTGGCTCAATTGTTCTCTCTCTCTCTCTCTCTCCCTCTCTCTCTCACTTTCTCTCTCTCCCTCTCTCCCATTCTCTCTCTATGTTTCTCCTTGTTTGTGTTTCTGTCATATCGCGTTGTTTTTATTTCTGTGTTGCGCCCGCGCAGGTTCCTCGCATGTCCGAACAAATTAAATTTCTGCAGGGATGTCATGAATGTTATCGACATAATCGCCATCATTCCGTACTTTATAACACTAGCGACTGTCGTTGCCGAAGAGGAGGATACGTTAAATCTTCCAAAAGCGCCAGTCAGTCCACAGGTATGAGATTTTTGTTTGGCCAAAACTGTAATGCTAAACTACACACACACATACACACACACACACACACATACGCACGCACGCACGCACACACACACACAGTCCTACTGCTACAAACATGTACATTATATATGAACAAATAAATATTTGTATTATTACTAATTTGTTTGACAAACAACAAAATTAACAAAAATTCTAAAACTCGTCGCGTTGTTTGTTTTTGTTTATATGAGTAAAAAAAACAAATTGCCTGCTTTTGAATTTATGATTTCTCTATTTAAAAACAAATTCTACTTACATAGTATATGGATGTGATCAAATCAGTTGCGTCAAACATTGAACATGTGCATATATATGATATATATATGTATATATATACATATATATAATCAGCTTATGATTTGATAGCAATGCTTCTGCCTACGTAATATATATACTTGATACTTACCTATAAAATGCCTATCTTAGTGCTCTTGTAATATCCGTATAACAGTACGAATTATTGTTGTATATTACTAACTAACTAAAACTAAAATCAACTATTTGACACGAATCAAATGAAAACCAGCTGCACACAGTCTTACACACGCATACATAAGCTGCAATATAAATATATACAGATAATCAACTGTGCACATACACATATATATATTTATATATGTTATATATGTGCATATATTTACATGTGTATGTTTATATACATATACTGCTCATATATAATATATTTATATATATAAATACTACTCACACATAATGAAATACTTAACTGAATCTGTTGCATACATCAATCTACAAATCTATAAATAATTATAAATTTTTAGGACAAGTCATCGAATCAGGCTATGTCCTTGGCAATATTACGAGTGATACGATTAGTTCGAGTATTTCGAATATTTAAGTTATCTAGGCATTCGAAGGGTTTACAAATATTAGGACGAACTCTGAAAGCCTCAATGCGGGAATTAGGTTTACTTATATTTTTCTTATTTATAGGTAAGTTAACCACAAAGCGGCCAACAAACCAATTACAAACAACAAACCAACCAACTAGCACACACAACACTCACACCACACACACACACCATGTTTTACACCTAACTATTAAACTGCTTACTTACATACAAGTAGGTAACAAACAATCTATCAATTTACTTTGATATAACCAAAGACCTTTACGACCAGCGACTTTTTAACTCTACTCGCAACACTTAACCCAATTTCAACTCCTCAACCAAGCACAATACTCAGACAGACCTTACTTTAAGTCAGAACACAAAGTTTACAACAACAACAAATAAGAACTCCTGCTTATAAAAAATACCAACAAAAATACCAAAAAAAAAAAAAAAAGAAGTAATATTTTAGATATACATTATATAATTTAAGTACATAACAGCCAGCACATTTTTTAACTCCTCACCGTTTGTTTACAACACCAAAATACCAACAAATACAGAAAAAAAATACTAAAAAAAAACCAAACCCCTTAAAAGCGAATTACTCAATATATACACATATAGAAAATCGAGCGAATATATACTTATATATACTAAGCCAACTTATATGCTTTTTAACAATTTTCATTTGTCATTTCAATTATCCAAATCAAAAACCCAGAGCTCAAGTTCATCTATTGAAGATCATCTTTGGAATGATCTTTTCTGTTTTTTATGCTCAGTTTTTGAGTAAATTCCACACACAGTTGAAATCAATTCAGCATATGCTTTATCTTACTTGGGATCCATATGATATATAATAAATATAATATCTATGCTCCAAGTGCTATGATCCTTAACTCTGAAGTAAACATTACATTAAAGTGATATACTCTACATATACTTAGTTAATGCTAATTATTACCTTAACAATTACAGTATATTTTACGTATACATGAAAATACCATCAAGAATATAACATGCCTATACAATATATACGATAAATTAAACTAAACTAAACGAGAAACCAACTACTTAGTTAGATAATACGCGTAGCTTATCTAGTTAAACCCCGGATGCAGCATACACCTAGGCGCCCCTAGAGCGTAATACCCATACATATATACATGCATACATGTATGTGTACCGAAATATGTATGCGTACTTATCCACTACGTATATATGTATACCATATAATATTGTCGCCTACTAATTAGCTTAAGTACTACCTGCAAAATATGCGACAGAATTGATACAAATATACATATATTGTTTTTTTTTTTTTTTGGGTCCGGATCAGATTTAGTTAGTCGATTAGAGTATTGGTATTAGTAAACGTAACAGTAAAATCGATATATACAATATATTTTATATGTATAGACATAAACATAACTTTTTCATCGTCTTTTGGATAGAAAAATAAACCAATGTCAATGTACTCGAATTTTAGTCTATTACTCCTGATATACTTTGACAGTGTAAAAACGCAATTTTTATGGTTTTTATAAACGCCCACACGCTAAAGTCGTTGGCAATTTTAAGGTTCGTGCGTATTTTGTTGCAGTTCATTCAATCATTCCATCATTCATATGGTATTTTTTTTTTTAATTTTCAACTCAACATTTATTAGTATTTTCTGACTTGTTTTGATGCCTTCGTTCCATGTTCTCTTCTATGTTTTTTTCTGCACAAACTGCGCATAATATGCCTTAAAATTGGCAAACTTCTTTGCGTTAAGTTGTCCAAGAAGAAGAAGAAAAAATACTAGCAACACTAGATAGAGAAAAACAAAAAACCCAAATAAGAGTTTTTGAAGAATGGATAGTAACAAAAAAAAAAAACTTATATTAAACATATACTTACCTATATATACATATATATATATATATAAATTTTGTATTGTTGTTCACGTTTTAACCGTAACCGTAACCGTAACCGTAATCGTTATCGTAATCGTAACCGTAACCGTACTCGTTATCGTAATCGTTATCGTATTTGTAAACGTAACTTCATCTACGCTGTTTTTGATGTCGTTTCTTTGGCTTTTAGTTTATAGTTTGTTGTTCTATCTGTTAACTTATTAACCTCTAACTATTAGGTATGTATATATATATAGTGTACATCTATATATATATTCCACAAACTGTGTATATTCAAAGAACCAAATTGTACAAAATTCTCCAAGGAGGTTTCTCAGTTCGATTGCTTTGCGTTGAATTGAGTTTAGTCTGTGTTTTTGTTTTTTTATTTTTTGCTTTGTTTTTAGATTATTTTCATTGTTGTGTTGATTCTTATAGCTAACACCGAATCGCAGGTTAGTTAGTTAAGTACTAGCGCCTGCTATGTAGATCGGTTCCTATGTACCCATGCATCTATTATGATAACAAACAGCATACAAACTAAACTAGATTAGCATAACTTTACAGTAATCACAATGTGTGCTCATATATGTACTTTATATGAACTATAGATCGCTTATGGATATCTCTTCATCGATGCGGCTGTTGTACACAGAAGCATATTAACTACTTTTTTTTCCCCCATATGTTTCATATTTCGTATACCATTTGCCTTGCTGTAGTGTAGTATAAATAAATATATATAATATATCATATTATCTAAATTTTACAAATAACTTATGTATTTCGTATAGTACAAAGTACTCAACTAGCTAGTTCCTGTTTATCTTTACAATAACAAACAAAAGAAAAGAAGATAAACAAAAAAAAAAATTACAAATATTTATGAAAAATACATAGCGTCATATTAAATACTAGCTAGTTGCAACAATATAGAAGTATTCCTAACCTAACCTTAAAAAATGACTATCAAATCGATTCATCGATAGATCGATAACTTCTCGTTTGCCTATTGCGCTGAATTGTAGTGTTGCACAAATGTTGAGCCCCGCTCGGCCAAAGACTTGCCACGATCTCAACATTTGTGCATTGGAACTTCGGTATTAAGCCGAAGACGTCGTTGTCGTTGTGAGCATTTCCCTTTATTTCGATTTGTAATATTTTGCGAACTATTTATGTAAAACACACACACACACACACACACACATATATATACAATACACAAGTTTTAACCAATTATATACCTGATACAACCGACACACAGACATACTTACCTGCTATATAATGTGATTTACACCCAGTTTTTTAAGCGTTTTATCACTTGCAATATCTTTATGTAACACCTTTCTTAGAGTTTCTGCACAGATTAATATAAAAGTTAAAAGAAATAAGATAAATAACCAAAATATACACAAAAAATCAATAATATTCAGATATTTTTGACAATCTTATAACGCATATTGTGAGAGTATTAAAACTCTTTTGAATAGCATCATATATGTACATATATCTAAATGATATTATAGTCGATCATCCCTAGCATACTGTGTACATTTAAATGAACAATATTTGGGGTTGTGAAATTTTGAACAGATCCTTTTTAAGGGTCGCCCCATGCAGATGAAACGTTCTTTGTAAAGCGCTCAGACCCAAGCAGAAAACTAACTGAAAAACTCTATCCCCCTCTCTCTCTCTCTCTATCTGTCTCTGTCTGTCTCTCTCTTATATATATAAATATATTTGTTTCGTTTTATTTTTCATTGTGTCCAACTCATCCAATAAATATTTATGTATATATAATATGAAATGAAATTGAAACTAATCTAACGCTGATCTCTGTTTGAAATTGCGCCCAGGCGTTGTACTATTCTCATCGGCGGTTTATTTCGCGGAGGCTGGCAGCGAGAGTTCCTTTTTCAAGTCCATACCCGACGGATTCTGGTGGGCTGTGGTGACCATGACTACGGTGGGATATGGTGATATGAGGTACAACTTACATTACATCTACATCAATCCAATGATAACAAGCAAATATACCAACAACAAAAATACCAAAAATACCAAAAATACCAAAAAAATACCAAACTAGTTAATAGCAACTGCGCTGCCTAATTTGTGTATCAACTGAACTAACCAAGTTATTAACTGCTCCATGTAACATAGCGCTACGACTACTCTATCGGTCTTTCTCTCTCTCTTGCTCTGTCTCTCTCTCTGTACTTTTTCTCTCTCACTTTCTCTGTCTCTCTATATCTTTATGTATTATGTGTTCATTTACAAGTGCATTTGTGTTTGTGTACTGTTTCTGTCCCGCTCTAACTATGTTTACTCCATCTTTTTGTGTATTCGTGCAAGGCTCTCTCTCTCGCTCTCTCTCTGTGAGTTTCTCCAATAGAGATAATTAATTTTTATAAAGCGTGCTTGTGTTCATACTTCATCGACTATTTTGTACATCTTTAAATGTTTTTTTTTTTTTATTTTTCATTTTTTCAACTTTGTATAAACGAGTGTTTCAATTCCATAACGTTCCGCTCAGTTGTTCATGCCAATTCCATAACTGTGTTACATTCCACATTCCATGCAACTAAAGAGCTCTCTCACGCAGATTATTTCAATTGAGTTTTGGAATAGTTCGGAATTTTGACAGACTGCAGAATATTATGATGTCCAAAAAAAATGTATATAAATACTTTATTCTATGTGTCTTGAATATACCACTGCTACTTTTTAGTATTTTTATATGTATTTAAGCAAGTCAGCTAAGGTAATTCTGTATCTATAACCGTACTCTATATATAACTATCTATAAATGTATCTACTTGTATATGCTGTGCCTTGTATAGATCCCTATTAATGTGCTCTTCATCCTGTTTCTAGTTGTTGTTGCATCGACGTCCTTTGTTGTCGTGCGTTGTTGTTGTCATCCAGCCCCATTAACCGCTCGCTCTCGCTCTCTCGCTCTCGCTCTTTCTCTGTCTCTCTTTCACTTTCTCTCCCGCTCTTTGTGTCCCTTTTTATCGCTGTCCTCGTCGTTTACCTGCCTATACCTAACGTTTTCATTAACCATGCGCTATTTTCATTTATCATTTCACTATTTTCATTATATTTTCTATACTTTTCGTTTATTTTCTTCTTGAACTTGTTCTTTTGATCTTGTGTTATGTGAACTTTTTTGGCATGTCCTGCATTTCGGTTCTCTCGTTCTTCATTTCGTTTGTCTGATTCTGTTCTTGAGTTTCCAAATATCCCAAGCAGAATAATAAACCACTCACTAGTCGAATACCATACATAAACAATAGAAAATTAAAAAAAAAAAAAAAAACAAAAAATAAGATCTACTCATCACTTGGAATTCTCGCCATCGTCATCGTCATCATCGTCGTCGTCGTCGTCGTCGTCGTTGTCGTCGTTCTCATTCTCGTCCTCGTCGTTGAGCTTTAAGACTACGATATCACCATATTTCTCGGCCCAGGGCTAAGCACACCAGAAACCGATTTCATTTAATTGCCATTTCCAGCGGCCAGGCACCGCCCACTATTGGATTGGCCTGCCCACTCGTTTTTTTCTGCTTGGGAATGCCGCGGCTCAGTTTCGCATTGTCACAAGATTGCGAATTGAATCCGAAAACTATTCTTAATAGGATTATCCAGCTGAAAAGCGTGCTACACAATGCTGTGCAGCTTAGCGATGGAAGGGGGAAAACATTAGATGTGCCCCTCACCCCCTCACCAAAAAAAGGAAACGCTGCAATGACTGTTAACGCCATTAGATTCCGGTTCCGGTTCCGGTGCCGGTGCCGTTGCCGGTTCCAGTTCCAGTTGCACACATTGTTCCGTTTTGTCCGCAATTGAGATTTTCAGTCAACACATTGTATAGCACGTTCTACAGAACAAACAACCGCACACACACACACACACACACACACACACCAACACACACAGCATTACACACTCACACAGTCAGACACATAGAGAGTATTACCTGCCGGACCGTTCATACGTATCCAGCCTGAGACTTTCCTACAGACAAGGACTTGCCGGACGCCAAGCCGAATCGGCACCCAAAGCTAAATTACAAAACTCTTTTTTATTTCAAATGTTTTTTGATTTACAAAAAAAAAAAAAAAAAATTAATAATTATTTAAAAAAACTATATATATTATGTAAAAGTAAGAAAAAAAAAAATATTTAAAAAAAAGAACTCCTATGTTTATGAAATAATCGAGTCGGAACCAATGCAAAGCAATTTCTCCCATCAATTTTTTTAGGCGTCGTACTCTTCTCATCAGCGGTTTATTTTGCGGAAGCTGGAAGCGAAAATTCCTTCTTCAAGTCCATACCCGATGCATTTTGGTGGGCAGTCGTTACCATGACCACCGTTGGATATGGTGACATGACGTATGCAAATCTATACAATTACAATTCTAACTTTTCTGATTACGATTCTGTTTATGTTACTATGATTATGATTATGTTATCGTTTCTGAGTTTTATGTTCGTTATTCTAAGTTTTTGGTTCGTTTACTGTGCGGTGCTAATTGCGCTCAAGTGTTGTCATTTACTGATCAACTCTTTCGCCAAGTATTTTTTAGTTACTTCTTCTTATCACATACTAACCAATGTTCGCAATACTCGTTTGATCCGAAAACAAAAACCGAAAAAGAATTTCATTTTATTTGCTTTATGCGTACAAGTTTTGATTTGCGAATTTATCACGTACTTTGACTCGATGCGCTCTTTCGTTTCGTTTCGTTTCGTTTCATTTCATATCGTTTCATTTCGTTTCGTTTCGTTCCGTACCGTACCTCGGTTGGCTAGAACACCAAGGCAATTTTTTCTTTTTGATATTTTTTGTCAGATCTTTACACTTATTTAACTGCCTATCTATCTAACTGTCTAACTTATATCTTTTGTTGCCACTGTGTTTTGTTACCGTTCCGTTCCATTGCGTACCGTTCTGTTCTGTTCTGGTTCCGTTAACCGACAACCTTAGGCAAATGCAACATTTGCAGTTGCCCCCAAACTGGTTGGTGACGCAAATTTGCCTTTGCCTAAAGTGAACGCAATTGAACAAAAATGCTTAGAAAAGCTCTATACATTTAAACAGTTTTTCTATTCATTATCAATGTAACGTTGTGTCGCTGTTTAGTTCACATAAAACCCAACAAAGAAACAAGTAAAAGTCCAACTCCAGTAACACCCGTTCACCCACACACACACACACACACACACACACACTCATACAGCTACATCATGCATTATTACACTGTATTTTCGGTACAGTGTTTACTTATCGATAACTTTACTCGATATTTTCATCAACTTTACACTCAGACTCACACACACACACACATTTATACACTGCATTAGGAAGTAATTGTACTATTTAGAGTTGCGTATTTAGTGCAGCATGCCACGCCCCTGAGGCAACTAAAGTTGCTGGGACGTGGCTTTAGCTAATATCGATACCGATACCGATACCGATAACACATTTTGCGCAATTTTCTTAGCTCTGCTCTTATCGAACGCATGCTGCATGTGCCAGATATACCGAATACCCCATGCCAAACAGCAGACCAATAGACACAGGCACACACACACCCACACACACACACACACACACACACACACACACACACACGCACACACAGAAATGCGCGTTAAGTTATTCAACCGTGACCGTACCTAATACCCAAGTTGTCAAGTCCTAATCCAACGCCTTCAACTATGCCCAACAATCAGCCCCAGCTCCTGCACCGCAACAGCAACCGCTACCCGCCACTTGCTCCCGCCCTCGCCTTCGCCCACGCCCACGCACGCACGCCCCGTGTTGCGCCTAACTTTGAGTAGTTCTGTCACAAAGAAATTTCGTTAAACACACACTCACACACAACTTTCTGCTGTCCTCTCTCTCTCTCTCTCTCTCTCCTTCTCTCTGTCACTCTCTTGCACTCTTTCTTTCTCTCTCTCTCTCTCTCTGTCTCTCTCTCTCTCTGTCTCTCTTACTCTTCGCACTCGTCTTAACACGCTGTGCACCTGTGTAACTCACTCGCACACTATGCAACACTCGTTCGAATGTCTGCATATGTATATAAATACACACATACGCGCGCACACACACACACACCCACACACACACACAGCAACTTTGCCGTATTAGCAAATATATATATATACTAACATACTTATAAAGCAAAGAAAAATATGAAATAGAGAACCTTACCCCAAAGCCAAAGCAAAAAAAAAAAAAAAAACATAAAAAATTCAAAGAAAAAGAAGAAACCACAAAAACCACTCGTAACGCTACTCGTTTTAAGTGTTGTGCCTAATTTCGAGTACTCTTTGCTAAACTATTATTTCGTTTTACTGTTTCTACTGCTATTGCCTATAATCAAATATGCTCGTACTTGTAAACGTACATATTCTATAATGCAATCACTGATATACAAAAAAAAAATATATATATATATTAAAAAAAAAAAAAAAAAAAAAACAATATCTCAAACATAACCTAAGAATTTAAATTGAAAACAAAACGATAGTTTTACTTTACATTTCTTATATATTTGTATTTTCATTTTATTTATCGTTCGTTCGATAACATCGCTCGCATCATCCAAAACAAACAAACAAACAAAAATCCAAAAATATAAAATCTATTTATACATATATATAAATATATATATCTCTATATATATCTATACCTCAAATCAATTTAATTACAACCAAACCAAAAAAAAAAAAAAACAAAACGTTAAAAACCCAACTATCTAAAAAAAAAAACGATCGCATTAAAAATCCATAACAAAAATATCTCTCGCAAATTCAATTCAATACCAAAAAAAAAAAAAAAACGCCACAAAAAAATACCGTTAAAAATATGGAAATAAACGAAAATTGGAATCGGAAACGCATTGAAATTCGTTTGACACACGATATGCAATATTGAATTATGAAACAAAATGAAATTGAAACGAAATTGATATCGATAAACGATAATTAAACAAAATACAGACCCGTCGGCGTTTGGGGCAAAATTGTGGGATCATTATGTGCGATTGCTGGTGTACTAACAATCGCACTGCCCGTACCGGTTATCGTCAGTAATTTCAATTACTTCTATCACCGCGAAACGGATCAGGAGGAGATGCAGAGCCAAAACTTTAATCATGTTACTAGTTGTCCATATTTGCCAGGTACATTAGGTAAGTTGAAATGTGCACTGTGCCTCGTTATCTTCCACTCTACTCGTATCACAATCACATTCGACTGGACGATTGCAAAGTAAAGCCACATACATATATACACACACTCACACACAAACACAAACACATCTATACGCCAACCACCTGTCACGCACTCGTACACTACACACACCCACACACAAACACACACACACATACACACAGTCGCCTGCATATCTAATGTTAAACAGAACCCAGTTTGAATAAAAATAGAAACATTTACGAAGAAAGAAACGAAACGTAGGCATTATATAAAAACGCTTGATGCGACGGCGTTGCCGTACTGGCCGCATGCCGCACACCGCACCCCAATCTGGCAGCGCTGGCCGTATTGCAAAACGTACGCATCATCGCACGCCGTGTTGCCAAATGTGAACGCCAGCCGGTTGTCTATCGATAATTCGATAATCGAATTGCCATGTGGCAACGCCTGATCGCTCGCCGGTGGCAACGCTGCGCAACTGTATCGACCTACAATACGTACTTACACGTACTGTGTGTTTTGTGTGTAACAAGAACTACAACAAAAAGCATTTTTGTAATTAATACATTACAACTGTATGTGTGATCTCCTCTTTCTCTCTTCTCTCTCTCTTCTTTTTGTTTCTCTCTTTATTCCGTTAAATCGTAATGCGAATCCGATAATTATCGATATCGATAACTTGAACTTGAAACAATTATCTGTAATCTCAAATGTCCCACAATCCGAAACCGCAACCGCATCCAAATTCTGTAAATGTATTACCCAACGAATCCAAATTCCCTCCATGCCTATCCGTCAACCGTCAATCACTGTAACACACACACACGCACACACATACACGCGCAAACACACACGCGCACACGAACACGAACACACACGCACACAACTTTGTTTAACACCAACTACCAAACACTGCGACAACAACCAACAACAACAACCAACAACAACCAACAACAACAACAACAACAACGATCAAACAACGTTGAAAAACAACACTAAACAAATGCATAAAACCACAAGTAGGTCAACACTTGAAGAAATCATCGTTGTCCGAGTCCTCATCGGATATGATGGATTTGGACGATGGTGTTGAATCGACGCCAGGGTTAACTGAAACACATCCTGGACGCAGTGGAGCAGCTCCGTTTTTGGGAGCCACACAGATGCAGCTGCAACCTCCGCCAGCGCAGCAGCAGCAGCAGCAGCAGCAGCAACAACAACTACAGCAGCAGCAGCAGCAGCAGCAGCAGCAGCAGCAACTGCAATTGCAGCAGCAGAATGGCTTCAAGCAGCTGCAGTCAACAATAAGCGTCAGTGCGGCAACTGGCAGCGCTGGGAGCAGTCTCACAATGAGGCACAACAATGCGCTGGCTGTTAGCATCGAGACCGACGTTTGACTACTGGGTAAGTGTGCGCCTTTACTCTCTCTTCCCTGCCCCGCCCCACTCCTCCCCTCTATCTGTCTCTCTGCCGCCCTATCTCTCTGTCTCTCTCTCTCTCTCTCTCTCTCTCTCTGTCATGCCCTCTAACAGCCCCTTCGCATTCATTAACACTATCCCTGATCTCCCATTCAAGCTCATATGTTAAGCATTTCGTATGCTAAGCAAATCGCAAAATCTTCAGCTAAAGCTATTTTTCTTCATTTATCTCTCTCTTTCGCTCCTTTTCTATCTCCAACTCTCTCTCTCTCTCTCTCCCTCTCTCTGTCTTGAGCACAAGTCTTGATTCCCAATTTCTTATGCACAAGCACCAAAACTTCAGTAAATTTTACTCGTAAAGTCACAATGATATTAGCTGAAAATGACCACCTATATCAGTGTTGAGCAGCTGTGAGAAGTGCGTTCTTAAGCCGTTTGCCAACACTTCTTACGGGCAACTGCTATTATCAAACATTTTGCAACACTGACGAGCATTTTTTGCCTGCTTCACTTTCAGCTAATGTCATTGTCAGCATAATATTAAGCTCAATATTGCTAATAACTGTCTCTTTCTCTCTCTCTCTCTCTTAATTCGTACAAAAATTAAAGCTAACTGTTTTTTTATAAGCATTAAACTATTTTCTCTTTTTTTTTTCTATCCACGTGCGCGCGCTCTCTTGCTCCCTCCCACGCGATATGCCCCATATGTATGTCTCATTCTATGACTATATATATAAACTATTACTATATATATATTATGTATCTTTATGAATATTATTATGTATACAACTTATATGTATATATATCTGTGGTATGTAAACGCATCACTTGGCTAAATTTGGATGTTGTCTATCTATAATATTATCGGGGGTTGGGCAGTAAAATTGATATTAAGTGGTATAAGATTGGCCTTGTCAAGTGTTACGTTGGATGCCAGAAACGACTACAAAAGCTGTTTAAGTTTAATTTAAGTAGAACAAATAACAAACAAATTTAAACTATTGGTAAATTTAATTAAATTTAATTAAACTAAAATACAAAAAAAAAAAAAACAACAAACAAAAAGAAACAAGAAAATAATATATATATGTATGTATTTAATATTATAAATAATTATAAATAATATTGATAATTTAATGCGTAAACAATTACCTACATAAAAAACACATAAAAACATCGAAAAAAAAAAACAAACAAAAAAATAATAACAATAAGAAAACTATATATATATAAATAAATAACTGACAGAAAAAAACACAAAATCATATAAAATTAATTGAATCACAAAAGAAAAAAAATTAACAGAACCGTAAAACCCAGTCAAAGTAAACGCAGTTAACGTGAAAAGCAAATAAAAGTGCATACAATTAGGCCTTACACATAAATATACACACAAACACACACAAATACACACACACACACACACATATTCAAGCACACCAACAGCCATAAACACACAAACAGTGTGGTAAAGGCATCATGAAACAGTGCTGTGCAGCAAGGTCAGTTCTTAAACCATTTCTCAACACTTCTTGTATTTTCAAAAGTTTTCCAATACTATTGCTAAAGTCAGCTGCTTTGCAACACTGGAAAAGCCGCTTTGAAAACACTTCCGAGTTTCAACTGTTTTCCTTTTGAGTCACTTTCCGCTAATTACCAGCTTAATATAAAACTAAATATAGTTAATTAACTAACGAAGTTCATTTAGTTTGCTCAATCTATGCGATCAGGCAACTCACTTGCTTCTCAAAGCTTCAATTTCAAATCAGTTCTAACAAAATGCCGTTTCAGGCAGAGCATATTATGCTTGAGCCGCCGCCTCTGGCTCATCTATGCTCACAATAGATTGGTTGATATTTCAACAGAACGAAAATCTAAGGATTCTCTCCTCAATGCTGATTCAAGCAACCTAAACGAGGTATCAAAAATGATGCTGCCAGCGACTACGACTACTTCCAGCTCAGCGCTGATAACATTGAACATTTCACAACACTCACACACACACACACACAGACACAAGCAAACGCAAACACATGTAAACTAACAGCAAAGTAAAAGAAAAACTGCCATAATATTACAAATAAAATAAAGATCAACAATTTGTATAGTTATTAACAGTAATTAAAAAAAAATAACAGTATATGCTTTTTAACTGTGACAGCATAATACATCAACTTACCAGAACGAAATTTACATCAAATACAGTACACACACGCTAAAGAGTTATTATTAAAATTGAACCCACTGTAACGAGAATATTGAATCGGATCTAGCTTTGATCTTTGGCATTTGTTTTAATCTGTTTGTCTGCTAGCAAAGAAAACAAATTTCACGTACTTAACTATCCCAACTACCAAACAAACAAAACAAACCAAGCTCAACTAACCCGCCCACCCACAAAATGGGACAAAAACAAAACAAAACACAAAAATGAAAAGGAAATATAAAAAAAAAATAATAAGGCAAATAGTCCAACAAGAGAAACTACAGTAAGAACTGTTCTATATATAAAGCGAACCTGCTTAACTTTCTGCTTAAAACTCCCCCCGAATAAAAACGAAATAAAAAGTACAAATATTCATTATCACAAACAATTTATCACGAAATTAACCAAAGACAAACAAACAAAGAGCAAAAAACAACAACAGCAAAAAAAAAAACAAAAAAAAATTAATTTAAATATTAAAAAAACAAAACAAAAAAAACGACTGCAATTTAATTGATATACTTGAAACTGAAGAACACAGAAGAAATAAAACTTACAGAACTTAAGGCAAAAGCAAGTAAAGTTTAAACAAAAAAAAAACAAAAAAACAAACACGAAAAAATGCCTGATGATTAAGGCAAATACTAAGAACAAATGTAGAAGAAAGGCAAAGGCTCTTATGATTTTATAATAACATGTAACTTAATATGAGAACTCGAGGAATGTGCATAGCCTCACAAGCATATGCATACATACATACATATACATATATATATATATATATATATATATATATATATCTATGTGTGGATGTGCCAATTATTCCAGGTGAGTGCTCTGAAAAACCAAAAAAAAAAAAATACAATATCACATGCCCCAATACGAAAAAAATAAATATACGAAACTTTGCTTGCCGCACAGCCCGTTGGGAATGAGTTTCCAAATAGTTCAAATACTTCTTCGACTTCTGTCCTCTTTTGCCATTTGTGTGTGTGTGTGTTGACATTGTGACACGCCCATACAGACACACCCGCCCACCCAGCCATTCAAATTTCGGATGTCGTCAACCAAACCAAAGAATATTCAAAATATGATAAAATCAACATGAAAAAAAGTCGACTGAAACTGTGCAAATTCGCATTTTAATTATAAATAAATGTATAAAAATGTAAAACTGTATGTATATGCTTTATATATGTACATACATATGTAAAGGGGTTAAAAATTAATTTAAAAAATATGTATAACAAATATATATATATATATATACATATATATATTTTTGAAAAGTTGCTTTATGCGGCATGCCGCATATGGAATACCCTTGATGAATGCAAATTTGATACGTAGTCCTGCAAAACTTCCGATATTCCGATAGCAGCTAGACTCCATTCGATTCATCGAACTTCTATTTCACGAACTGGTTTAATAACAATCACAACTAAGTAAACTTGTTCAAGCAGCTGCAAGTGAAGCGGCCAATATCAGAACAAACACTTTGTCAACCTAAGCTTGTGCCAATGCTGCGATCTATTTGGTTGCGATTTTTTGAGAATAATATCGAAAGTGAAGAACTAGTTCCTTAAGATGCAAATAGAAGGGAGCAGAATATATAAATTTGGTAATGTTTTATACGATCCCTTTAAATAAGAACTGAACAACTAGTTCGCTTTGACAAAGATCGGATGGAACGGATGGAATCTTTCTTTTACAATTCATCCGAATAGGTTATATAAGCTGCTTAGAACTAACACCATTGGCTTAAAAATGGATGGAATGGAAACTTTGCTTTACAATTCATCTGATTTCCGATGCATAAGTTCTTTAGATCTTAA